>WEIU01004914.1:358592-468472 GCA_013389925.1 Aegithalos caudatus | reverse complement strand
ATATATAAATAAACTATCTGTATCTATCCTCTGCAATAGCAGTGGTGAGCATCGCTCTACTTATCAAAGAAGGAAAAGTGGAACCAAGGACTTACTAGAGCTCTTGGATGAGGCAATGTGAATGTGTCAGGCAAGAGAAAGAGGACCTGAAGAACATTTCTACTGTTATTTGAAGGTAATTTTCAGTTTCATTTGGTCTGGCAGGTGGAAAGACATCCAATCATGAACTTGCTTGATTTTAGAGATTTCAGAGCTCTTTTTATTTGAGTGATTTCATACCTTGGTGTAGTCGTTGTATTATATGGACCTTCCTCTGCTCCCTTCTGGCTTCTTGCAGCTGGATTTTTCTAATCAAGCAAGAATGCCAGATGTACAATGGGTCAGTTTGGGATCCCTGAAAAGCTTAAGTGTGTATGAAGCTGAATTTAAACAGACAATTACTTGCTGTGGCTTATTTAATTTCACTCAGAATTTTTTTCCCTAATGGTTTATAAAGTATTCATACCACGTTTTCCCTAATTGACTTAAGTTAGCTCTTCCTTTTCCAAAAGGAAATATGCCAAACTAAAAGGTTTCAAATGAAGACTGTGATCACATTGTCATTTTTTTGTCATCTTGACTACAATACTTAGTAGTGGAAAAAACTGCTGATAAAATTATATGGTAAAGTGCTCTCATACATTTGAGGAAGACAGAAGCCAAATGGAACTGTCAGGAGACAAATCTGGCCACTACAGCAGTTATATCTCATACAAGTCTCAGCTGTAATCTGAGTTTCCATTCATTGAATAGCAGATAAAGAATAATCTCTTCTTAATGTAATAATGTGGGTATTTGTATCTTTTTGAGAATGAAGACTTATGTTCTGAAGAAACAAATGCTTTATTTCAATTTGGCTGGATATTTTGAGACTTTTAATTAAGAAAAAAGAGAGCCTTTTAATCTAAAGAAATAAATATTGAGTTTCTACTTGAATACAGAGAGAGAAATTTACTGTTGCTTTTACTTGTTTGTTTAGTTTAAGTTGTTTTTTTTTTAAGTGCTTGTGCTTCGAAGGCTGTAATTGGCTCTAGAGAAGGCCTTTTACTTGTGTTTCCCAGTCATGGATGTCTGCACTTATCTCATTCTTGGCATCCTCCCATTTCAAAGTAAGACGTGGCAGTAAAGTATTCTGAGGCAGTGCCAAAGAGCAGATTGTTGTAGGGAAAAAATTTGTTCCTTATATCTTATGCTGAACTATTAAGCTTTTAAGGAACCAAACTTCCCCATTTTCCCTGTAACACTACAGGAGAGGTTAGTTACCACCCAAATAACAAATTGCTCCCGGGTTCTTTTGTGTACAGCTGATATATTTGGGTGAGGAATAACTTTGGTGTGTGTCCCTTGAGCTGCCCCAGTGCTGAGCTGAGCTGGAAGGGGTGGCTGTGGGATGCAGGGAGGTGCCTGGCATCACCCACATGTGGGCTGCTCTGCTCAGACTCCAAGGCAGCTGCTGGGGTGAGGAAGGTGGTCATGATGTAAGAAACCCCCTGCAAGTCAGATTTGCTTTGTTTTTATTAATCTGATGCCTCTGGGGTTTTTGAGAGTGATTTTTATGAGTGAAATGAAGTGAAAATGAATGAGGGTTAATGAAGAAGGAAAAGCTGCTGATTTTTAAACATGTGGTAAGTGTAGATCAGCCTTCCTTGCAGCAGGGTTTTGCAGAAAATAAATCCTCTGATAGTCTCCTGTGGGATGGATTAATCCATTAATTAATCATTTTGCATATAACTCTATTCCAATGTAGTTCCTGTACCTGAGAATATGGAGTGTGATTACAGAAAGGGAGAAACTTCTCATGTTAAACCTGCTATGTGTTGATTCATAAATCCATGTGTATTAATCTGTAGGAAACTACATTGGAAATGGAAGGGATCACACCATATATTGGTGAAGTGTTAAATCTGGGTTGGGACAGGAGGAGTGGTGGAAAATCTGTAGCTGGGAAGAGGAGATTGCTTTGCTTTGGTGTCACATGGACTCTCAGCAGTGCTGGGTGAAATGGTGCAAGAGGGCAAAGTGAGACTGTCTACAAAGAATTGAAACAGGAGATGAAGGAGAACAGTATTTTTAATTATGTTTCATCTGAGGCATATGTTCATTGTCTCAAGACAGATTTTGAGATTTTGTCCATATTTGAACTGGAACAAGAGAAGAGTTTTTCTCCAGTTTTGCATCTGACTTGCATCCAAAGCAGATTTGGATAGGTGCCCCACCTGAATTGTTAAGGACTTGGAAGAAATCTTTTAGTCTTGGCCTATTTCTGGTTAAAATACATTCTTCTGCAATGGAGCAAAAGTATTTTTTTTAAATAAATGAAACAGACAAGAGGCGGATATAATCTCAAGAGATGAGGCTAAGATTTCAAACATCTTTTAAACTGATCTATTTTTGATAGGCAGATTACTAAGACTTGACTGTTGGGCAGGCTTATTTAAACTCTCAGTAGTGTGTGATATTGAGAAAACTGCACCATTAATGCAGGGAAATGTGAGTTTGGGCACAGCATTTGCCTTATTTACTTGAAAAATCTCACAGTGCACCCACTACACAAAACAGTTCTCCTGCTGATTATGTGTTTCCTGTTCTGTTAATTAGGATGTCACTGCTCTTCCATATCTCATTTCTTACAGTAATTTCTTAATGAGTCATTTGAAGGTTTTTGGGCATGGGAAATCTGGTGAACTGGCTAACGTTTTCCTCTGATATCTGTTTTGATATCAATTATGCTTCAGCTTCCAATTAAGCAGGTCAGGGTGCATTAGCAAGTCTCCAGTTCATGACAAAATACTGCATAGAGAGATGACATAAGACTAAATTCAAGATTATCCAAAGTAATTGGGACAGAAAATTATTTAGTTTGCCTTGTTGGAATTAGTCTGACTTATTGTTGAAATGCTGCCCGCCTTAGTTCAGTTCTCCCTGTATTTCCAGGCAGAAGAAAACCATTTGCAGCAGACTGTAATCTTTAATAAGGTTGTATTATGCAACTAAGTAGACCAGGGTGAGGAAAAAGACTGGAGCTGAACTCCCTGGAAAAGTATGGACTGAAAATGCAAAAGAGATGAACTTGCAATTAAAAGGCAAAATTTACACATGATCTGTTGGACAATAGGCTCTGATATTAAAGAATGGTGATTGAGAGTCACCATTTAATATCTTTAATATCTTCTTCTGTGAGAAGAAAAATAGACAAGTCTTATACCACTGAGTTATTAATGTCCATGTTTTGTACCTTCTTTTCTAAATATTTCTAATAGCATCATAAGCAACATTCCTCCTTGTCATATTGACTTGCAGGACAAGTGAAAATGATAACTGCTAAGCTTTATTAGAATATGTTAATTTGGCCAGGCTGTGTAGGATGTGCTTGGAATGTAGCAATTTGTACACCAAGGAAAATGAGATTTTTTTTTCAAATTAAGTGATAAAATTTGGCAGCATTTCTTAACACAAAATGTATGTTGAGTTGTAACTAGAATGAAAACATGACTTTTAATTTGAAAAAAATTGCTTTCCACTTATCAGAGATTCTTCATACATCTGGTCATGATCAGAAATGATCAGGGAAAAAAGTCTGAAAAGCAGTATATACCTTATACTCTAAAGTTCCAGAGTCTCCACTGTGGGTTTTTTTTAACTTATTTTTTTGTGGTGACTAGAATTCTGCAGGATCAATCAAGTGCATTAGTATAACTCTTAATAATAGCATATACCTTTGGCTCAGGTTCTTCCAAAGTGAGAGAGCTCTTCCCCCTCCTCCCATATGAGGAATGAAATTTAAATCTGTGTATGTGAAAGATTGTTCTATGCAGAGTTCCTGTTCTTCACTGGCTGTAGTGCAGCTCTTCAGACCTCTATCACTGATGTGGAGTGAGGCATTCCACAGTTGTCTCCAGGCTATGGACTGGATCCAGGAACAAGACAGTGAATTTTTTAACTGCTTATAAAGAAGTTTTATATCTATTGAGATCTTTTTTCGTGCTTTTTTGAAACCTGCCTTTTAAAACCTTGTTATGCCTTATTATGCCCTAGGAAATCACTGGATGCTGTTCTACCAGATGTGAATGCACCAATTTCTCCTCTTTAGGATTCTGCCTTCCTTCACATCTGACAAAAAAATCTCTGGATCACAGCTGTCATTTTGCACTTTGAAATCAAACCATCTTTCATTACAGTTGGTATTTCTGACCTTCAAGACTGAAATTCTGAACGTGCCCCCTTGTTGGCACTGGGTTTTATGCTGTGCTCTAGGCAGTAATTTGCTGAACCACTCCTGTGCCTTCCAAAAGCCATTTTGTAATTAAAAAAGTCTTCAACAGAGATAGCTGCAAGGAAAGTAGAGTATACAGCAGACTCCTAAGGCTTCTGGCTTTTTTTCCTGTATCAGGGAAAGGTTTTGGAAAAACTTTGATTCCTAAAGGCTTAAACAACAGCAATAAAAAGTGAGATAAAATTTGATGAAAAACTGATATAACTCATGAGAGCCAAGGCGTTATCCTCCATAAAGGGAACGCTTCCTATGGATAGCACAACTTGACACTGTGTGTAAAGTCCTGGTTCCATCACACACACCTCACATGCTCAATTTTCTTAAATGATAATGGGATAGACTCTTCCCTGTGTTCCTCCTTAGCAGATGGACTCATGCATGGCATTATGATAACTGGGTTTGCTTGGTGTATCCTTTCTGTGTGAGGCAGGGTGGTGTTCTTTTACTCAGGGATAAAGTAACTAAGGTGTTCTTAACCCTTCTTTAATTGTCTTTGAATTTGAAGTCCTGCTTCAGATGTAATATCACGGCTGTAGTTTCCTTGGGTTGATGATAAAGGCAGCTGCAGTCAATATTATGGCCAGTCCAGCTCTGCAATTTAAATGGAATGAAAGGAAGTTGAGTGTTTAAAATTAGGTCATTTTTAAGTGTTTAGTTAGGGACTTGAAGAGCCAAACTTACACACAGAGCTCAGTGTTCCAGTTTTAGTTTAACTAGTGGTGATGGTGTTTGTTTTGTTTTCCTCACAAGATGCAAGAGGATTTGAAACCACTGCTACTTTTGTGAAAAGAGGAAAAAGGGGTGCTCAGGACGCCAGCATGCAGGCAGAAAAGAGAGGGATGCATACCAGAGTAAAAGTTATTGTTCATTTCTTTAAGGATGAGCCATTCTGAACTTTAAAAGTTTCTTTTTATTTTTTTAAGGCAAACCTCTGGTCAGATGACAATGTTAAATTTCTAATGGCTAATTCAAATCTTCTATGTGGTTTCTTTTCCCTGGACTTTTTATGGCCCCCTAACTAAAAGGAGAAATTAAAAAGCATCTACTTGTTTACTCTGGTCCTGTCAGCTGAAATAAATGTCCCAATTTATCCCAAGCCCTGCTTACACTAAGGAAGTTCAGTTAGCTGATGGTAAATGAACCTGGGTCATCCTTCATTAGTCTGTGTAGCTGGACAGAGTGTTTTACATTCTACTCTACCTTTTTTTCTGTCATACTTTTGCATTTAAATGGTTTTGTTCAGGATGGGTGTTTTTACTCTGTCCCCTGAGGCCTCCTATGAAAGTGAGATGATGGATCTTAGCATATTCTGTTGAGCAAAACTGTGGATAAAATACAGATCCATGTCTTATGACAATAGCTGACTGCCACGGTGGGGAACACATGTCCCTCAGGACTCACACACTCCTTTACCTTCTCCTTTGATCTTGATGAAACAGATGAAAACTTCCTTTTATTTTTAATTACCCGTCCCTTACTCTGCCGTAGTTTGAAAAGAGATTTCAGAAAGGCTTTAGGAGATATTAAAAAAGACCATCATGAGGCACTGCCAAATCCCTGTGTCCCTCCCCTTGCCAGGGGCCACCTGGAGCATCTGTGCCAGGAGCAGAAGGAGCTGGAGAATCCCAGCTCAGGGACCAGCACGGAGACGCCGGCAGCAGAGCATCACTGGAGATCAGTGCTGGAATTTCTTCTCCTTTCTCCTCTTGGCATATTTTTCTGTTTGGCTCCCAGAGGCAAGGTCTACCTCTTCTGGGATGATGATGCTTCCCATTATGTTAAGAGTAATTTATGGCCAGGGCAGGGAGTTGTGGTAGCAGGCTTAGACAGTGGGTTTGCTGTCCCAGCTAATGCATTTGTGCCTACAGCTGTTTTGATATTTTTCCTTGCTTCCATTGTGATTACAAATGCCTCATCTCTTTTTCACTGCTCCCAGCCTACAATTTAAGAGAAATTCTGCCTGAAACTTTGGAGAAGATGATGAAAGAGGGAGGGATTCTTTTCTCTCCAGTTATCTATTTGTTTCTTGGCTTTGTGTCAGTTATTTCTTCTTTCTTTCCTGTCGTACTGAGATTTGCAGGCAGTTTCTCATCCTGGTCATCCTCCTTTGATCCTCCTTCAAAACAAAAAAAATAATAACCCCCCTTCCCCTCAAAGACATGCTTTTTAAAATGCTCATTTGTAACCCAGTTGAAAGAACTTGATCTATTTGTAAGATTCATGAACTGAGATTTCACAACCTGTTTTATTTATCTATTTTATTGTACCTGCCAAGATTTTCATCTCAAGATACTTTCCTTTGCTCCTGAATTTTGAAATAACTGCTGTCGTGGCCAGATCACATATCCCAGTGCTGACATCCTCTCTGTCCAGATTACTTGCCCTGCACAGAATGTACTCTTGGTTTGGTGTCATCCTCCAGCGTGACTTTGCTCTGTGCAATGGACATTTCCTTGTAAACTGCAACAACTTCTGGAATTGGATGGACCAAAGATGAAGATGAGCCTGACTTTTATAGGAGAGCATCTGAAGCATAATATTTATCACTTCCTTTAATTTGTAACTTCCCAGTGTAGCTCAGCTTACTGCAATGGAACTTCAGTGGAAACTACTGATGTTGGGAAGGGCTTATGAACAGGCTGGAAGTTGTGTCTGGATTAGTGGTAGGCTGCAGATATGGATAGATTCATCTAGGATTTGGGGTTTGATTTGTTTTTAGAATTTAACTTGCAGTTCCTTTTGTATGCCTACACTTTCCCACTGCAATAGAATACAGCTTTTATTGGTCTGCTTCGAATAAGGTAAATCTGGAAAAAGTTAAAATAGTAAGAATGTTGGTCAGATTATATTCCTAGTATTTCCAAAAATTATTTCCTTCCCCTTTACACCCTCTAGGGAATTGATGCAAAGTGCCCTATGAATAGAGTCTCAATTATTTAAGGACCTCAAATATCTTTATGTAAATTCAGGACTTTTAAGAGCATGGAGTGGAAGAAACCTCCTGTGCTTGCTGGTGCGGGTGCTGTGCACGTGCGAGGTTGTTCCTTTCTCATCTCCATTTCACAAACCAGCAATCTGTGACAATTACACAGATGGGTCAGTGGCAGGGCTAGGACAAAGCCAGGGTTTTGTCTTGCAGTTACACTATGCTGCCCTCTAAACAGAATATTCACCAAGGGTAGAAGTCTCCATAGCAGTTCTGGCAGTTTCTACGATCACTGTGTGTTATGACTGTGAAGATTACAAATAGTGTGGGACAATGCCAATGATTTTATTTACTTTAGATTTCTGAAGTAAATGGAATAATTCAACTGAAATTCATTTTGTGATAGATATATTGAACAACTTTATTCTGAAAATGGTCTTTGGTGTTTTATGATGGAGATATTGGAAGGTACAACTCCCTGCCATGCACTGAAGGGATCAGGCACTAACTCTCTTGTGATCAGTGAAATTCTTACACGAACACAAGGAGCCTAAGGCCCCATTTTATGGTCTCATGTCTATTTAGGAAGCTGGTTGAGCTAGAGGATAGAGTTCTGTCTCATAGATGGATAGCCACAAGTCATTATGAGCTTCCTGCTAATTCAGAAACTCCAGAAACCGAATCACACTGCTCCCAGTCCTGTCTTGATTTTGCAGCCACTGTGCATTGCAGGAGTCTAAGAGAAAAAGAGGTTTCCCTACGTGTAGCTCATTGCTAGGGAAATAGCAAAAAATAAATACCCAAAGGCAAAGGAACCTTTGACAAACACCATGGAAAGTTGCAGATAATGAAAGTGAACATGCAGTAGCAGTTACTGGCTGGTGGCCTTTCCAGCCAAGTGTACTTCTTAGTTAGGGGGCTGCCTCATGGGGTGGGGGATAATTAATAAGTTTAAGTGCAAAAGAAGGAGGACATGTGAATCTTTTGTTCATCAGGAGAGCTTTTGGAAAACAGCTGAAAATGGTAATAGGTTTTTGTAAAGCATTTAATAAGTAATTTTTCTGATAAATTTCTTTTTTGCAGCTAGTTTACCAGCAAACGCTCTTTTAACAGCAATCCAAACTATTGTTAGCATTCCTGAAGGCTTCTCACCCTAATTTGTGGCTTCAAGTGGATTGCTAACCTCTCAGCACATCACTTGAGTGGCATGGATCAGGCCACAGGAATTTTCTTAGTCTCCAAAGGTATGAATGCTGACACTAGATCTGATCTTAGGAAGCGTGAAGCACCCCAAAATCCCAAAGATGTTAATAGAAAAAATATGGAACAAAATTCTCTTTCTGTTACAGGTGTATGGAGCTGATTGGCAATGGGATTGGGAAGCAGAGGGCAGGATTTTCAGTTCAGCTTTTAAAATACCTCTGAGTAAGATGGAAATGGTACTGAGGAATGAAAATGTTTGGTGTAGTCAGCAAGTAGAAAGGTACGAGGAGAATTAAAAACTCTGTAGGGTGTCTGCCCTTTTCTTTGTGGAAGGGTTATGCAGCTAATTATACAGAGTGGTTTGAAACTGTAGTGGTTCCATTCATCAGTACTAGAGACAATGTGGGAAAAAGGAGTCAAAATGGTTGGCCCTTAAAAACACAGGAAAATCTGTCTTCTCAATATAAAGATGTTTATTGATTTAAAGTGTTTGTGAAGTGCATGTGTCAGGATCATGATGTGTAGTGTAACTGCTAATGCATGCATATCAATACTAGAGTGAGCAAGTGGCATTATAAATTCTAGGGCACATAAAAATGATTTATCCCAGTGACCTAAATAATTTTCTGTCAGAATGTTTTTTCTCTTTTGCATTTTCAAATTGTCTGTAGTAAATCTTTCATGTGTTTCACTGAGATTTATTCTTAAATCCTCACACTATTTACCCCTTAAGGTGGAAAGCTTGAATTTAAGATAAGCAGCTGTAGAAAAAGGCATGTTTCCCTTCCAGACAAATAAACTACTACTGACACTTACCTGACTTTACAGGGAAGGATGTGGGAGACATGAGGCTTTGCCATCTAGGCTCCATCAAACATATGCATTTAGTGCTATAAAGAGGATGTTTAATGTTGCTCTCACTGCTTGCAGTTGTTGTGACTTGGCAGGTGTATTTGATGGAGTCCTTGGAGCTGCAGCCTTGTCACCAAGCATGTGTGAAAAATAACTGATGGGAATTGCAGTACAAATGGGGATTTTGAAATAAATGAATTGTGGTATGCTGGAATTACTGGCCTATAATTAAATATTCTATTAAAATATGCACTTTACATGAGGTAGCAGAGGTCACAGACAGGGACAAATTTAATGTGCATAAAATATTCCATTACTCAAGCAAAGCTTAAAGGAATAAGAACTGTTCCTAAACCGTCATTATTTGCTTGCAAAACAAAGGAGAATATTAAGGTTTATCTGCTTTTCTGGCAAGCGTGAAATTCACTAATCCCTTTGAAGAACTCAAAAACCTGCCATATCACTGCCTTGTGAACACAGGTTATAGATATCATTACTGCTAGCAGCTGTTTTGCAGAGAACTTGAGCAGAACCTGCTCTAGGAGAGGTCCTATATGTCAAAGTACAAATGCTTATGTGCTTTATGATTTCTTCTGTAACCTTTGATCCAGACAGCTCCTGGGCTGAACACCAAGGCTTCTGCTCTCATTTTCTGGGTTTAAATCCTCCTGGGGATGTGTTGCAGTAAAGCCAATTTAAAGCATTCTGGCTCAATCCTGCTGTTTCACCACCAAGTACAGAATAGTGTAAAAAATAATCATAAATACTATTTTAATTATTCACCTTCTCTTTTTGCCTCTTGATACTGAGCATACCTTTTTGATTGTACTAAGTTTTTGTTTACATGTGGCATGCTTTTTTATTTACTTTTGTTTTTAAAAGCCCACTGTATGAATATGAACATATAAGTTTAAAGACAAGAACTGAAACCTGATCCTGTGGGGCTTTGGATAAAACCAGGAGAGTGAATTTACAGTTGCTTGCAATTAAAAAGGCAACAGATACCAAAAACTTCAATAATTGATTTTAGGTCTGGGAGTCTATTAGATCCCTTCTGTAGCATATCCTGGACCCCCTGGGATCTGAAAGAGCAAGAACTCTGGTTAATTCTCAGTTCCTCAAAGTGCTGCTGTAATTTGAATAATCAGTAAGGGCTGTAGAAGTCCTTCAGTGTGATCTCCAGTGTCTGCTCCCACCATGGCTCTGTGCTCCATCCTGCAGGCAGAGTCCTCCCCGTGGGAGCTTCTCCCTGACACAGCCATCAGTCAAATGTCCCAGAACTCTGCTTTTTTAAGAGCCCATCAGTGGACAGTGCCACTTCTCAGCCTGTCAGCAAATATTTAGGATGTGTCATGATTTTCCCCTGATTTCTCATTTACTTGCTGGGGATGGATGAGGCAAAGAACATCCTACCATAATATGTGGTTTTAATATTTAATGAGGTAGAGAAAACCATCTGCTTTTGAGTAAGTGTTTCAGTTCCCATTGTGAGCTCAAGGTGAGAATCCAGTCTGACTGTGTTTTGGTTGCTTTCAGGCTCTGGAGTTTGGGGATTTGTGATTCTGATCTGTCCTGTTTTAAGCCTAAGATTTCCTTGTAAAATTTTGAGAAATAGTGATGTGTTAACCAGCAAAACCTGACTTAAGAGTGAAGGAGTGGAATGGCTTAATGTTTGGATATATCCCATAAAACCCACTAAGTTAGGCTCTGTATCTAGGATTGTGTGGTTTTGTGAATGCTCTGGAAGTGTCTTTTTCTCTCTGCAGTCCATCATCCAGTGGGATCTGTGATATGTTTTTACAAGGGTCACAATTGCACTAAACCCACCAAACCTATAGGAAGATATTTCTGCCTCATCTCATGCCCTTTTCCCCTGGAAATTGTTAGGTGTGTGCATTGCAAAATACATTAATAATAATGGTAAAACAAAATTAATAACCACCTCAGCTTTCACCAAAATACTAAAATAAGTATTCTGTGCTTTCCACAGTCTTTGCTCATTGGAATTGATTTTCTGCTGGAGCGTGCCTGCTGTGCAGCACTGGAATGAATTCCTGTACTTTTACAAATTGGCTAGATTAGAAGGTCCGCCTTTACATGTCAGGAGTGGTTGTCAGATTCTCCAGATAAATGGGGTACTGCTTGTCTCAGGGTTTTGGCTGGTTCTTAAGGCATAAGTGTATGGGGCTTTGGGACTTTTTCTTTCTTTCTTTTACTTTCAGATTTTTATGGAAATGACAAGAAACTGTCAGGAATCATAAGTGGTAGCTGGACACTCAGAGGCCAGGACTGCTTTGGCAGCAGCTTGTGCAGCTACTAAGAGCTTCCAGGTGATATGATGAGACTCAAACCAAATCAGGAACTTCTAGCAGTGTCAGTGCTGGCTTTTCTCAAAGATGGGTGGGAGAATTCTTCCTCTTGTACCATCAGGACACACCCCAAAGTCTTCATGAAACAGCATTCTTGTCCTTATCCTCTCCTACACAGTAACCCCATGGATATGACATTCTCCTCCAGAAGGAGCAGACAAGCTTTAAAGTGGTAAAAATGTAGACTACCCTTTCCAAATATCAATTTCCCCTTGGCATCCCATGGAAGCACTTCCACGTGAAAGCTGGGCTCTGGGAATGGATGGAGAGAGATGGTTGTAGCCTGTGATTCCCTCATGGATTTCTGAAGTTTGAGCTGCCTGATCATTGAGAGGGCACTGATGTGTATTAAAACACACATTGTTTAAACTGAGGGGAAAAAAAAGGCACCTTTGTTTTTAGAGGAACATCTGGAATGTAAAAGCCTGGTGTGAGAATAGGAACTGGGCAGAGTTGTCTTCTGCCAATTCAGTGTACCTACAAAACAGAGACAACTAAAATAAGCCCTGTGGGAGCAACTTAATGTGGGCCATATTAAA
Organism: Aegithalos caudatus; assembly: GCA_013389925.1. Taxonomy (NCBI): domain Eukaryota; kingdom Metazoa; phylum Chordata; class Aves; order Passeriformes; family Aegithalidae; genus Aegithalos; species Aegithalos caudatus. The sequence continues at coordinate 456,271 of WEIU01004914.1, read as the reverse complement.
AAATAGAATGGGGAAAATAGAAAAGAAACAGTTTGCCATCTCACAGCTGGAATATCTCCTCAGAGAGCTACCTGGAAACTTCTGAGGGGATTTCCCAGTAATGTCTGGGGATGTGTTCAGACATGGTTGGAAAGCAGAGGCTTGAATGTAGAGCTGAGGGAAGCAAGTCAGTGCTCTTGGAAGTACAGACAGGCTCAGAGATGACCAAAGCCACAAACAAATTAAAGGGGATGGGTAGGATCAGGTCCCAGAGCTGGGCACAAAATGCAGCTAGTGAGCCTCCACAGATTGTGCCTAGAACAATTGTAGAACAGTTTTATAATGTTCAATGTTTGAAGCTCTCTGTCTTCAAACTCCCCATTTTTCTCATTTGCTGTAAATAAGTTTTGTACATGCCAAGATTGTCAGATAAACGCCTGCTCGTTTCAGCCAAATATGTATTTAGCTGACTTCTAAGCAGTTCTGTTCAAATGAGGGCACATTCATGGAATGAATCATAGAATGGTTTGGGTTGGAAGGGACCTTAGAGATCATCTAGTTCCAGCCCCCTGCCATGGCAAGGACAATTGCCATTTATACATTGCCATTTATATTCTCAAATTGAGAAGATTGTGAAATGTGACTCCAATTTAACTCAGTCCATGATTATGTTTTCAGGACAGAGAATGTTCTTCGTATTGTGTGTAAAATGATCTGTATGTTTTCAGTGTTGTGTAAAAGCTGCTAATAATAATTCAGAGAAGCTTTTGAAAAGAAGTTCTGAATCAAGTGTAAACAAACTGTAAGTGAATACCAATTTCCTGGAGCAGCTTTTACCATTTTTAGGTTCCCATGTTATGTAAAGACTTAAAATATGCAATGATTTCATATAAACAGACATAAATACATGGAAGTTGGATACAAACTGCAACATGAATTTCGAGTATGTGAGTATTATTTTGTAACTTAGTGTGTCGTGCAGAATGAAAAAGAGCTTTCAGTTGTACTCTGAACTGTGGAAAGCAGCAGAGTGAAGCTCTGAGCTGCTAAATCCAACCTGGAGTCCTTCTGAACTCAATTTAGGACTGTGGCCCTTGGGTCAAAGGTGTGATTGCAGCTTGTGTAGACCACATGCAGTTGCTGAGACACCAAGAGCCTGAAGGAGAGGCTACAACCCCTTCAAAACAACCTGGAACTGCAGCCTCCCTCATCCCAAAAAGACTGATGAGCCTGAGCTGAACTTTGTGGTGAAATGAATACCCAAGGAACCTGTTTTAAACTTGCATGAGCTGTAGGCATGGTGTTAGGAAACAGACGGATAATCCGTAGAGGGAGGTTCATGAGCCAAATCAAATTGCTCAGAAAATGAGATTTGGTGAAAAATCCTCAGATTTGTTGTTTAATTTCTCATCATGTTTGGGTTTATATCTGCTGCCTCCCCTGAGCTTTTAAGATTGTGTTAAAGTTCAAATGTTTCTTTGCAACCACCACATCTCGAGCTGTTTTGTTTTAAAGGCAGGGAGAAAATCGCAGGGAGTTCTGCTCCTGCCAGAGCAGGCTTTAAAAGAAACCCCTGCTGGTATCATAACAACAGTGATAAAATTGTGAAATGAGTTCTTTCCTCTAAGCATGAATTGCTTGAACTTTACAGTGGTAGAAAACAGACTTCACTGGGGTAGCAGAAGCTGTGGTTGTGCAAGGATAAACCACTAATTTTGCTGTCTGTTGCTTTTCATCAACAATAGTGTTCTGTTACCTTGAATTATAACTTGCAAATCTTATAGTCAGACTGGAGCTTAACCTTGAATTGAGACTAAACCTTTAGATGGAACCTCTGTGACAAGTTTGCAGGAGGTAGGATGTGTAATACCAAAATAATATAAAACAAAGCTATGGAATATGGTACTTTTACAGAACTGAGGATGCAGAGAAGAACAGCCAGTGAACTGCAGTGGTAATATGTAACATTTCCACAAAACTCTTTCTCATCTGAGTCTCTGGAAGACCAGGCTGTTTATATGGCAGTGGGAACCAAAAAAATCTATTCATGGGCCCTGAGAGTGGGATGGGGACTGCAATGGACCTGTTGCAAAGGGGAGAACAATTCCAAGGGAGGGGAGATTGACAGTGATACTGAGCTATCAGGATCTGTAAAATCATGAGTGATCAGGAGAGGGTCCCATGTCTCTTCCTACATAACAACTAAGAGACATCAAGAAAAACTTAGTGAAAGCAGTTTCAGACAAGCACAAGGAATCCAGCTCGGCACAATAAAGCCATAGAACTATTTGCTGAGTGATACCATGGATGGTAAAGTGCTACAAGAGTTAAAGACATCATCAGAGATTCACAGGAGGAAAATTGATTAAGGGCTGGGAAGCATCCATTCACCAGCACTGCTGCAGGAAATCCCAGACTAGCACTTTGCTGGAAGTAGGAGGTATATTCTGGAGAACATCACTGCTCACTTGCAAGTTTGCAGGAGGTACGATGTTTAATACCACTTAGTCTCACATAGTTTCTTAGGAAGGAGTTACAGGACACCTTTGGAAACAGGATATTGAACTTTTATTTGGGAGTCCCAAAGTGCTGAGAATATTTGTTCTTATTGCAACTGGGGCCCCTTGGGGCTTCACAGGCAATCAGTAGTCTCACAGACACTGCTGTCATCTCTTTCTCTATCATCCTCTATTTAGACAGAAAAACTCTGTGTCTGTCTTGGCCCAGTGAGGACAGACATTTTCTCTTATGCATCATATATTATGAAAAAATCCTTCATATTTCTTGACAATCCCATCAGCACATCTCATTATTGCAGTTCGGAGTGGCTTGGAGTCTTCTTGTTAATGCAGTTCTCATAGCTTTCCTATATTATATTGTCCAAATATCCCATCACTCTCCATGTATTAAATTCTCAGTTTCTTATTATGATACTTCTCCCATCTTCTGTTAGTTGGCATCAAAGCTTTTCAGACACTGGAGAAAATGTTTTCTTTTTCTAACTCATCGTTTGCTTTAGCAGTATGGGGTTTGTGTTCATTGTGATATTTTAAATATATTTTCTTGGCATAATGACTAATTTGCAAGAAGTTGAGAAGATTCAAAAAAGCCCAAGATGGGAAATTAAATTTGATTTAATTTCTTGGCAATGTGAAAATTCATTTCCCCAGTCTTTCTACTTAGCAGGGCAAAATTTCAGCCTATTCCCAAGCTCTCAACATTCTTGGGTCCTTCAGTGGCTGCAAATCCATTTCTCATGATCCATGTTATTGGGACAGGGCGAGAAGTGACCATGTAGGCTGCTCCATCTCATGCTTTTATTTCTGCTCTTACTAATGGGTGTTCAGAGACCCCTTGCTAATGGGATGTTTTGCTTATTCATAAAATTTCATCAGTGCCAATTTCTGAAGGAATGTCTTCATCTACGTGCAGCATTGAACCCAGAGGCAGGAATTTGGCAGGCCTCATAATAAGTCTGAGTATTGAGAATTGTTATGTCTTCCTCACCAATATGTCTAAATAATGGTCCATAATTAACTCTGGCAATCTCTCTTGTCCAAGAAAAATCCATCATTATGTAACTCTCTGGGGCTTTTGCCAGTTTTCCCACGAGGAGTGTTTGGACTGTGTGTGAAGAGGTTGCAAGGCCAGCTGAAACACTCAGCAGATGATTCCTCCAATTAGTGTGGAGCAAGTGTGATGCCCATCCTTGCTGGGATCGTGCCTTTCCCACCCTGGCAGTGGGGCAATCACCAATCCCTCTTTGTAGCAGATAGCACTTGGCCTCAATGGAAAATGAAGCCATCAGGCTGTTCAGAGTTTACTTGTTTATTATGGCACGCATGAGGCTTGAAAATGCAGTGGAGGTGGATTTGAGTATTTTCCTTGAGGAAGACAGATGCAATTCCCAACATGGTAAGAATTTGCTTTCAATCTTTCTTACCATCTTGTGGCCACCATGTAGACAATTTCACATCTCTAGAGGACTTTTATTCTAGCCCTTATGTTGGGAATGAAGTGAGCAAGATCACTCACCATTCTTCAGGAGAAATACCAGGACGTTGGCCTCAGCCTGAGAAGATAGTGCATGTTTCTTTGGATGCCTCCCAATAGCCATGTATGTCCATCTGGTCTGCATTTTTACCAGGCTTGCTCCTGCAAAACAGTTACCACATGTCTTTAGAAGGACGGACTGAGAAAAAGATCTTAGAGTTTCTATCTCCATTCCCAGAAATCACCATTACAGGAAAATGCTGGACTCAAGTCCTGACTTGGGATGGAAAATCCCATGTGTGCTTGGGACATATGCAAAGGATTTGTGAGTCACATGGACTTTACATGTCACTTGCTGAACTCAAAGCTTGGAAAAGACTAATCTTCTATTAATTTATGTAAACAGGAAGCTGTGTTTGGCCATTCAGATGTTCTTAAGCTGCACACTTTATCCTTTTAAAATGTTAGATTTCCCTAGAGAATAGCAATGTCCTGTCAGCATGCCAGTCCTGCTTTGTATTTCATACCTGTGCTTTGACTCTGCCTGCATGCTTAATTCCCCTGCCAAGGTTTGCATTATTTTATCTTTCAATTGGAAAACTATGTACATCTGTAAAAACAGAGTGTAATATATGGCAGTGGTCTGCTACTGTATTCATTTGAATTAATGTCCCTTAAAGTGCAAAGGCTGCAGAATTCATGCATTGTGGGATGGCAGAGCTCTGTGCATTCAGAGACAACAAATCCTGTTTTTGTAAAGGCCAATTTATAACTTGTTCCAGGTTCATTTAATTTTGGTGGTGCAATGAGAGGAAAAGTGGCAAAACACTTAGATTATCAGTCTGAATTCACAGGCTGTACAATCTTGTTTTCATTGCCTCTCTACCAACAGGAATTCTCCGTGTTCACATTCTTGATCCTTCTCTTCTTCCTTGAGGAAACACAGCTGTGGAGCAGGAGCCATGGTTGTATTGCCCTTCTGAGGAGGGCAGGGGGAACTGGGTTGCACTGGATGTAAATGTGACTTTGTTGTTTCTGCTTGTCAGGAATAAGTGTTTTATCATATCAGTTACCATCTGTTTTCCCATTAATCAGGTTTATCTGCCTTGAAAATGGCCAAAGCCAAAGGTCCCAGCCACAGGTACATGAAGATTAATAGCAGGTGTAAAGTCATCCCATTCTGAAGCTGAGTGGTTGCTTTTTTTCCCCTGAAACATGATGACTTATTTCTTTGGTATAATAGCCTTAAGACTTCTTTAACAATGCTTGAGGATGGTTTATTTGAGGAACATAAAAATTTGGTCAAAACTCCCTAAAACTGTGAACTTACTGGGACTTAGCTAGATCATCTGAAGCCTCTGCCAGAATGGTCTTGTCTGGCAGTGAAGTGAGTGTAGTTGCTGAATGTTCGTCTGGATAGGATTAAGTTATGACAAACAAATTCCTCTTTCAGATGAGCATAATCCCCAGCACTTAGTGAGCTTTAATTTATGTGCATCAACTTTGTGGAACTAGTTGATTCATTTGCTTCTGCTTTTTCTGCTCATATTTCTGGCTTTGGAGTGTGATGCCTCTTTACGTAGTAGGAAGCCTGCAAATCTAGGATTTCTTTCCAAACTGCTTCAAGGACCTTAAACATGTCTCAAATGCAGATCTCATCACCCAAATTTTCCCCTTTCATATATTTTGAGATCTGCTTTCCTGATAGGTGCCAGCAATCCTGTTTTTAAATCAGTTGCAGCAACACCTACATGGTGGAGTGGAGTGTCCTCTTTCTAAACAATTTGGTTTACAAAAAATGCTGGCACAGATGTGGCTGATGGCTGAGAATGGGGTCACCTCAGCCCCTTACCTCTCTCCTCCTTGATCACAAGTGAGAAGCTCTTTTGGGTTCAAAGCCTTCCCCACCTCTCCTTCAGGTAGTGCAAAACTCATTGGCAGAGAGGAGATCAGAACTTTGATCTGTGAAGCTCCTCTCAGAAACTAATTTTCTAATAATGATGTAAGTTGACTGTTACTTGGAGGTGGTCTTTCCCTTTATCTCTACACAAACAAGAAGAAGCCACAGAGTGTGTTAATGCCCAGAACAGGTGTGTGTTAGAGAGAGAGTAGTGACAGTGGAGAGAATTGACCTGAAATTGTGATACACACCATGAGCAGAAATATGTGATATACATATGGGACCCAGTATGTGGTTTCCATTTACATGGTAATTTTCTTCTTTTTAGATGTATGTTTTTCTCCCCTCCTTTTGCTTTCTATCACTAACTTTTAAAGTTCTTGGAAGAAGGGACAAACCATTTTCTTTGGAGCCAGCAGCAACACCATGGGGTTTTCTTTTGGTTTTGGCAGTCTGCTAGCTCTTTGGATTTTGATTTCCTTTACCTACTAGATATGTTTAAATATGTAGATATTAAAATAGCACAAAAAGTATTTTGTCTGTTTCTGTTCATCTTTAAAGCAATGTGCAGCTGTGGAACTGCACATGAGTGTTCCCTTGCTGTGGGTCATTCTTGATGGATATGTTGTATTGCTGTGCCAGGCAGTGATCTCTGACAACAGTGAAATGGGCTTGGTTCTCTCTCCTTTAAAGGCATAAGAATAATAAGATATAATTCCAGGTATGTATGTGGTGGGAAAGAAACTTTGAATTATGTTCTTGGCATGATCAGTTTTCATCACCTTATATTTCCTGTGATATAAATTTCTCATTTCTAAAAATCCACTGGTGGCATCTGCTTAACAAACCACTTGTGACATTCCAATCGAAACCCTGTTCTCCTCCTTGCCACTCCATCCTTTTCTGTTGGACCTTTATGCCATTTACTGCAGGTTCTGCTTTCTCTCCCATTCTGCCTTTGCCATATCTTTCTCTTTTCTTTCTTCCCTTCAGTGTTTTAAGTTGTGGGTCATCCCATTCCATCTTCCTTTCTGCTCACGGCAAACAGAGGATTTATCTTAAGTGTTCTTCATCTGTAGGTCATCTGACACTCCAAGGAAAATATTTTCTGGGGCTTTAGGCTGGCTCAGAGTAGACATGAGAGGTCACTGTCCAGCATTTTGAGTTATCAGATTACTCCTCCAGCATGTTAGTCATGTTTCTTGGATGCATAGAGGAGGCTGTGGCTGCCCAGGGTCAGGGTGGTGATGTAGCAGAGGGATCACAGCTGTAGATGTATTAGGGTTAGCTGGAAGTTTTTAGTCCATTTCTCCTCTGAAAGTAACAGTTTTCCCTCACCCTTCCAAGCCCTAAATTTGCTCAGAAATTAAGATTTAGATTCTTCTTCAAGAATGAGAAGCAGCAACTTCATTGTAACCTACAGTGATTTGTAGAGAACTCAGAAACTGCAAATGAGAACTGAGGATTTGAGAACAGAGTTAGTTTATTTAATGCTGACATATTTCTCAGAAAGGGAATGGGGATGCCCTTTATAACCTTTCAAAGAGCCACTCTGCCTCTGCTGTCCTGTTTCTGCATCCCCTGTGCACAGCAGAACCAGCCACAAGACCCTGCTCAGTGAGCAGAGGCTTTCCCCTGTCACAGTAGCCTGGAGGGACAGAAATTCCTCACAGGTGTATCACTACCTGTCCTGGCTGCTCTTATTTATTGTCCTGCAATGCAGAATTGTGTTTCTTTTCCTGCTTTTGCATACTTCCATACTTACTTGAGCTGCCGACAAACCATTGACAATCTGGCTAAGATTATGGGAAAGACTGTAAATATTAGATTTGCATTGTGAATCCCCTTCCTTCAGTGCTGCCTGGCATTTGGGATCCCCATGTGCCCAGAGCAGCCTGTGCTCAGCTTCCCAGCAGAGCAGGGGCCTCTCTGTTGACGTGTGGTCCTGCCCTCTGGTGTGGTGCTGCATTTTGTTCTCAGGGCTGGGACTACAGCAGTGCTCTGTAATGTGCTGATTTGCAATTCCCTGACATATGCTGGTTACAATGATACATCAGGTTTCGGGAAAACAGCCCTCCTAATGTACATGAGAGATAACACACCAGATGACTCTTATGAGAGAGATCTGAGACATCTTATTTAACGTAATAGCAAACCAAATGGAGAAACCTTGCAGCAATGACTGCCAGATTATGCTCTGTGGGCCACAGCCTGGCTATTTGGCTGATGATAAAACTGCATATTTTTGTATTTACTAATATGGGAGAAGTGAACTCTCCTTGGTGAGTAACACGGACAGCAGCAGCTCCAGCTCCTCTTCATTCATCACTGCACTGTGTTCTCCAACAAAGGTCAGTGAGTGTGTTTAGTTTGTGTGCCTCTGTTGTAGGATTTGAGGTCATGAGTCACTAAAGGGTCTGTGATTGCATCCTGGCAGTGTGGACTAAGAGCTGCTGTTTCAGGAGCCTCTACCCCTGTCCTGCTCTTGGACAGACCCAAGTGATGATTTAGTGCAAGGGGAAGGTCAGGATGTGGAAAGTTTACTCTCTTAGCCTGTGACTCACCTTATCTTAAGCATGTTCTTTTACATGGCAAGGGAACACGTCAGTGATTGGAGCTCCATCCTGAGTTTTATGACATCCAACCATACCAGGAGAGAGGCAACATCTTCTAAGTCTGCCTGTGATTGTCCAGGAAGTAGGTCAGTAGGTCATGCCCAGATATCTTTAGTTTCTTTTTAATGATAGCGCTTGTAATGCTGGTGTTGGTGTGTCTTTTAAACTGCAGGTAAGAGAACACATTCTGCATTTGTGTAAAACAGGATTTTCAGATGCAGAACAGTTGGTTGTAATGACCAATCTGTGTGTGCTTTCCTTCAGGGTTCAGTTAAGTTTATTTTAATGAATATGGTATTGAGCTTTTCACAGTAGGGTTTAGCGAGCAGATTGGAAAGTCTGAAAAAGATATTAGAACTGGGTGAATAATTCATAAAGAGTAATTTATTTTATGAATGTCACCTCTTTCTATTTTGAATTGCCTGGGAATAAAGCATGGCTTACTTGAATTTAGTTGTTAATTAAAATTATACACCAAATAATCTGTCAGTAATCCTTACTTTGTAACTCATTTACAAGAGTTTTCTTGTGAGTTGTGATGTTTAGAAACTCATGTGTTACACTGGACACAGAAATTTCAGGATTTATTTTTCTATTTTTTTATTAGATTATCATAACTTGCTAAATTTTGCTTTGCTGAAAGAATTGACTACATTTGCAGAGTATTCTGATTCATAAGCTTATGGGAATATTGTAATATTTGCCAGAATTTCATGTTTCAACCAGCTGTTCTGCCAAAAAATTATTTCATTATAAGACAGATGAAACAATTACATTATTAAAAATAGACAATAACATTTCTTTCTGTCTTCTACACATTTTGAAACTGAACTTCTGATTTTTGGAGTAACCAATTCAAAGGCTATCTCTATCATGGCAATATTATCAGATTTTAGTGTTGACTTTTTCAGAGTTAAGCTTGAAGAATAAAGAAGAACTCTGACTTTTTGTGTGTTATTCTGCTCCCAATAATGGGTCAGAACAAGTCCATGTCAGGCTCAGAGAGTATAAAATTGTCTGTAAGTAGATTGTGGGTTGTTTTTATTTTTTTTTAATTCTTATTCTTACTTTTTATTTTTATTTGTTTCAAAAACACAGACTCAGTTGCACAGTAGCAAGAATTAGTTCCTTTCCACTATCTTCCCCATAATTTTTACAAATTTTTTCAGCTAATGAAAACTATGTATCTTTACACTTTTTCTAAACTGGGAGCTAATGTAACGCTGATGTGCAGAAATTGCTCTGAACTTTATTATGCCCATTATGACAGGCTTTATTAATGCACCAGATTCCAATATACAAAATTAAAGGCATTAGACATGTACACTGCTGCTTATTTGACAAGGTGCTGTGTATTCCCTGTGCCAGGTTTGCTGGCTGCACTTTTATTTCACTGTGCTGGGCTGGGAAGTGAAGCTGACCTTGTCAAACACCCTGTTCTGCTGCCTCTCTTTCCAGTCTGTCTTGGTGATTATAAATGCAATTTAAAATCCTGTAAGTACTTGAAGAAATGTGTGTAATTTTCCCCAACTGTCTGTTGCTGGAGGAGTCCTGAAAGTGCAACTTCAGGAAAGCACAGGCTGGCTGCCCACGCTCCTGGAGTCAGCTGCTCCCCTGCCAGGTAGACACTTCTTGAAATAGTATTGCCCACAGGGATGGTTTGTCGCATTTGAATTGATAACTCTGGCAATCTGTTGTAACCTGTGCTGCTTTTTCATCATTTCTTGCATGGTTTTATGCCCTCAGCCTGACATGTGCCTCCCATATGGAGTCAGCCCCTGGGGCTGTGTGCTTTGGATCCTGTGTTTTATGGTTGGACTCGATGATCTTAAAGGTATTTTCCAACCTAGATGATTCTATGATTTCGTGTGCAAACAGCAGCACTGCACTTGGCTTGGGCACAGCCAAGCTCTCCAGCTGCTGTGTATTGACAGATTGTAATTCTGTCTGATTACCTGGTGTTTACCCCACTCCTGGTTTGTTTTTTTGTATCTAATCCTTGTGTGCAGGGCTGTAGTTTGATCATCAGCAATTTGTGGGTTGTATATTTACACAATAGCTCTTTACTCCTGAGTGACTTCAGCTGAAATAAATGGTAATACTGCATGTTCAATATTTGTTCTCCTTTTTCCACAGAGTCAGAGCAATAGAATAGGATCTGTTTAGCTTTTATTCATTTGCTTTGCAGAATTCTTCCTTGTTTTTCTCTGATTCTGTAGGTGTCTACTATTGCTCTTAGCTGTAGATTGTACTGTGTAGGTTTTCACAGAGTAAACATATACTGAAATCTGTACAGAAGATTCTTGGTTAATAATAGATGAGAAGAACATAATCTGTTTAGATTTGGCATTATACATCCCTAAAAGGGATGTGTAGGGGAGGCTCAATGTGCTGTTTGAAATGCACACAGAGACAACCCCCCCAATATTTATATATCTTTTTCAGTGTACAGTTCCTTATGCTTGGGTCAAAGGAAAGAGCAAACCAAATTACCATGAACTTATATGTATTATTAAGAAGCATTAACTCACTCAATAGGATGTAGTGCTTAACTAAAAAGATGCAGAACAGACTGTTCTCTGTGGAGAACAAATGGAAAAAAAAAATCACCCCATGAACTCACTCATTGTCTTCTGTAGAGCAGATCCCCAGAGGAATGCAATGCATGGAGGGATGTGCTTATTTAAGCACAGTGTCCAAGGTCTTTGCTACAGCTCTGGATACTGATATTAAGAGCGGCAACTACTCCAGGTTAGGCATTTCCAGTGAGAATTTAGGGTATGGTTAGTCCTTTCCTTGCTGAGAAGAGCTGTAGGCTTAGTCTGACTTTTGAGTGAGACAGCATTGATGGGAGGGAAAGGTGACAGATGGAGGAGTTTCTTTCAAGGCTTCTCTCAAAGCTTCTCTATCCACGTGTTTTCCATATGAATCCAAAGCTTTTGAAGAACGTTGTAGTCACATTAGATAATGCAATCACATGGTCTGTGCTGTACTTACATTCTTATGTAAAGATTTTTTTCCCCTTTAAAATTCCCAGGTGCCTCCCAGTATCAGGCCCTGGTTATTATTTTAGACACATGCCAGGTACCTGGCTGGTCTTTGCCTGTGTGCTTCACTGAAGAAAGGTTAGGTTCAGGTTTGAAAAGCAAATTATTTTTTTATGCTTACAAATATTTGATTATATTTCAGCTCTTTTTAAAGTAGCATTAGTAAGTAGTTAAGAATTCCAGTATGTTAAATTTAACCCTCTGTAAAATTTGTACAAGTACTGGTCTATAAAGAAATCTGTAAGTGCCCAAGTTTGCCTTCACAGAGAGCAAAACGAATTTGAAATTAAGTGGATCTTTCAGCAAATTTTCCCCTATGAATCGCTTGTAAAATAGGAAACCCCTCTGTTTGCCCACATCTTTCATGTGTGCCAAGTGCCTTGGTTGCTGCAGAGTCATGTGCAAGTCTTGGAGAAGAACAGATTTCCAAAGCCCAGTTTCTGCCACCTGAATTTTGTAGTTTTTGAGATTTTGTTTTTATAGCCCCAGAAGTCGAGCACAGAGAGCTCTGGTCATAGTGACTGACATTGCTTTTTGAAAGGAGATGTTAAGGAGAATTTTTAAGGTGTGATTTAATTTATCCCACGAGATAGAAGCAATAAAAAAAGGTGCAGAAGTTGGATTAATGTTTGGGTTTTAATTGATTCCTTTCCAAGGAAGTTAAAAAGGAGGGAAATTTGAATAGCTGCTGAAAGGAGAGCTCTGTTATCTACTTCTGCAACTCAAACTTTCCAAGGTTTGGCCAGTATTTATACATCTCTCTGCTGAGCTGTATTTTTGGCCCCAAAATATTGGTTGTGGTTTGCATAATCATGTGTTACACTAGCTGCCTGCAAGAAAGCTGAAGTTATTGTTCTTTCAAAAATGCAATTAATTTTAAGGCATTATGCTAATTAAGAAAAAAATCTCTACAAGATGTGGAAAAAAGCAAACTTTTGTTCACTCTTAAGGGATACATAAAGAGTCTTGGAGAGAGTCAAATAAAAAATAAGTAGTTTTCAGTTCCTCTGAGACTGAACTAAAATGACTTTTTTCCTTTTCTTCCAATAAACTATAAAAAAAATCAGCATAAACTCTATAAGAGAAACCTTAAAATCTTGTAGAAAAATGTTGGCTTTTACTACTCTGCTCTCATTTCTACCTCCACTTTGCCCAAGGTAGGAAGCAGATCCCAAAGACTGTTTCTGTCAGAGCTATTGTTACATGTCACTACTTTTAGTGACCAGTTACAAATACAACACCCTTGTGAATCAATGTAGGAGTTGGTGAGTGGATGAAAAGGTTGGTTCATGCTAAAATCATTTGGTTCCTGTGGACCTAGTGATGTGTTTATAACTAAGGATGTGTTAATACATTTAAAGTTTTGTCTGTATTAATACTGGCTGATAAAGTAAAGACATGCCAAAGGTAATGTTTTGAGGATCACAGGTCCAATGTAAATCCAGGAGGAGTCTGAGCTCTGGGAACACACAGTTGTTTTATTAATCCCTTTCTTCTACACAGTTTTTTTTTTTTCCTTTTTCTTCAAAGCAAGACCTCAGAGCTCATTACTTCCTTATACTTCCTCTCTTTCTCTTCTAGGATTATCTCCATGGGTTGAAAAATGACATCTCTCTCTCCATGGTAACTTATCATGTTTCTAATGGTTATTAGCCCAAATGGAAACCAAAAAGATGTATCTGAAAATTCCTTACTGAATTGAAGTGGCCTGAAATATTTCCCAGTGGTCACTCTGAAATAGGATGGTGAGTTGTGGAGGAGGAGGAAAGGCTCCTTCAAACACACCTCTGGTTGCTGATGTGATCAGTTGGAAGGGTCACTGATCACCTTCTTTCTTTTGAGGCAGTTGTGCCCAGAAGAAATCCAGACCACTAACCTGGAATTGCCACTAGAAGAAATCCAGACCACTAACCTGGAATTGCCACTGTGGGCCCTTTGTGCACATGAGAGCCCACCTGAGGAAGGGCTGGGTCCTGTCTGTAAGCATGGTGTGATCTGGCCACAGCAGGGCATTCAGAGATTGTTTCATCCATCACCAGGCACACTTTTCAGGGGTGGCTTGGTCCATGTGTCTGCCAACAAGGCAGAGCACTTGGCAGGACAGGGGTTAATTGTCACTGCTTGGCTCTGTTCAGGAGCTGTGTGATCCCAGTCTGCTGTCACGAGGCTATGTGGCCTCTGGCTTTCCAAGATGGAACAGGTTCCCTCCACAAACTGTAATTCTGACTGATGGGAGGCTGCTTAAGAAGTTGAAATATGGTTAAAAATGACAGTACTTATCCTCAGGCTTTTCTGGGAGAGTCAGTGTATCTCATTCTTTTGTTCTTCTAGTTCTCCCTACCTCCCCTTGCACTTTAATGCTTTCCCAAGGTTTGTTATTCCTCAGGAGATGGGAGGAAGGGGCCTGTTGGTGTTTGATCCTTTTGCTGCCAGCTGGGAGATGCAATGTCTGTGCCCATCCCTGCTGCCCACAGCCCAGTTTGGGTCCAGGGGATCTGGAGAGTGCCTGGTCCTGCCCACTGCCAGCTCATGGCCACAGCATCCCTTGGCTTGCAGAGGTGCAGCTCACCAAGCAGCTGTGAGCAGAGCAGAACAAAGCAATTGCATTTGTCCAGTTCCTAAAGCAAATCTGAGTGTTGTGCCATCTGTTCTGCAGAGGCACAAAACCCAGCAAGCTCCTTGGAAAAGGCAGAGAATACGTTCAGGATCTGCAGTAAAGATGGATGTGAAAATAAGATGCTGAGAGCTATCCAGCTAGGAGCCTGGATAACAAGAAAACAGACCAAATACAACAAACCAAACACTTGAAGGAGCAAACACAAGAAAGAGAACTGCCTTCAAGTGCAAGAAAACACAACATTGATGGGATTTTTCATCTTGTATCTTCCCCGCTGCCTTTTGTACATGTGGTAATTTTTTCCCAGTGATTCTGCTCAGGAGAGCAGATCCAGAGGGTATTTCACAGCTCAGAAATGCTGTGACAGTGCCATGTCAGTGAGTGGGACTGGTCCCTCCTGGCTGATGAGAAGCCCCAGATAGCTCAGGGTGACACTGGCTACCCCAGCCTAGCATTGAGCCTCCTCTGCCCACTGCCAGAAGTCACAGCTGTGATCCAAAGCACAGCTGTGTGTCATTTTTCAAAAGCCAGGAAGGAGAAATGCAGGCTGTGTGAAAAATGATAAAACCTGGAAAACTTTTTAAAACAACCTTTATAATTTTATGAAATTCCTGCTTCCCCAGAGTTCAGATGAATCCCATGGAAGTCTAATTGTGTGAAGCTCCTTGTTGCAGTGCTGTGGCCAGACAGGGCTGGTGGCTGTGCTGGTGGCTGGCAGAGAAGGTCATTCATTGACCAACTCCTTGCTGCAGATTAGGACAGGAACACCAGGTAATGAGATATCCCACACCTCTCCTGCTTTTTAAACAAGAGCTATGGTCTGTCTAGTTGGAAGTGACTCTGATGCTGAGAGCCACCTGGAGTGAGAGATTCTGCTGGTAGGACTGAAAGGGCACCTTTGTGGATCATGCTCTGGACTTGGCCTTCAGGACATTTGGTTTCCCATCTCTGCCACAGAGTTCCTACATGTTCTTGGGCAAGTCATCCAGTTTATCCTCCTCTCTTTTCCCCAGTGAGGAATGGGGGAGTTCTTTCCTCCAGCACGGTGCTGTGAGGCTCCGTGGAGTTGGCAGTTACCATAGAGATGAGGGACCTAAATAGAATTTGAAACCTGTTGAAGGAGAGCTGGAAACCTGACAGTGTTACCAAAAGAGCAGCTTGGCTTTGGCTGTGTTGTGTGGGGCAGCTACAGCAGGTTGTAAAACTGTCACAGGAGGTGTAAGTCCTGTGAAACCTGGGTCATCTGGAACACCGACTTGTAAAAACAAAAAGCTACTAACACAAACTCAGCCCATAAATATGAAGCAATATCACTAGTTAAACAAATAAACTAAAAGGGATTTTCTCTTCAAGATCCTCTGGGCATTTTCATTTAATAAAGTCTTTTGGTCTGGCAGGAGTCCAAAACCTAGAAGTCCAGACCTGCTTCTCTTCTTTCTGGGACACCCGGGAGCTTCTGAGGCTCCTCACTGTTTGTATTAAAGGTCTTTAATTTGCTATAAAATGTCAGCTGGAGAATAAAAACTGTAGAGTTACTCTGTGATTTGTTTTAGGCAGGAGGAGGCAGGGGAAAGAATATTTAATCTAATTGATACTCTATTGTGAAATGAAGAGATGACTTTCAGGTAGTCCTTATTACACCATTAATTGTGTTTTTCTGTCCTCATTCATGTTAAAACAAATATTTAACATTTTCAGTCTCCCTACTGAAATGAGGTTAGGTTTGAGATCCTGGTCATTCCCATTCAGCTTCTTTGGAAAGGCTTCAGTTTGGTTGTATTTGCAGGCATCCTGCACCCAGTGTTTTCAGTGCAGCTATAGGACTGCCTTGTGTAACAACAAAACAATGCCATCTGTCTTGTCTTTTTTTATCCCATATTTAAACGTACCCTTTTTTTCTGTTTTGGTGCTGATTGAGTTTGTAGAGTGAAGTGAAAGGAAATATTTATTGATCTTGTTGCAATAGTTGTCCATCCCTCACCTGAGTTGGAAGTAGCTAATTTAGAACTTGGTATGATGCGTGTTTGTTAAATGTTTCTAACAAAGCATTTTATTTTTTTGTCAGTGTTATCTTCCATTTGACAGGTCCCTGTGCATTCATTCCTTGATCTTCCTGAGTTCTGTCTCTTGGACTCCTGATACTGCTATCTCTAAGTTGTGTATCTAGCAGCAAATTCAAAGTGGAAGTGTGAGGATTATGTCCACCGCCTTTGTAATTTTTTAAAAACATTTGGAAATGTGTTGTGAAGCTCAGTGGCTCACTGGTCACACCCCCAGTGTGTAAGTTCACCTGTTTGGTCTGGGATAAGTGTGAGTTGGTTGGAGCCTCTGTTTTCTGGATGAGGGATGTGTCCTGAATGCCCCCATGTCACTGCTGGGGACCCTCAGTGGCACCCTTGGTGCCCTCAGCTGTTTTGTCTGTGCTGGATATTTGGTCCTCCTCTAGACAGGACTTAGAGACACAATTGCAATAATTGACTTTAGAGTGAGTGGGGGAGTAGATACAGATTATCTGATATTTCTTTTGAAAACTAATGATTTTTGGATTTATAGAGGTAGAAAACTGGCACCCTTACTAGAGTATTTCCTCTGACCCATATTCCCAGCTTGCAGTTCTTGTAACTGTACTTGGATAACTGACTTTGGGAAGTTTTTAAGCATTGTTGTTGGCTCAAGAACTACAAATGTTTGGGGTTTTTTTTCTCTCTCTGCCTAGTAATCTAAATTAATAATGTCTGTTTCATTATAAAACAATCCCATGAGATTTAAAGGCAGCTTTAAGTGAGAAGGCCACATCATTTTATAGTAGGCATGTAAATCGTGGAAACCACCCCACCTCTTGAAGAACTTGCTTAATATCTTCTATAGTAATAGTATTGTCCAAATAAACACACACCAGTTGTAAACTTAACAGGATGTGTAGTGGTGCTAACCCAGCTCTACTGGTGTGAATACATTAGCCCACTGACATATGGTGTGTAATTTGATTTCTAGTAGTTCTGAATGATTTACAGGCTGACTTATGCTTCTTGCTTTGCCTTTATTTTCCATACTCTCTTATGTTCCTTTACCAGATCCATTTGACTCAATGTATGTTGTGCCCAACTTCCAAATACCTGAGTGCTGCTGGATATTAATTTCTATTTATTTTGGGAAAATAGACACTATTCTTTTAACTTTTGCCTAAGAGTATAGGTGCTTTTCCAAAATAAAACATTGCTACCAGTCTACCTTCTACTGCAACACTTGCTATTTTTTTAGCTTTTTACCATTATTATCTAACTGTGGTTTTGTCCTTTAGAGTTTTGTGTGTGATATTTAAGTCCTTTTGTTCTTCCTGGAGTATGGTGAAAAGCTTATGGTTATTGGAGCCATAGTCTAAGCAACAGAGGGAACATTCTTATTCTTCAATTTGCACAATATTAAATTGTTTTATTAGTAGCTGCAGCCTTTGAGGGAGGAGAGGAGAAAGATCTCTAGAAAAATACAAACAGCAAAAAACATGAAAAATTGAGGTGATCAAAAATAGGGAAAGAAAATCAAATGAGCCACACTGTGTTTGACCAGATGTCCATGAAGACACCTTGTCCTCAAAACCAGCCAGGAGCAGGTGATTGTCTTTGGTGTCTGAACCCAGCTCATGTTTGGTTTTGCTTTTTGAAGGACTCAGATCACCAGCCACTGCTGAGCTCCCTGGACTAAGCTGATGTTTTATATTTTTTCCTTTCCAGAAGCCTGCTAAAATGGCTTTGTGATTGTGTGATGCCTAAACCTTGGTCCTTGAACTGTAGGTACTAGTGCAGTGTAAACAATAAGGTTTTAAAAGATTTTTAAGGAAAAGTTTTGAGCTGGTTTTGCATAAGGCTGCCTATAATATTGCAGGCTAAAATTTCCTGTCAGAGTTTCTTTTTTTCTTTGTTTCCTGGTATGTCCAAGCTCTTCTCATCAGCAATTCTTATTCTTTCTATCCTTTCAGATCTTGGAGAGTTATCATATGCCTCCTTTCGTCTTTGTCATACAGACAAATAGTGCACATTAATTCTTTGATTTAATCCTTCTTAATAAGCCTGTTCCTCCAGGGATTAATTATTTTAGTTTTTGTACTGTAGCTTGCACTTTGTTGACATCTTGTACTGGGAGCCTACAAGTGAGTGCAGTATAAAATTGAAAGCTCATCTCTCATTAGGTTTTCATGCTCTCATTTGAAAAACTGCTTTCCAGGTTCATTTCTCCAATACAGGCTAAGAGAAAGAAGCTTAAAATAAGCCTGGCTATAGGATGTGAAAAAAAAACAAGGCTCAGCTGCAGAAATCTTTTGTTACTTTTGTTTTCCTGCACCTTTATGGGCATCCTGTTAGAGTAAAGCTGGAATTCAGCAGAGAAGGACCCTGTCTGATTTCCAAGCCACAAATGCAGACCTGGCTGGCTTTGGGTTATGAGCTGTTGCATGGAGCAGTAAGAAGGGTGTGTGAGATAAGTTGCTCTCTCCCAGGTGGGAGTTTTTGCCTGCTGGAGGTCTTGCTTTCCCTGTGGTAGCAAATGTCAGAGGCTGCAGACCAGGGACACCAGGTTCTGCCAAGGGGCACAGCTTCCTGGGGTGGGGATTTTGGGGTGAGCTCCCTGAACCTGCCCACTGTGGCTGTGTTGGTGCTGGGGCTGCTGTGCCACAATGGGTGGGGTGGAATTGGGAGCAGCAGGAGATGGGAATGGCCCAGGACAGGGCTGGCTCCTGCTGCCCTGCAGCTTGGGCTCTGTCATTCCCATGCTCCTCTGGAATGTGAAATGCTGCTGCAGAACATCTTCCTAAGGGAAGAGTCAGGGCTTTTATAAGATAATTTGAAAGTAGTTTAAATGCTGAGTTTCTACTCAGATGAATTTAATATATTAAACTTTTTTTTTTTTCTCTTTAATATAGTAAACCTTTTTCTGCCGTTTTCTGTGGTCTGGATCTTTTGATCTTGTTTACCATAGCAAAGACCTGGATTCTGTTTCCTACCCATTAAGGGATCTGTTCCAGCCCTTCTGCAGACAGTTTTTGGGAGGCTGCAGTGGTGCTTTGGTAAAAAGTCATTGGCCTGTCTTATATAGAATGTCAGACTAAACTGCTTTAGTGTTTATGAACCCATTTATAAATTCTGGCCTTGAGATTTATGAATGTGGCACCCGTTGACTTAAGTGGGTGGTGATTTTTGCCTTGAGCAAATATATTTTTGAAAAGAAACTTGTGTAGCAGTTGTCCCATTTTGTGAGGGTTTGAGCTGAAAAGTCCAACAAAACAGTTGGACATGTTTTGTTTTCTTGCAGAATGTCAGTTAAGTTTTATTGCTGAGGGTAGGACTCAAATATGTGTTTTGTCAAAGTGTCCTCAGAAATGCTTTATTTCAAATGGTTGTGTGTGTCAAAACTTGGAAGGTTAATCTTTTTGGATCTTGCTGTTAGCAAATTCATGGACTTGATATTCATGCTTTTCCTCCCTGAAAGATTAAAGTTGAGAAACTCTGTTTCAGGGCACTGCAATTACAATTCCCTGCTCGCAACAACAGCAATCAAGTTTACAATCCCCTGAGTCTGCAAGATCTGCCACATTTATCATTTTCATTCTTAACAGCTATTTAATAACTCACCTCTTTCCCACTTGGAATTACACATACCTGTGGGCATCAAGCCTAGAGAATTTCCAAAATGTTCTTGCTTATGTATTATTTTAGCTAAAAGAACTGCTTGTCCCTGAAAAGCTACAGAGTTGAAGCACTTTGGCAGCTGGGCTCATTGGAGATGAAGTTCCTGGTGGTGGTGGTGCAGGTATCCAAAGGTGGAAGCCAACCTGGCAAAGATGCCAGGCTATTCCCTGCACAGCTCCTGCAGGGAGATCTGCTCTGAATTTGCCTGCTTCAGAGCCTCTGTACTTTTGAAGGCTGTGCTCTGCAAAAGGACTATCTGTGGCAAATACAGAAAGTTCTGGGTTTCTGTATTACCTAAGCTTGTTGAAAATGAGATTTATCTCTTGGAATCTCTGGGGATTTGTAGGTGAGTGGCTGCTAGGACAGGGCAGGTTGTGGGGGGAAGAGGCAGGAGATTTCCTGGAGGGAAGTGCTTGGGGTTGTGCCCTGCTCTGCTGCTGCTGCCAGCCCTGGGCAGGCGCTGCGTGACAGAGGTGAGAATTTGGTAATTTCCTTGTAAAGGCAGAGAAGTTGAAAGCAAGGTTTTTAGCATTGTTCACTGGTGAAAGCCAGGCCCTTTGGCCAGGACCCTGGTCTTGAAATCTGCTGGCATTGCTTTGTGAAATCACTTACTTTGTGTCTGTTTTCTCGATGGTTCACTGAGAATGAGACACAGCCTGTCTCACTATTGTGTCTCTTAAAAACCACAGAAAACCCTTCTGAGTTTCTAAAATGAATTATACCATAAAACTGCAAGATTTGGGTCCAGATTCCCATCTGCTATAAACTAATACAGCTCTCTTAACTTCAGGTTATATTGGCTCAGACTTGTCCCCCTGCTGTTATCAATCACACCTGCAATTGTACAGTGACTAAGCTGGGCTCTGGGGACAAAATTTTATTTTTGGTAGCAGTGGAAGTCTGTAGATGCATGAATGGATGGATACCCATCCTCCCTTGAGCAACAAGGACTGTAGAAAGCAGCCTGTCATGAAAGAACTCTTAACAGAATAATTCCTGTATGGTGCTATTCATTAGCAGATCTCAAAGTGCAGTAAAAATGTGACCTTATCCCCATGCAGAAGATAAATGAGGGCCCTAAGGGACACACAGCTTCCATAGGGTGACCTGGAAGGCTCTGCCTCTCTGTTAGTCTGGCTGTGTAATTCTTATGTGTATCCATAATTATTCACCCCCTTTTTTTGAGGATATGTGAAAATAACATGACTTAACTGCAAACCAACTTGAAAAAAAAGCTGAAAAATGCTAACTGTAACAAAAAATATATATATGATCAATTGGAAACTTTCCTCCCCATCCAGTCTGGGCCTGAATAGGTCAGTGTAGATTAAGGGTAGCAGCAGCATGCAGCACAGTAAGTGCCAGTATGTTCCAAATGTTTGCCCAATTCCTTCAGTACCTCCTTTCACTGTAAAGGAAGATGAATTTGCGGCACTGTACAATTATTCCTCTGCAGTGCTTCAATAGTCATAGGCATGTTCTCAAAGAATCAAATGCAAATATGATATCAGAANTATAAGTTTTTTGGGTTTTTTTTTTTTTTTTTTTTTTTTTTTTTTTTTTTTTTTTTTTTGCATTGTTTTCTACATGAATTAAGCTGAATTGAAGTAAAATTCTAAACTCATCTGTTTCTGAACCAATGTACTGTGTGATTTGGAATGGGAAAATGTGGAGAGATCCCACGTGGGCAGGTTGGAAGGTCTGTGTCATATCCACAGCTCTGCCACAGACTTCCTGGGGTTAACTTGCTCCAGTCACTGGAGCTCCTGGTGCCTCAGGTCCATCCCATTGTAATGGAGCAAAGAGGATTTCTGTACCTGGATTTTATGTTGGGAGGACACATCTGTTGTTGTCTGGAAATAGCATATTCATGTGGCTCTAAGACCTAGTAAAGGATCATGAAAATAACATGTAGGATTTGCTTGCAAATTCTTTGCTCTGCTATGGCCACTTTGGTCAAATGTAGAGCAGTTGTGTGTTTGAATAAAAACATGTTGATAAAAGGTTTGGAATAAGACTTTGTCCAATATCTTGTCCTGAAAATATAAATATTTTCCCTTTCAAGTAATATACAGATTATTTTTGGCAACTCCATGTTCAGATGCAAATCTTTCTCAGATTCTCTGTGAAGTGACTGTTGGGAGAATCCCATGTTCCCATCTGGAGTGTTCACTGGCATTGCAGGGAGTGCAAGCTCATAACCCAGGCACTGAGGGTAAATATCAGATAGTTTGTAAGTCACTTTTGTCTCAAGGAAATAGCCTGTATTTAGGATTTGTACATGCACAGGTATGTTATTTGGCTAGTTACCTCTTTGAGAATCAAATACTCAAAAAATAGATCTTTATTTACAGAAATGTTATTTCTAAGTTTCTGAAACACTGTTTTTCTAGGTTACTGATTTAAGTAATTTACCAGTTATGTGGATTAAAAAAAATATTGATTTCAGGTTTATTCACATTTGATTTTATCTTCCTATCTGTATCATGTGCTCAGAGATTGGGATGTAAATCTGCCTTTATATGGCAATAAGAAACTGTAAATCTGTACTAATGAGGAAGAAAATGAACATTAATTAAGCTTGTGGCTGCAGGATGGGCTGAGGCTCTGGAGTCCTGAAGCAGCCACTGGATGGGTTCCTTCATTACAGCCCAGAACAAGGAGCTGTGATGTAAATGCAATGAGGAGACAATTAAGTCTCTCACCAAGTGCAGAGCCAGAGAGAAATTTAATTATCCACAGGAGCTAACACTCCAAAACCTTGAGTTTTCTGTAGATCTAAATATGCCAGGCAGTTTTTCTGTCAAATCAGGCTTCTGAAGAATGTCTTTACAAATACAGGAGGGGCTGGGGATGTTGAGGAGACAGGAGAAACCTGGTGTTCAGCTGAGCTCTGTGGTGTGGTGGCAAAGCTCTGGCAGCTCTCCTGGGCTGGAGAGGACATCTCCATCCTGTGGGATGGGATTAGTGTCACTAACCTGGGCAGAAAGCCATTGCCAGTATATGTAGGTCCTGTGGTCCTTGAAATCCTTGGGAAGAGGTGTCCAGGGATGCACAGGAGCCCTGTTACCCACAAAAAAAGATTAGTGGGACTCTAGACCCCAACTCTGTGTGATCCACAAATGGACTAATTTGTGGCTTATCAGTGTAATTTGTGTCATGATTAGACAGGACATTCACTCTCAATCTTCCTTGTGAATTTTTTTCCATGTGGGTTTCACTTCTGAATATCTGCCTTGCTAACCTTAGCAGAGGTTTTGATTCTCTGAACTGCCGTTTTCTTTTGATTAAGTGTTTTCAGCTCTAGTCTTTAATGCATATTAATGAGTGCCAAGCAGTGCTTCACTTGAGTAATTTGCAACTGGGATCTAAAAGCCCCTGGAAGGAAGGTCTGGGGATGTCCCACTTTGGGAAATAGTGAGATATTGAAGGCTCTTTGCTACAATTTGGTGCATTTCAGAGGCAAACACTTTTTCTATTCATTTATATTTTCATTAGTCACAAGGCACAATCACAGCTGCCATCATCAATATTCCCATATTCAGCTTAGTATCAAGTTAAAAGTCCCAGAAGAGGAGAGGAAGAGGTAAGAGCATAGCATTTTTTTCCAAAATTGGACTTCCTTTCCATGGAGATGCACAATTCCATACCTGGTTATGGATTGCACAGAGTGTGTGTGGCTGCAGGGTGGTAGTGCAGCATCATCACTGCTAATCCATGATGCCTGGAAGTACAACATTCCTGGGATGGATGGTGAGCAGTATAGGATAGAAAAACACTACAGATAGCAAGTACTTTTAAGCTCTTAGTTTGTGAAAACACCTGCTGTGATTCTGCTCAGGAATTTTGGGGGATTGAGTAATTGAAAGGTTTAAATCTGCTTTCACATCTTGTGGAGTAAATGTCGAGATGATGAGGGTTCAAGGATTTTCTGAAGCCCTTCCAGTGGAAGGGAAGGCACAGGTGTGCTCAAACAGTACAAAATTTCTGGTTTAGTTATCCACAGACATTCTCCAGGAAATTGCAGGAGCTTTAATGCACTTTGTTGCCATCACAAACTCGGTTTTCTGACAGTGGTCTTGGCATGATGGGGTGGCACAGGGGTGGTGGCAGCTGTGGACAAGGACAGGACTGATGAAAGGAGGTGGACAAAGCCCTGCTGTCTTGTTTGCTGCCCTATTTCTTGCTTGGCTGTGCACAACACTGGTGTTGAGGTGATGACTAAAAGCAATCTCCCTTTCATGGTGGCTTTTTGAGGGTGTTCTGAGTAGCATCAGAAAAAAAAAAAAAAAAAAAAGGCATTAGGCAATTCATCTTGAGCTTTTCATGTACAAGGCATTTGACCAAAAAAATCCCCAAATCAGGCCTTGTAATTATCCTGCAAGGCTGTTGTTATGCTGGTTCAGAGGTGGAGAAATGGAAGTAAAGAGGTAAAATGTCTTGCTCAAAGCAGTAAGGAAATGTGTGGTGGAGACTTTCAGGAGCCCCAAATATTTCTTAATGAATCATTTATAGCTGTGGTTATATTATTAGGCAGATGATTTGAACTGTGGATTGTTGTAGGAACTCTGCCTTGACTTCTAAATGAATTTTCTTCCTAAAGTCTGAAACAGCCATTCTTTCTTATTTTATTTCATGACAATATGTTGGCTAAATCAAAGACTGTGTAGGACATGCAATATAGAAACTTCTTTTACAGTTCGAACACACATTCTTTCCTAATAATTCTGATAAAAAATAATTGATGTGTTTCTCAGCACTAAAAGAAAAGGGAAATTCCAGTGTAAGCTGAGATGAAAATGAGAAAAGGAATATTCAGCCATGCAGGGCCAGAAGCTGGACTTTGATGATCCTTGAGGGCTCTTCCAACTCAGGAGAATCTATGATTCTGTATTTGAAGGTTAAATTCTTTCCTTTCTACACCCCTACAGAAGTAGGGGGATGCTGCCATGGGGAATGTACCAAGTGGTTTCATGTCCATCCAAGAAGCAGAGCGTGGAATGAGAGCTCCTGATGTTGTCCTGCTCTTTGGCAGCTTCCAGTGCCACATGAATCACCCTGCACAAAAAAGGGCCAATACCAGGCACAATGATCTGCAGGAAATGTCAGTGTTTAAGCACTGTTTTATGTCTTGGGATCCAGCATTCAAATATGTATCTCAACAGAAAGTCTTACAGCCTGTCCCTGGTTGTCACCTTCATCTTCTCAAAGAGGAGAATTCATGCTGACTAACTGTTTTCATTTCCAAAAGGCCACCATACCCTGGAAGCTAAAGTTAACTTATAGCAGTGGTTCCTCTGTCCAATCAGTTCAGCTACTGATTGCAGAAGTTGCTTCTCTGTTAATTTTCTTAGAAAATCTGAATTCCTCCAAGCTCCCTTCAGTACTCCCTGCTGCACGCAGTGTACAGCAGCGTTTCCCCCTGTATCCTGAATTATGGTCTACATTCCAAACTAAAGTCTGGCATTAGCTGCTTAGTTAATATTAGCCTTAATGTATCCAAAAATACATAGGAACATGTGCACAACCATGGTGCTTTTTTCACTTGCAAAAACTAAAATCACATATTTTTCACATGACAGTCAAACTCTGTGTGTTTCTCCTGGGTGTACATATGTGCATTGTACCTTGTGTTGTTGCACTTGCAGATGCTCGTTCCTTCTTGATGTTTAGTTGTGCATTTATCATAAAAAGATTTCCAAATTTCTGGGTATAATGTTTAATATCTGGGAGAAGTGTGTGTGTGATGCAATTAGAATAAAAGGAGAGTAACATCAAGTCTGAATTTTTCATGTATTCCACTTTACAGTAAAAGATCAGTTAGTGTTTCTTTGGGTTCAGCACTTATTTTCTTGGTTGTCTTGACTTCCCTGAGCTGCTGAGCCCGTCTCACCTTTCCTGTGTCTCATGTAGAATCTAAATTAGTTAAGAAGAAACAGGACATGATTTCAAATTCAGTTTCCTCTATACAGGCAGGATGGCATCAGCTTAAATTGGTTTGATACAATTTTTCTTCTTTAATCCTTCCATTCCAATCTGTTTTTTATACATTTTATATACGAATTCTGGGACTGGAAATCTTGCCTAATGTAAGTTAAGACTTGACAAATGAACCTGACATTTTTCCAAGGAGGGAACCAGTGAACATACTGTATTTATAGCAGTAGGAATGTCGTTTGCTGCTTGTAGAAGAAAAATATGTGCTGTATGAGAACTTTAGTGCTGGAATATGATAAGCATGTTTAGATGTACTTGTTTCAAGTGAGGATGCTGGGTTCAAAGGAGCCAAACTTGTTCCCCTGGGAGCTGGAGGTAAGGCTTCACTGAACAGGGGATTTAGGCTCCCAGAATCTCAGATAGCAAGATGGAAAGTGTCACAGTGCAAGTTGGAAACTGCACTGGGTATCTGGTCCAGTCTGAATAAGTTTGTTTGTTTGTTTGTTTGTTTTAACAATGCACCACTGACACTCAAACTAGTTGTAGCTAGTTCTTGAAAGATTATTTTGTTGGCTGAACCCTTTGTCAGGGGGGAAATAATCACAAAGCTTAGCTGCCTGAATGTAAGCTGCAGTATTTTTCCATATTGCTTCTGAACAGAAAGGCTGACTCTACAACTTTTGACTGTTGAACTGCACATCAGAACCAGCTTATGGCACTGATTTGATCCTTTATTTAGCAGGAATAGTAAACACTGGAGTGGTCTGGATAGCTAAGGTCAGAGTAATTTTCATGGTAGCTGGTTTTTAACAGAGAAGGTGATTTCCTAGACAGATTCTTAGACCTATACTTGCCTCGTGTGGCTCAAGGAGAAGTCCTTTTGGTTCAGAGTTGTATCTTTTGTCCTTTCTTGTCAAGTTGGGAAAACGATGCTTTGTTTTGCCCTAATAAAGAATTCACCTGGCTTCCTCTCTGCATCCTAATTGCTCTCTAGAGAGCACTAAAGTGTGCTTAAGCATATTGTAGCTGTTTACTGGCAGTGCCTGCAGTATGTGCAGTAATGCAAAGCGTTCCATCTCTGCCCTGTGCTGCAGGCTGGCATGATTCGCACGGACAAGGACGAGTTCTTCATCGAACCTCTGGAGAAGGGGGCCCAGGAGGAGGAGGAGGGAGGAGGCAGAACACACGTGGTCTATCGCAGAGCAGCTGCCCGGAGGCAGCTTCCTACCGAGAACGTGGATACTGTGTACAAAGGTAAGGATGTGGGATAAAATGTAGCTGAAGGCACCTGGACGATGTGATCGGCCACCTTTGGGGTTTTTTTGCCCTTCAAAGTGGAAATGTGTTCTTCCTCCAAGGAGGGGAAAGTAGGGGATGTGTGGGCTAAGCAAACATCACAGCAGTCCAAACCATCTCTGAGATGCTGGCACTGTCTTTGTCTTGAGTTTCCTTGGCTCCAGAGATGGCCAACATGAAGCTGTGTGTCCCCAGAGCCCTGGGTCAGGGCAGAGGAAGGGGATGCTGGGTGACACAGCCAAGCAGAGGTGGCAGGGCTGGCTTTGCAAAGGCTGTGTTGGAAGGCTGCAACCAGGATGCTGAGGCTGACATGGTACATGGGCTTCACCAGGCTGCATTGCTTCCAAAAGGAAAATAATGGTATCTCCAGTATGCACACAAATTTTCTTGATTTCTTTATGTGTTGCCAAGTGTGGAATGTAATGTACTAAGTATGTGATAGACAGTGATGGAATAACAAGAATTAAACATAAACATCCATTCTGTGTGGTGTTTTCTGTTTCTCTGATAACTGCTTGGTTATTACACCTTTTTTTTTTCTGAATAAATAAGGGATGCAAATCTGCTAAGTGGATGTTTTGACAGCTGATGTTAACACTGAAATTATCTGGGTCATTTGAGTGGAAACAACAAAATAGCTACATTTTTGTTCCAAATGTGTGTACCAAACTGCAGAGTTATTTGTCACTCATACCCTAGTATTATCTTATTTCAGTATAATGGGGTTTCAAATATAGGAAGGAAGGAACAGCCAGCCACAGGGATGAGGCACTGAAATTAGGGCCATCTGAACAATATAAATTTCTCTCTGTTGAGGTTGGAACAAGGATTAAAAAGAAAGCAACCAATAGCATTCAATCATTTCTTTTCTCCACTTTGGAAATGACCTGTGAATTTTGTGACTGACACAGTGCTTTGCTGATTTCTTTTTGTTTGTACTCACTGTGGGTAATGCAGGAGCCTTAATGCCACAATCCCAGAAGGATTGGATGGTAGGTGTGGTGGAAATTGCTCTGTTAGTGAATGTTTATAAAATTACTGCATGTTGGAAAACACCAGCCACTCACTGTGTTTCCTCTTAAACAAAAGAGCCTTGATGTTGTTCACACCTTATGGCAGTATTTTTGGTTTCAGATGGTAAATATTCCTCAGGAGTAGGAGTCTGGTACACAGAAAAGCACAAACTGGAGATCAGCTGCAGTTACTGGCACCTGGGACCTGCTGGAGGAGGCTCTGACAGCAGTGGCTGAGATGCAGCCTGAGAGAGCCACAGACAGAGCCTGATGCCACCAGGCTTGGTGTCTGTCACCTCACCTCTGTCAGGGCTGGAGTTTGTAAACTGTGGTAAAAAGGCACCAAATAATCACAGCCACCAGCCAGCACTGGGGGATTGAAAAGCAAAAGGGAGGCAGGGCTGGGATGTAGCAGTGACCTTGTCTGGAACAGCAGGTGTTGGGGACAGGTAGGAATAGTTGTGATGAGGAAAAAAATGTGAAGGATAGTAATCTTCCCTTCTACTCAATCATCTTTTGATTTGTGAACTTGATTAAAGATTAGTTTTTATTTTGGAAAAGAACCCCGCTGTTATCAAAAATCAGTAAAAATAAAAATTGTA
This sequence comes from Aegithalos caudatus, assembly GCA_013389925.1. Lineage (NCBI taxonomy): Eukaryota > Metazoa > Chordata > Aves > Passeriformes > Aegithalidae > Aegithalos > Aegithalos caudatus. The sequence goes on along the minus strand of WEIU01004914.1, from coordinate 427,591 downwards.
CTGTAAAGGGAATTTTTTTTTTCATGAAATTGTCTTTGCCTTTAAGAAAAAAAAAAAAAAAAAAGTGAGCAACCACTTGAAAATGGTTTGTTCTCTACTTTTTATTAAACCTGGCTTCCCACCTCTGATTGCTCTAGGCAAAAGGCTTGGATGGGATGTGCTTTCAGAAATAGTAATTTTATTTTCCACTTGGTCTTTCTCCAGAATGCATTGAGTTTTGGTCAACAAATACCAAAATATTTAGTGATTGGGCATTGATAAGCACACTCTGCTGTGTGTTTCCATAGTGCTTTAAACTGATTGATGGGCTGATTTAGGAAATACTTAGCAGGGCACTTTCAGCATGCTGTATCTATTAAAAAAAAAAAGAAAAAAAGAAAAAGAAAAAGGTTAACCAAGAGCACTTCCCTGCTTTCCAACATCCCTGGAGACAACTGCATTGTTGCCAAATCCCATAAATTTACATGTGATGAATTGTAACACTTGGACTATTTTTAAAGGTCCAGCCTCCAGGAATCTTATGAATATGTGATGATTTTTTTTCCCCTAGGTGAGCTTCTGGCTCTTTTAACTGTTGATAAAAATCTGTAGTTTCTGGCTTTGTAAATATTTTAAGGTAATTCGTGACAAACAAAGTTTATGTATTCCATAATTTTTAAAACAGCATCTATTAAAATCCCATGATATGTTAATTTAATCCCATGATTTGGGAGGGGATTGTGAGTCATGATTTCTGAATGTTTTGGTTTGGATAGATAGATACAAATTCCTTATAAATATTCCTATCTTTGGCACTCTTTTCACAAGAAATAGGACAAGCTGTTCCCTCCTCAGTGAAAGAGGAGGTGAAGGAATTGAGAACTCCATGAACTTGGAGGTGAGAGGGTCAGTCACCATTTCAAGGTCTTGGGTCTGCAGCAGGCAGTGGCCACACTGGACCTCTCAAGGCACAAGGGTTTGGGATTTACCCCAAAATGCAGTTGTTTTGGAGGGTGCTTTGTTGAAGAACTCAATGCCCCAAGTCAATGTGCATCCCCCACATTTGGGGTTCCAAGGCAGTGGGACAAGGGTTCCTGAGGCTGGGGGGCAGCTGAGCTCCCCAAAAGACAGCCTGGACTGATGGAACATCCATTGACTGCTTGGGAGTGCAGAATTAAAAAACAAAACCAAAACCAATAAACAAACAAACAAACAAAAACACCCCTAAAATTGCATTTTCCACACCATGGAAATAAATGCTAAATTCTGCCAACAGATGTGGTGAGATGGACCTGACAGCAGGGTTTTTCTAGCATTTTCCATGCTCCATTATCTATCTTTTATATTATAATAAGAAAAATCGATATTTTATTCCATCTGTCTAAAGATTATAAACAAAGCCCACAACCTCCTCAGCCCTGCAGAGATCAAGGTATGCATCTTGTGTTGTGAAGGCTCTGCTGGGTTTTGAAAACTGGAATGTGCTGGGAGAGATCTGCCCTGCCCTCATTCCAGGCTGGGCCAAGTTTGCTTCTGCATTTACGTAAAACGTTATCAGAAGATTGGGAAATGTAACTACTTGTTTTGGCAACCTGGAACATTTGTTTGGACTGGTTTGGGATTATCTAGGGTTTGGGAGAGTCAGAGTATGGGGTGTAATATTTCTGCCTGGTCTCCTCCTCTCAAACAATGCTATTTGTTAATGTGCTGGAAAAAATGTAAGCATCATATTTTAGGCAAGTAATAACCTTCAGCAGAGTAGTACTGTGAAAGTCTGTGCAAGCTCACTGCAAATTAGGCTAATTGTTTCAGAAGGAGAAATATTTTCATGTAGGGGCTGAAATATTGCAGGTGTGCTGAGAATAAATCCTATTTTCTCTGGCAATTGCTTTTAGTGCTTGCATACATATAATAATTTATCTTCCTCTAGATAAAAATAAGCAGCATGTTGAACATATTTTAATATTTCCAATTGAATTCCTTCTTACAAATATGAGAAATGTTCCTTGATAGCAGTAAAACTACCTATATAATAGAACTGGAATTAAATAGATAAGCTAGAATGGGTTGGTTTTTCTTGAAACTACTGGGTTTTTGCTTAAATGTTCTTTGGATGTTAACTGAAGAGATGGTAAGTATTTAATTAATGGTTATGATGAGGCCTGGAAAGCCAGCTTGATTTTTGCCTCTAAAGGCAATCTGATTATCAGGCTTGTAAGCTTTAATATCACATTTCTCCAGCTAAATTACTGTCTGTTATGTTGATCAGCTGAGAGGAAATGATTATACTAAAACTTCCTTAAGGTTTGCCTTTTCTCTAAAAATCGTTGTTTAAGTACTGTGCTCTGAGTTTTATTGTATTACTTGATTGATGAGAAACAGAAACTCAGCTTTACTGACAGTTTTATTTACTGTGCAGATGAAAGATGACCTTAGCCAAGAACAGTTTATTACTGATGAAGACAGTAAGGTAACTCCCCAAATGTGCTTAAACCAGAAAGTTGTTGTTTCTGTAAGTGCCAATTAAATCCCTTGGAATGGCCAAACACAATCTGACACGAGTCCCATCATGAATAGCTCTGGGCTGACAGGGTGGGCAAACCCACAGCTTCTGCTGGGGACTTGTGACCCCTTCCCAAGGCAATATTTGGGATTGCTGGAGGTCAGACCTGCAGAGAGCTCGTGCCTTGGTGCTGAATGATGTGATCATCTAATGTGACCCTGTGATGGATTTCCTGGAGCAAACTGTAATTTTTTTTACTACTTTTTTTTTGTAAATTTTTCAACTGTTCCTTTTTTTTTTTTTTTTACATTCTAATATCCCCCTGGCCATAAGCACATGCCAGTCAGATAAAAAGACAGAAATAATTTGCTGCTTTTACTCAATAGTGGTAGCCAGCTTCTTTCTGACAGGCTCAAACCTCATCAAAGCAGAGCTGGTCCTCAGTCCTCTCACTGGCATCTCCTGGCCCTCCACAATGCAAAACGACAACACTCTGACATTTAGGGACCCTGAAAAGTTAGGGGCCATTTCAGCAAGAGAGAAATCCATGTAAATTCAAGCTGAAAACCCTCCACTCTAGAAGTTCTTTGAAAAGATGAAAGTTAAAAATATAATAAAGTTGTAACAACTCAGTTGCCAGAGCTTTGCAGGTTTTGGAGATGATATTTCAGAGGAAGACTACTCCATCATGGTCCATCAAACTGTCAATGCCATTGATTTACTAATGTATTTAAATTACTCTTTAGAAACCAACGTGCATCTGGTGTATGTTTTTCTGGATTGCCTGAAATGGCTCAGATTGGCTGCTGGCTGGCCAGTTGCCATTCTAATTTACACAAACTTTCCTGGTTACCTTTGCAGGGGAACAGTTTCTTCAGGAAACTGAAGTTTCTCCAAATCCAATCAATATTTCCTCTCAGCCTGCACTCTTGCTGATTAATTACTGCTCCCTTGTTTTGCAGTCAGTAAGACTCTGATGACAATATTTTTTGTCTCCTTCCTACATCATCTGTGCATGATAAATACATCTGTCTTTCTCTCCTGTCTTGGGTTTTCTCTGAATTCCACATTGCAGATTCATGGGGATTTCTGGCAAGAGGAAGATTGAGAATTCAGTTGCAAATCAGCTTTTGATTCAGAAGCAAGGTTATGCACTCATGGAAAAAACAAATCTCCAGAGAAAGTGGTCTTAGACCATGGGATGTCACCCTTCCCAGCCATCTGCATGGGACACATCATTCCCACAGCTGATGAGGCAGTTTTTTGCTAGCACAGGCAAATCAGATCCTTGCAGTAATTTTGGAGAAAAATCTAAAGTTTTTTACTTTTACAATAGTGCAGTAACTCACGTGGGATGGTCAGGTGAAGGCTAATGAACAATGCTATTAAATGTACTTGATGGGAAATGCAGGGAATAGCCTCTTTTTCTCCAGAGCTGATGGAATTTTCTGCCGTGGACTTCCTCAGTGGGTGGCCTTAGCTGGGCCACAGAATTATGTTAGGTAAAAAGTCAACTCTCCCAGTGCTCCTGGGAGTCAGTTTCATTTTGCCTGGAAATAAAAAAGATTGCAAAGTAAATTGAATTTCTTTTTTTCTGACAATCAGTAATTTTGCTCAGTTTTTTTCGATGGGATGTGCTCGTGTAACTAATGATGCGTGGTGAGGCATATGCATATCAGGACCGCAGCAAAGCTGTGTGGGCTACCTTTGCAGTGTGCTTTCTTGAATTTTGGAGTGCTTTGGGAAGTGTATTGCATCTTCAAAGGATTTTTCTTTTAATTAAATATCTCCTTTTTCCAGGTGCTCTAAATCGCTTCCAGAATTATTGAACATTCATTAAATAGTTTCTCATTATCATTTCTGCATGATATCAAACCTGTAGTTGCTGCAGCACCTTTTTGTTTCACCAGGAGCACAGATCCTCTTGAACAGAGGTAAAAATTGGTGGAGTGGCCTGGAGCTGGAGCAGAGCTGTCACCTCACCAGCTCCACTACAGGTTCCTGGCACTGAGCTGTCATCTCCCTCTCCCACACACCCCACCAAAGTGTAATAAACTGTTGCTAAACTATTATTATCTTCCTGGTATACAGGAACATAATAATAGCATGTTCTGTATTTGTCCCTGCCTTTCTCATTAGGCAGACCATGTAGACTTTGAGGAAACACTCCAGTGCAGGCTCAGCTTTGAGCAGGTACTTAAATCAAATTGATTTCAGTGGGATTCAGGTACATACATTAGGCTAAATGGTTTTGTTATTTTGAATGGGTTTCTGTTGTGGTTATGAGGCAAGTTACTGGAGCAAGTTACTTCTATTCAGATGTGCATTGATTAAGGGTGAAGGACTTAATTATTTGTACTTGTTTAAATATCACAGATTTGCCTGTATTGACAGCTAATATAAAAATAAAACTAATTCTCAACTGATGAATTCATTTTACCTTCTCTGCTAAATTCAAGCTCTCTAAGCCTCTCCAAAATGATTGCTGTGAATAGCTTACAGCTGGAGTTGAATATTACCAAATGTTGCTAAATATAACAAAATTATAATAAAGCTGATATTGGTGTATAAAACAAGTTTCCAGTTCTCATATGAATACTCCTGTAAAATTTTTGTGATCAGTCTGATGAAATTGTTGAGAAAGTGCTCATTTTACTTTTCACATCCTTCTATCAATTAATTCAGTTTTGGGGGTGTGTGAAAATGAGATTGATTAGTCACTTGTTTGTGTTTACATTTAGTCAACACTTGCTTATAAAGACAAAACATTTTCAGCAGCTTTCATTAAAATTCATTTTTGTTCTTCCTTCTAATATCCATTGATCTCACAATCCTTAATGGATTTTAGCCTCTCAGTCTCCTGGGAGGAAAGAGAGAACAAAATATTTGCCTTTTGAACGAGGATAACATAAACCTTGCTTTCATTGCCAGCTGACCCTGAGCCTTGCTGGGAAGAGCCCTGTGGAAGGGCACAGTTCACTGGAGCAGCAGTTGGGAAGTGAGACTTTGCCTCCAGAGCTCTCATGTGTGAGGGTGTGCAGCCGCCCACAGGCGTGTGGGGAGCTTTGCCTTATGAAAATGGATGTGCACACCCACGGGGTTTTTTGCAATTTCACATTTACTGGTGTGTTTTTCTGTGAAGTGTCATCCTGTTGGGTTTGTTTGTTTACAAGCTGTGTTGGTGTTGTCCGACCTGCTGAGAAAAACAGAGGATGGCGAGGATCCAGCGGGTCCTGCCAGGCTCAAAGAGGGAGAAACTTGTTCACAGAAAGACCTTAATACTCTGTCCTGACAAACTGAAAGTGTTCTGCAACCCGTATCTCTGTTTAGGAAATGGATTCTGAAAGTGAGAATTCAAAAATATGGGTAGCATGTAGTGTTTGCTGTTTTGTACCATGGGATTCAAACTCTGTGTTTAATAACAATACACAAAACAGCATCTGGTAGGCACCACTAAAATAAGCTCTAGTACAAAATGCTGATAAGTGTTTTCAGTTTAAAGTGTTTTTTGACAAAAAGTGGAATAACTTTTGTCTGCTGTCCATGATGATGATGCAGTGCTTTGATGAGGCCAAAAGGCATCACCAAGTGAAAGTGATGGGCAAGCCCAGAGCTGCAGGAGAAATGCATATCCTTCAAACATCCACATTTCTATCATTTCTCGTGACAGGAGAGCCACATGTGAGGCCTTGTGATGTGGTCCAAGGATTAAAATTGTATTCCAGCTGGTTCTGACTGTTCTCAGCTGTGTGAGATGTGCTCCTTGTGGGCCAGCCAGAGCAGCAGTGCTGTGTGGTGCTGTTATCCTTGTGCTTGCAGAGGGGACACTGGAAGGGTCTCAGCATCTTTCTCTGCACTGATATTCATGCTTGTCACCAAACACTTCCATACACCCCTGAGTTGCTCATTAGCTCAATGCTGGTTTAAAGGAGACCCTTTTAGTGCCCCAGAGCTGGTGCTGCAGTCAGTCACCATTGGGCACCTTCAAAGCAAAAGCCACTGCCTGAGCTAAAGGGCTGTTTCTTTAGCTGACTCTGTATATGGTGAGTTCTGCATCATATAATGTATTTAATCACTGCATTATGCACTGTTCCCTTTAAAAGCTGTTCTTTCCCCTGCTCTAAAGGCAGAGCCAGGGCTCCTGCTTGCCCTGCCTCCCCCTTGCAGCCACAGATCCTGGGTGGGTGAGTGAGACACAGCAGTGCTGGGGGAGCTGAGCAGGGCAGGCACTGCTGGGTGAGCAGGACAGAGGACACAGAGCACTTCTCCTGCCTTTTGTAGGCAGGCTGAGAGGAGGATGCAGCTTTCTGGACCAGATTCTGTCCCTGGTGTGTGCCAGTGCAGGGATGAGCAGGGAAGCTCGTGCTTATGGATGTTGATGCTTTAGCCAAGCATGTGTTACACTCTGCAGGAGGTGGGCAGTGCACCTGTGGTAACCCTGTGGTTGGTATGGATGAGGTGCCTGGTCAGCCCAGCCTTGGTTTATAGCTAAAGCCTGTGTTGGGTAATAACTTTCCATAACCATTTTGTGACTCTTCCTTATTTTTCTNTTTTGAGTTCCCTAAGCATTGCTTGGAGCTGCTTGGACTTTTTAGGTAAAAATAACTTTCATTTGAAGAACAAGCAACAGCAGTGTTAACTTTCCTTTCAGCTAGTGCAAGGCTCTTTTCCCCTGTGCTTTCCTGAAATTCTAAAAGGCAAGAATGTCTTAGCCCAGGAGGAAAACAACAAAAATTTGATTTGAAGTTTGGTAACAGTAGTGAATGAATTTCTTCTTGAAAATCTGTGCTTTTCCATTGAGCAGAAACACTGGTTTGAAACAGTGGGTAAGTGGGGTAAGGCAGGAACAGAAACTGTTACTGCAAACTATGAGTGCAAACTCTGCTTTTTCTAAATGATTGTGTTACAAGTTATTCATAATTATTTTTCTAAATATTCTGTCCCAAACTGTGTAGATCATAAAGTCCCACATACATGCTTGTTGGTAATAGTTTGCATTTAAATGTCTTTGCTCATTTGAATATAAACCTTGGGAGTTGTTTTACTTAATATTTGCAAATTAGATTACAAATGGTCTGTCAGCAGGACTGGCTTGGACCACGATGTATTTTCAAGCCAAGCAATGGCTATTTGTTAATATAGAGGTGTTTTCTTGATCCCTGCAACACTGCCTGCACACACTTGCATCCTGATCCTCCATTACTGAAACTTTACTATTGTAATAAGAGCTAAGGCATGGTCTGGTAATTTGTTTAAAGCAGTAATAACACCAGGCTAATGACAGAGCAGACCCTCTCTCACTGGCCACAGTCTCTTGCCAGATGTTGCTATCTGAGCCTCATTGCTGGAAGGGATGCAGCCACCAGCTGGAAGCTGTTGGATGTTCCACCAGAGCCAAGACAAGCAGGTGAATCACTGCATTGCTTTCCCCAATGCCCATGGAGACCCTGTGCTCCTCTGGCTGCATTTCTTGAAAGAGACCTTCAAAGAGTGGCACCTGGGTCTGATGTCCACTTGTCCCATCCCCATGCAAAATGGGAAGTTTCTTGCAGACCAACAGTTCCTTAATTTTCTATATGATATTTCTCAGTTCATGGAACTGCAGTGCTTGTTAATGGGTTAAATACCATGTATCTCATTTGTCAGCAGGTTCTTTGATTAAAAGCCTGAGATGCATCTTTGCTCTTCCTTTTATCTCTGAGTTTTTGAGCAGTCACTCTCCTGTTCCAGCTCTGTGTGTGTGCTCAGACCATCTGGCACGGCTCAGCTGCCCGTCAGCGTGTGCTGCTTTCAAGGGGAAAAATTATTAATCACAATCTGGATGGTGAGGGGGTTAGGGATGGGTTTTATTTCCACTTCAGAGCTGACAGTTCCACAGGTGGGCAGTTCTTCAGGGGAGGTTTCTCAGCAGCCTTTTTGCAGCGTTGCCTGATGGGTGTGTGAGGAAGGGTGAGCAGAAATCCTGCAGGACCAGGTGCAAGGGAGGAGCTGGGAGCAGCGGTCCTTGGCAGCTCAGCCCTGCAGTCCCTCACTGCTGTCCTGCTGCAGGAGCATCACAGTGCTGAGGATCACCTTCTTTAGCACTAGCTGGGCTCCACACAGTTGTCCTTGGAACAAAATTAATTTCCCTGGGCTCTGCTCCACTTTGCAGGGTTTGGTCATTACAGACTGTCAATTTTCAGAGACATGGGTTGTTTGTTTTTTTCCTGGTAACACTAATATTTTAGCATTGCTTCAACAATCACAGCTTTGTAAACTTTGGAGTGATTATTTACAGAACATTTGAGGAAGGATTCTTTTTCTCAGAGAGTGGGTTGCACATAAGCCATGTTCAGTCCAAAAGTAACCTGAAAAGACAAGCCTAATGGTGGTTTCTATGAACTGCCACCTGTGGGAATTTTTTAAACTTGTAATCTCGTCAGGTATTTGTGCACTTTGTGACCATGTCTGTTTGCCTGTCAAGGAGATCCTTTTTTCCTGTGGTACATGTGAAGGCATATTGCAGTGTTGATGGTGTTTGCAGGTTGTGAATGTGAGAGACACTAAGAAATGGTTTGTGCCTGAAGCAGCTGCCTCCAAAATGCCCATCCCTGCACCTCCTTCAAAAACCACCTTGCATGTTTAGCAGGGAAAGTTTACATTGCTGCTGCAGGGCACTTTTCTTAACTTTTAAAGAAATATGAACCATTATTTTCTATCCTCTGTCTCATCTCTTTTTTTTCCCTCTTGTGAAGTATTTTAGGATTATTTAGGAATATTTAGGAATATTTAAGAATAAATGGGTGGTATGATTTTAAGTGATGCAGGTTTTTGGATGGGTCTTTGGATGTGGGGAGTCATGACATTTTGGAAATGCTGTTCTTCCACAGACCAGGAAACCCAGATCAATTCATGGGAAAGCATCTGCTGTGACTGGTAGCAACAATATCTAAATAGTGGCATGAGAAGCTGCCTTTGCCTGACTATTAAAATACATGAAATTAGCAAGCACTGACAATTACCTCTTGTAAGCTGTGTTTTGTTGCTGCTGAGTGGGCAGCAATCCTGTTTGTCTAACTGAGCTTCGCTAGATCAGAGCGTTCAGAGTTCATTCATCATACTGGGTTTCTTTCTTTCTAGGGTTTTCCATTTTTAGAGAGACCCTGTTATATATAGTAATGAACACATTTCAGTCGTGCATGCCTTTTTCCCTGTGGAGCAGGGCAGAAGTGTAGATCTCATTTTACAGAGCTCTCATTTACATTTTATTCACAATGAAACTGGGGATGCCAAACCCTAGATATTTGGGGCTTGTATCTATTTGTTATGTGGCTTTTAAAGCAGACTTTTTTTCAACACATAAAAAAAATGTATTTTGTGAGGTTGGGAAATCAGATCTTTCAGGGGACTGAGCTTAAAATGATATATTGTCTAAAGCCATAGATTAAATCTCTGCTTGAGTCCTTGTTCACAGACTTGCTGGCTGTTCTTTTTGCCAGTTCAATGTAGCCCTTTCCCAGTCCCTCTTAAAATGTTGACTAAAGAGCAGGCTGAAAATCATACATGTTAACTTCATATTCTACTTGCAAGCTGAAGTATTTTTTGCTTTGTATTGCTTTAAGCAGAGCCTCTGGAGACTTGTTAAACTATGAAATGGTTACAAAAAAGCAGCCCAAAGGCTCCAGCTAAGGGTATTAAATGTCCTAGGAAGTCCAAAAAGGCTGTTCCAACTTCAATGGAGTAAAATATAAGAAAACGGGAAAATATGATTTTGAGTCACTATAAGATGACTTGAATATAATTACTAAATTTCCAGGTATTTTTCTAGGATATCCCAATTAAATGTGTGCAGAGAAATGGATGGTATTGACATTTCCATGGCAACCCATTGTAGCATTTCAGATATTAACCTGCAGGTCATATATTACTGAAGCAGAATATTTTTGGAAGACTGGCAAAATCCATCAGTCTACTGCAAAATGTGCAGGCAACAGCATAGCAACAAAATGCAGATGAGAAAACACAGGCTTTGGAATAAAATCTGAGCTTGAAAGTTAAGTGGAAGTTTTATTTAAGACTCCCCTGGTGGTGAGTAATATCACATTCCAGCCCCAAGGGGTTAATTGCTGCCATTTTTTGGCTGTGAGTCTGATTTGTCTTTGTGACTGAGTGTGGAATAGAGGTGGGATGATTGCAAAAATATTGTAGCAACTCTTATTAGCCTTTGATTCCAGGTGCTAACAGACTTTGGGGACCCTGAGTTGACCCTTTGTGCTTCTGTTCCACTGGTCACTGGTGATGGTGGTGGGCTGTGGTTGGGAAGGGCACTTGGCTGGAATTAGTTAAGCCTTAGATCTCTGTGGAGGTGTTTACTGGTCCATAATGATGGATTGCCCACATGGGAGCCTGTTACCAGACGTCCTGAAGAGAATTAGATGTTCTTTTGTGCTGCTGGAACCCTGGAGAAAAGCGCTGGCAAAGGGCAGAGCGTTCCTTGCAAGGAAACTGGTGTGTCTCTGCTATCTGGAGATTTGCAGCAGATCAGATTGATTGCACTGATAGGATTTACAGACCTTGTGGGTCTCAGGTCAGACAGCTGGAAAGCCTGATTGTCTCTGAAGTGACAGCAGAGGCATTTCCAAGAGCCTTTGGAAGAAAGAATCCCCTTTGGTAGGAGGCCACATTTCTTCCTTAAGATTATTTCAGGTTTCTAAAGTTTTTTAAAGGAGAACTTGGAGTCTTTGCAATGTGAGATGGAACTGTAGTCCCACCAAATAAATTACGATGTCTCTTTCAAAATCCCATAGGCAAGGCATGCTGTGTGATAGCAAATTCTCACAGACCTTGTACGACTGCATTTTCTGGGAACTGCCTTTGTAATAATAAATTACTGGTTGGCAAGTGGACAGGGTTCAGCCAAGCCATGCACTTGATCCTGTTCACGCTGATTTTAATGGAAAAATTCCCAGTGAGTTTAGTGGGGGCAGACCCACTGCAAGGCTGTGGGAGACTGGATGTCTGAATTTGCCTGAACTGCAAAGTGTCTTTGCTTCTGTTTAGATTAATTTTGTACCTTCTGGTTTCATGATTCACTTTGAGATTTTGTAACTTGAAGTTATTTTAAGAACTGAGCATTGAACACATGACCTGTGTACTGCTAATGATTGAATGTATGTATGGATATGACGGAATGGACCCAGGAATTCCTAATGAAGCTACACTGCACAGGTGCTTGCTCTTCAGCATTCCTTTTATGTCTGTTGAGAGACAAAATCATCTTGCATTGTTCATGAAAAATTATCAGAGCCCCTTTGAAAGTATATTTATTTTTCCCTGGTTTCCCACTGTACAGCTTGCAGAGGTTTTGTGCTGCTTTCCAGTTGCAGCAGATGTGCTTTCACCACTTAGGGCACAGACAAAGACTTGTGACAACATCACACACATCCATCTCATTTACTCAGAATTCAGGCAGTCTTTTCCTCCCTTTAACATCTCAGTCACCAGGATATGTGTTTTTTCCTCCCCACTTATGCTTTGTCAATACCCTCCCTTATATCAAGAAACACATCATTAGTTTCAACCAGTTCAGCCAATTTGTCATTAATGAACCAGATAAGAAGCTTCCAGATCATAAGTGACCAAGTTATTTGTCATGGCATTTCAGTGCTGCTCCTTTTTGTTTTAATGAGCACTGTCTTTTTTCTCTCACCTGGTCGGGTGTACCTTCCTCCAGCCTTTGTTAGATGCATTCAGAGGTGGCCTCTAAACTGTCAGTAACAATTGCACCTCCATTCCTCCTTGTGCTTTCCAATTAAATAATTTTCTGAATTTTCTTTGTACAGCTCTCTTTGGATATGCACTTCACTGTCCTCAGTGTCATTATTCCATTCATACTTTGTTTTTAATCCAATTTTTCAGGAAATACATAGAGCCTTCTTTTCCTATCGAACTTTCCAAAAATCACTGCTTTTTTTGCATGTAGAAGTATCTTTTCATCTCTCTACTGCAATTTTCTGAAAACTTCTCAGCTGATTGATTTCAATAATTGAATTCACATTGGGCCATGCTTCTGTATGTTTCTTTAATTCACCAAAATTATTTCACCTCTACAGTGTAGCTGCAAGAAGTCTAAAACTTTGACTAATCAACTCTGTTGTTACTGGTTGTCCTTCCACTTCCTTTGTTTTTGTCTTGTCCAGGTGAGCCACTTTTTTTTTTATTTTTATTTTTTTTAACAACAGTTGGTCTAATTTGGTTTCCAGGTGATGTCTTGGTGATTCCCATGTTTTCCAGATATCCTAGTATCTTTCAGGCTTCTCATTCATATTTTCCAAGAAACCATCATGCCCTCTCAGTATTTTGACCACTTTATGTCACGATGTCATGTTGCATGAGGCCTTTTTCTGTGCTCATTTTTTGTTCTTCCAATTTACAGTGAAATTGTTGGAAGAATTTTATATTGTGTAAGCACTTAGAAGAATTTCTCATTCATGGGCAAATTTGGCTTGAAACACAAAACCTTGCTCCCCAAATCCCAAATTATCCATTAAATCCAAGCAAAGCACCTCTTAGTTCTGATATAGCTAAAAAGGACAGAAACATACTTCCTGGGCACAAAAGCCAAAAACATCCTGCAGTATTGGTCTCTCCACATTCAGCCAGAAGTCATGGTCATGTGCAAATACTTTTCTCACTTCCTTCATAATAGAGGTAAATAGTTCAAGTTTTTAAAAACAAGCTTCAAGTTCTTCAGATACCCAGGAGAAATCACTGACTTCAGCCTTTATAGAAAAGATCTCAAGAAGATAATTTTATTGGTTTCAGGATCTGAAGGGAGAATCAATAAGGTACCTACAGACTTTCAAGTTCCTGGTCTGACCTCTCTATTCCCATTAGCCACTCTCCTCTTGTTTCTCCCTTTCACAGTCACCTTAATGACAGTGTAAACCCTTGGACTTCATTTCATTTCATGTTTTGCTTTTAAAAAAACACCCACAAAGTGCTTAACAGGATGTTTCAGAAACACTGCCAAGAGCTCGGGGTGAATTTCCTTCCCTTGGAAGCGCTGACCTCAAGCTGGAAGAGGAGGCTGCAGTGGAAACCCAGCTGGGATCTGCTCTCCCTTTGCAGAGGGGTCTAAAGACACTCCACAGCTGCAGGTGCTTCCTTTGCTCCAGGCTCTTGCCCTTTGCAAGGAGAAAACTCTCGTGGTTAGAGCGTGGCCATGTGGTGCCCTGTCCCTGCCAGCCAAGGGGCTCTGGTGGATCCTGGGCTGGATGAGGACAACAGCACAACTCCCCTGATCCCTGGGGAAGTGCAGCTCTGGTGCATGCCCTGTGCAAAGCTTCCCTGCCAGCACTGTGGGCAGGGCAGGGAGAGGAGTGAGGAAGCAAGGCAGGAGTGCCATTTAGTGTCTGCTTGTACAGAGAACTGTATGCTTGCAATATGTTTTACCTTCTGCCGGCAGCTCTGGTGTGAAAAGCAGCATAGCTTAATTAGGCAGTGTCAAGATACTCAAATCTTCCAATCTGCCTTCCAATCTGAAGTGTTGTTCTTTGCTGATTTAGCTGTATCTTGCAAGGAGTCTATATGCTTATGGCTAAATGATTGAATAGCATGAAAAATTTCAGTGTCACCTGATTTTTGATGGATTTTTTAATAGGACTTGGACAAATCTGTCAGGCTCTGTGGATCATCATTCTGTCAGGACTTTCCAAAAAGGGATCTGTGTGTGCTTTGACCAGAGTGAATCTGCAGTATCCAAGTTGTGTGGGATTTAATATACAAGACAGGGACTTGGTGTGCTGCATGTCCTGCAGCACAGGTCCACCTACATGTTGTAACCCCAGTACATACCAGTTACATCCTGCTTGCTGCATGTACTCAGGAGATTTCAGAGCATGCTCTTAACATGTGAGACAATGCTGAAAGGTGTTCCAAATTTACTGGGTATGTGTGTGGCTCACTTGTTCCACTACCTTGCAGCTGTACTGGATTTACTGGGCTTCTGGAGCTGGTTACCTGGTGGCCAGTGCTTTTCCTTGGAGGAGTGGTTCAAAGCACCAACAGCTTGGTCAGGCACCTGGACTTTTAGAAATGTGAGGCAAACAGGCAGTGCTCTTTAATTCCACCTGGCCAAAATTTCTGGGAAGATAAAGAGCAGAAGCAGGAGAAAACTTGGATGTACAAAATAACGTCAAAACCGTGGTCTCAAGGATGTACTGCTCACAAGGGCTTTGTTAGCATTGTGCTTGATAAGAATCAAGTTTCAGTGGGTTTTGGATTGTGTTGTTGAACGAGATGAAGCTTTCTTTGCTAAAGGTAGAATGAAGAAGACAAAAGGAAGTTGTTATTGGTTAAAGAATTTTTTTCTTACTAGAACCATCTTCCTGTGAAATATGAAAGATCCTTTCCAAATGCAAAAGTTATGCAAACATGTCTGAATATAGAAGTGAAACTGGAAAGCAGTGGGTTTCTTCTGCCAGTTTTGCAGGAGGCCACCCACAAAGGTATATCTCATTTTTTTCTCTTTCTGGTTTTGTTTTTTTCCCTTCTGGAAAAATACAGAAAAATTTTGGCCAAAATCAGAGCCTGTTTTGATTTTATAGCCTTTCTTATCAAAGCAGGATTGAAATGTGGCTTGGATTTTCCAAGTAGTGTATAATGCTCTGAAGGAAAAAAAAAAAAAAGAAAAACAAAGTTGAGGATTTGGTGCAAATGGTTTATCACCAAGGCTCTAAATTCTTGCTTAGACAAATTCATACATATTAGCCTTTGTCTGTATGAAATGGAGAAGCATTTAGTCAGACTGTTTGGTGTAAGTCATTTGTCTTGCTACTAGTTGGTGCTGATTGTATTTTTGTCCTTGCATTGAGCATTTGATAATGGTTTGCTGTATTAAAATCAAGGCCTGTTTTGATTTGATATTTCCAATCTGTTTCTTGACTGCGGTATTCTCAAATTTTGCTTTAAGAGGCTGTTCCTTTTTATTCTGCATATCCACTCCCTCTGGCCAAATGGGCAGGAAATGGACTTAATTTCTGTGTAACCCACAGAAATGCAGGATTCCCTGTGGAGGGACACTCTGCAGTGCTTACAACCCACCCATGTCTCCTCACATCTGTCTCTCCCTGCACCACTCTGCCTTTCATTGATGGATGATTTCTCAGCACAAGCAAATCTGTAGAAACACAGTTAGAATGTGAGCTGTTTATCATTCATTTAGATTCAGGAGCCAGATATTCCAGATCTCTGCAGTCACTTGTGTAGCAGTGTCAGTCTCCTCTGTCTGCTATGGAAATGATCTCCTTGGTCCTTTGGTGCAGCCTGAGCCCCCGTCCCACCACTCCCTCCTGTGCATTGTTCAAACTCATTTAGCAGAATTCCAGAGGAAGAAATTCAACTATTTGCACTTGGAGCCTACATTGTAGTCTAAATGATCTCACTGCTTAAAAATGTTTTCTTGGGTTTAAGTTTAATAATTTTTCACAATCTATCCTTTGTAGCTCACCCTCCCCCACTTTCTTCTTAAAAAATTCCTTCCCTTCCATGTGCCAGTGTTTTGTAGACATATAAGCTGTTATCAGGTTGTCTCAGCCATCTTTCAATCAAGATGTACTTTTTAGTTCCTGCAGATCATTATTTTTTTTCTTCATCTTTATGTAAATACAGCAATCATACTAATGTAACCTCCTGTAGTTAAAATGATGCAACCTCACTGGTGTCGTTGTGTAACGTAGTTCTGTGGGAAATTAAACTCTGCTTGGGATAAGGCACCTTTATCCCAGTACCCACACTGGTGCTTGTACTGATAATTATCACCCAGAAGGTAAGTGATCAAGGACAATAAACTAGAAGGATGCCTTTAAATGAACAAAGATTTCCACACCCTTAAAACAAGAAAAATATAGCAATGGGTAGGCAGCTTGGCAGCAGAGTCCTCAGCTGAGTAAAAGTGTGTCCTTGAGCAGAGTTCATGTTCTGCTGTGGTTTGGTGGTGTTGGATGGAGGAATGACTCTTATTCATACATTTGTATTCCCAAATAAGTCTCAGTGATTAAAACATCCTGACTGAGCAGAGTTGTTTTTTATGGATTCAAAACTGGGACAAAGTAATGTCCAAATGTGGAGGCCGCTGTTAATCCTGCAGTGCTGTTTTGACACTGGGTGTAGTTATTTTTTGTAAGGGATGCTTTTCCAGAAGTGTTGTGGCTGTGTGATGTTGGAACAGCATCACATCCTGACTTTGAATTATAAAAAAGGTTTCAGAGTTAATCACATGTAATGACACCTTAATAATGTGAGTGTTGGAATCCTAGGTCTTTGTCATATGGAGGCTTTTTAAGAGTTGGAGTAATTGACTTCTTCCAATTGCACTGGTGAGGGTCCAGAACTCTTCAAGGACATTGAGTTTATTGAGATTGCACTAAATATCCACCAGCACAACTGAGAGTTGACTCTAGTCCTGCCTTTTTTCTCTCCATGTGCTAGATCATCTCAAAAAATGGGGAGAGTGTGGTTCTCTACAAAGAGAAAGGTGGCTCATTGAAAATCTGTGCTGTGGTATATAATAACTAAAGCAGGAACTGGTGCCAGCAAAAACCTATTTCTTTAAATGGTTTGCTCATCAGTTCACTGCAGTCTTTGATTTATTAAATTATAATTTATTAAATCATAAATGTCAATAAGCTCTAAAGGTTAGGTATTATCTAAAAAATATTTTATCCAAGATAATAAATACTTTCTTATTTCTAGAAATGGCACCATATAAATCTGTGTTCAGTGCTAATCATGTGTTAAGTTTTAGGTGTTTAGCTATGAGAATCTTCTGGTTATCTGGGTTTGTGGCTAAGTTATCTGGCTATAAGTGGCTCTGCTGCAGTGACAATGAGGACCAGACATCTCTCCATAGAGTATGGCCTCAATCCCTCTGAGGGCACTTCCCAGTGTGAATGTGTTTTGTTATTATCAATAATAAAAAAGATGCATATGCAGTAGTTCTGTTAGTGCTACATCTGCATTGACTCCTCTTTAAACATTTGCCCCAACAAGTTTTTGCCCAAGGGCAGGGCGGGCTGGCCAGCACAGGCCCAGTGGCACTGACTTGGGCATCTGCCATCCATGTAATCCTGGAGAAATCTACCTAAATCCTCCAAATCAGAATTTCATGCTCCCTGTATGAGCCTGGGTGTGAAATTTTAATTTGCACTTGTCAGTCTGAAGTAAGGGGAAAAGGGAAAGCAAAAAATAAAAGGCATATGATAAATTTCACACTTTTCCCCCGAACAAAGCAGCGCGCTTCTTTCCTGCGGGCGCCTCAATGAATCTCCGTGTGGGCAGCTGGAAGCTGGCGGTTTATCTGGAGAGATGGCAGAGTTGTAAGCAGAGTGGGTAGTGTCAGCTATTGCTGAGTTTACATGGAGCTTCCTATTATTGAACTCGGGTTTAATTTTGTTAAAATTTTGCCAAACCTTCCTGGTTTGGGCCGAAGGTTTTTGTGTCAGGTGTCTGCCAGGGCCGAATTACGCTGGAGGCTTAGGCCCGACTGCCTTTGGCAGTGCTGTTCAGGCCACACTTGATGAACAGAGTGAAAAAGGCTCTCCAGGGAGAAGCTACTTTGGGGTTTTGTTTTCTGTTTGCTCTCCAGGGTTTCCCTTCATCCCTGCTCTTATGACTGAACTTTCTCCAGGGTTTTTCTCTGATGCTCTAAGTGGATGTTTCACAGCCACTAATGCACTTGTTTTTATAGCCCTCCACAAGAAGAGAGTGTTTTTTCCACATCTTACAGAGGAGAGAACCAAGTAACCAGGAGTGGGAGCTGGAACTTCCCTTGTGTTCTGACTGGCCCACTTAGAGGCACCTTTTTTTGAGTGCTTTAAAGAGTCAGAACACACTGAGCAGCTCTAATACCCAGCTGCAGATTGTGGAACTTAACACTTTTGAAAATTCAAGGCTGCTGTTTCAAGCCAGATGGGCACAGCACAATGTGGTACCTGCACAGGAAAATCTTTGTGGTGCGTGTGATAGAGTGGAGTTTGCTTCTCCAACACATCACTTTGTATCCCTTCCTTAGACACTTTCCAACGTGCTTCTCATCTTTTTCAACATGTGAAAAAAGATAATCCATGGAAAATTATTTCTTGTCCTCTCCTGAATCACGTCTAAGCATGTTTATTGCTTGCATGGTCAAGGGTTCAATGGAAAAAAAGAGTATGGGAAGATGTAGAAATCTACATCCTAATACATAAAGGCTAGGGTTGAGGGTTAGGGTCACATGAGAATTATATTAAAGCATTTTCAGTAAGCAACCTTTGTAGCTGACAAAATCTTTGACACTGATGTTTTAGAAATGCTATTTAAACATGGGATTTGTATTTTTCGGTATTAGAGAGCTGAAAGGATCATCTGTAATTTTCGTTTCCCATTGCTATGATTCAAAGTGTTTTCTGATGGATTGCTGTGCAGTGATTGATTCCTGAAGTACTTCCAGTGGGAGTTTATCCACAGCTCAATGAAATCATTGGTCTTCTCTAGCACCAGTCTGGTGGAGAAAGCCTAAATAATCTATAGTCATGCTATGGATAAGTGGTATTGCAAATGTCATCTTGTAAACATCTGGGCTTTTTTGACTGATTTTCCTCATTTATAAATTGTTGCTTTTCAAAATGCAACATCAAAGGATGTGCACTAAAATATTTAGTCACAGAGGTTTTTCCCTTGCCCTGATAATTTTCTAGAAATTTGGGTGACAATCACTGCTTTCCTCTGGAAAAGGACTGGGAGCATTTTGTTGGTGTCTTTTTCTGAATCGCTGTCAGGAGATGCCTTTTTATCTTTGTTGACTGTTTAGAGAATCTCAGGTGAGCAGATTCCTGAACAGCCAGCTGCATCAGATGCTCCAGCTGGGCAGGATGACTCACTCCATGGATAGTGACCTAGTTTGAGTTGTCTGCAGGGGAAGGTGTGTGAGAGATTCAGGGGTGCTGTAAGGATAACAACAGCCACGGAGCTGGGTGTGTCAGGGAAATTCCACTGCATCTGTGTAGTGTTTTTATAGGACAGACCTCTGGTACAGCAGATTCCAGGATGGAAAGGAGCTCATGAGAAGCTAAGCTTTCCTAAACTGGTCATAACTGACTCGACCTTCCTGCTGGATGTACTGCATGGATGGTTCTTAAGGATGTGCAACAAATACACAAACATGGGAATATATGAAAGGTTTCTCACTGGGGTGGGTGAAAGAAGTCTGTGCAGGATTTCAACTCAAAGGTCATTTTCCTGGAGGTACTGAGCAAAGGTACAGATGTAGCAAAAAGACAGAGAAGTCAAGCAGAAATAATTACTCTCCTGGAAGGAGTAGGAGCAAACCACCCCATCTTATTTGCTGAGTTAAAAAGTTTCAGCTTCTTTCTTAATTCACAAAGCTAATATTGAGGAATTCTTAGAGCTCATATGGGCAAGAAGGTACCTTTCCAAATATATCTTGTATTTATGTGTAAAGATGCCAGTGGTAGGAGGATGTTTGGTGGGATGGGAGGGCTCTACAGCTGTGCTTCATGTGCATATGGGAAAACAAAATTTAATAAGTAACATTTTTTGTTCATTGCTAGAAATTCTATTTCATTTTAAAATCTAGTCTATATTCCATCATATAAATTTACCAACCTGCTCTCATGGTCGTTTTTCTAAATTTAACCTAGATTTTTCAGTTAAAAAATATTTTCAAGTAAAGCAACATATGTCTAAGAAGTGAAAAGACAGTTAAATTGCCTCTATATTCCACAGTTCAATTAGTGAAAATAGTGTATGTTTTATGCAGAGCAAAGAGATATGTTGGGTTTTGTGACTCTTAGTGGGATGCAAGATTTGACAGCTTGAATGTAGGTTATAGAGATTCAGTTCATTAGTGATACTAAGGAAGCAATTAGAGTTTCTGGGAGACAGGTAAAGTCTCCAGTGACAGATTTTTAGTTTGTTGGCATTTATTGCTCTGGGTGTGTGAAAGACACAACTGTCTGTCTGTCTGTCTATCTATCTATCTATCTATCTATCTATTATCTTCAGGGAGAGCTAAATGCAGAAACTAATGAACAGAAGTAGTATATAACTGCTTTGGTTCTCTTAGTTTTGGTCACTTGTGACTGCTAAATTCTTAGTATGACAGTTTCTATTTGAAGACTAAATCTGAATCCTAATTTTTCTCCACATTCCCCTCTACAGAGTACAATTTAGATATTTTTTTCCTGTTTTCATTTCTCTTTTTATCTTTTTCATGTTTTCATTTCTCTTGCTAATCATACTGAAATCAGTCTTGGGTCACTGGAAGGTCATTAGGTTTCCATTTAGATGTTGCCTTCACGAGTTTTAAAGTACTGCAACTTTATACTTTTCTTAACTCTCTGAATTAAAAGAAGGCATAAATCAAGCCTGAATGGGCCCTAAATACACACTAAAAATAGTCTGGGATGCATCTGACCTTTTCACAGTGGGTGGAAATCTGCCTGCTGCCAGCTGTTTATTTAAGCCAGTGATACTGGTTTTCTAGCAAAAGCTACCAGTGGTGGTAGGAAGGGAGAGCTGGCAGGAGTTCAGCCCTAAAGTATTAAACTGTCATGTGACAGGACACAGAAAAATAAATAGCAGCACCTTTCAATGATGAAAATTTTGATCCCTGAAGAAAATGACAATGTTTTCTCTTGCCTTCAGTTCAGGTGCACGTACCAAATCTGGCTTGTGTTACAAAAACCACTGGGTGAGCCCTTCCCCCTGCATTGAACTGAGTTATCCAGAGCCAAATGGGAGAAACCTCCTGTCCCTCCACCCACTATTTGTAGGAGAGCTGGGATGTGATGATTTCAGGCCTTTCAATGGTATAACCTATTCTACATATGCAGGAAACCTTATTGTTTTGGCCTATATTTGAAGGCCTGACCCATTTCCCAGTGGAATCAATGGAATTTTCTGTGGGCTTTAGTAAAAGCGAGATTGATTTTTAAAATGTAATAAATAAATAAATATGCTGCTTTATTAACTTGCATGTTCCATTTTAAAAATAGAAGTGATATTTTTTCCCCCTGTATAGCAAACAATACCATTAAATGATGTTGATGAAATGATGAGGGTAAAAACTTATATGAAAATGAGATGAACTGCCTTTGACATTTTCCACAGTGCCTTGCAGTTCTGAAATTTTATTTGCTCATGAATAATGACATCCGAGCCTCTGACTGTATAAACTTTTAAATATAAAAGCATCATAGCAAGTTTTCTGGAACTCCATATGTGCCTGCAGATAAGGATGTTAGTGAGCACTGTGAGGTTTGAAACCTTAATATGGGAAGAAATCCATTTTAGGATTAAAGTTCTCCCGTGGAGCAAGTTGTGTGCTTCACAGAGCCTCACTTAAGCCTTTTTGAGGTCTTTGATAGGGCTCAGTGTGGGTAGTTCCCATCACAAATATATATTGCACATACTGTATGTTGGATATTGTATCCCTGTGCTTTAGAGAAAACATTGTGCAGACCCACAAGATATCAGCCCTGTTGTAATCAGGAGAATCTGTACAACTATCCATGGAGAAACTCTGTAACTTCAAAAAATGTAATGAGCATTGATATGTTATGGTTTATCACCACTCAGGTTTATATGAGCAAACTGAAATTGCTGAAATGAAGAATTAAGAATCAGGCTGACTTCAGTTTGCTGGAAATGGGGCTGATCCATGGCTGTGTTTGCTGAAGTTGAGTAAATACTTTGTGTCTTAGAATTGACTACAGAGTAAACAAAATGTTTGTTCCTTCTGGAAAACTTTTTGGCCTAAGGTATGTTTCACCTTATTTCAACTCCAGCTCAAAATAATCTTGCATGCCTGTTGTTGTTCTTGGAAGCTAATAGGGAGGAACATATGCTAAGCATTGGTAATGTCAGTTAAGCCCTTAATTAGTGATGAACGAACCTCAGTTTTTCCCTGTGGTTCAATTCGGATGCTGCTCAAAAGCTGAGCAGTTCTCCAGGTTTTAGCCAAGTTTTTTAAACATCTCAAGTTGTGCAAAGCTGGTTTTGTTACTCTGGTAAAGTTAAGACTTCTCTGGCGTTTTTAGATTGGGAACAAGCTGTAGTATCCTCAACCCTTTCCTGGCAGTGTTTTGGCACTTTGGGATGAGGATGAGGAAGGTATAAACAGGTGTTCAAAAGACAAAAACACGTCTGGATCAGGGATGACATTATGTCTGCTCCACATACTCTTCTCAATTCAGGAAAATCTTAAGTTTAGAGAGTGCTCCAGCAAAGCTTTGGGGGAAAGTAGATAAGGGTTTGGCTGAACTTGTGTGTCCCCCAAGAAGGGGATTTGGGTTGCAGGACCTGCCTTGGAGCACCTGGGCAAATTGTACCTACTTTGGAGCAAGGCAGGTATGATGAGATTTCCAATGAGAAGACATCTGCTCATTACTTGTATTCTTAGTAAGCCCAGAGTAGTCATTCAAGGCAGAGTACAGTGGATATCCAAATGTCTCCAGAAGGGAAACAAAGGCCCATTTGTCATTTTTGTCTCTGCTCTGTCACCTAATTAAACATGGTGCCACAAATGGCACTTACAGGCAGCGGAATTGCCTCATCTCCATGTCTGGAAGAGGAGGAGTGAAAACACAGCTTTGCAGAGATGGGATGTCCAAAGAGTTACAAAACTGCAGTTCTAGCCTTGGTTTACTAAACACCCTCAAAACATTTCAGCTTTGTTTCAGACTTTCTCTGTGCTATGTTTTTAGCAGAATGTTTTTAAAGTGGGACAAAAGCCGTAGGTTTGGACTGAGATGAGCAGAGCTCCCAGCGCATGACTAGGCCCCTTTCCATGTTACCTTGGCTGGCCTTTGCTGCAATGTTTTCTTGACATCCTCTTATAGGCACAGAATTAAAGGTTATTTCCATTCCTGCTTCTTATCACTTTGATCTTTTGCCAGCTCTTAACATCTCCAGCAGATTTGCTCTGGATCTGTAATTCCCATACCTACCCTCTGCCTGCGACATTCTCTGACATTTCCATTTCTGCACCACCCCTTAGTTTCTTTCTCTCTCCATTTATTCTTCAAGGGTTTTTTTTATTATTATTTTTCTCCTCAGTGGAATGGCTATATGAAATTACTGATATTTGCATGCAGTTGCTACCAAATTCATAAATCTCACCCCATGAATCCCAAAGCCACCAGACTGCTCAAAATATTTTTGCAATTTCTGGCTGCTTAGCAAAAAAAAAAAAGAAAAAAAAAAGTAAAAGAGAGAGAGAAAAAAAAATTGTTGTTTAATTCTTTCTGCAATACATCTTCTAGGTGGCTTTCTGCTGTGGTTTAACTGTTTAGTAGCTCTGGGATCTCTTCTGAAATTAGAGAGGGTCAAACCAAGGAATGGCAAAGATTAAGGCAAATCATGATGGTATGAATTCTTTTGGTCTCTCTTTGGGGGAAATAAAACCCAAAAACAACAAGAAAGGATGTTTGGGGTGGGAGAGGAGGAAGAATAAGCAAAGGCGTAAATAAAAGAAAGAAACTTTTTTAAAAAGGCAGAAGAAATGAAGTTTCTCTGTTATTTTTTAATTACTGCATATGTTTCTCAGATAAATTTATTTTCCATGGATGAAACAGAAGAATGGAGTGTATCTGAGCCTGTTGTAGCATAAAACAATATCTTTGTCTGATCATCTGCAGCCATAACCAGGAGGTAGGATTCCCCTACTATTCATTATCTTGCTGCTCCATCCTGTGTGTTCTCAGGCCAGTCATTAATGGCATTTTTCACTCTTCCTCCCCTGCATAATATTCCTCACAGTGAGCTGCGTCTGATAAATTATATTTGAAGAAGACAGCACCCAAAGTGAATCAATTTACAGCTTTTACCCTCTGGTGTACAAAATACAACCCAATGTTGTAGCTGAGTCTTTGAAGGAGATCCAGACAGACAGTGGAATCAGAAATTAGTGAAAGGAGTTTTATATTCTTTTCTGTGGGGAAAAACAGACACTGAACTTCTGAAAGATGTTGAATTTTCTTATGCCTGTGGTCAGAGTATACCTGAAAAGAATAAGAGTTGGAAGATTTGCAGTTATTATAGGTGCAGAATAGCTGGTGGGCACCTCCAGAGAGCAAAGGGGTGCAGGTGGGATGCTGTGGTGGCACTGGACTAGGATGTCTGCTCTCCATCAGTCATCTCCCTTCCCAGAGCTGTATTTTCCCTTTCTGTATCATGGTGTAACAATAAGCCTCTTTTGTAAGTGTTTTGAGAGCTGTAGATAAAAAATTTGGCTGCTGCTCCTGCTCCTGGTGCTGCTGCTGCAGATGTGGTTGTTAAATCCACCTAGAAGCTCAGGCAGAGCATTTCTGATGCCTTAAAAACCCTCCCTGATCCAGTACTGTTCACACAGCAGCACTGTGCAGGCTGGGATGGGCTGTCCCCTGCTCTCAGGGCAGCATCCCAGGCTCTCAGAGCTCACCTTTCTGTTTTTGGGGACTGCTCCTCACCAAGACTTTTCTCTCATGACAACATGGCAGGGACAGCTGAGCTGCAGCTCAGTTGATTTAGGAGTGAGATTCAAGACTGCCTGTCTAGACGTTCTCTGCAGTGGATTTTCAGCTTCAGACTTAATGTTCCTTTTTTCCAAAGTCATTCAAATTGACTGACCTTTGGGGTCTGCTGAAAGAAAAGTAATCTGTCATTTTGAGATGTTGTAGTGATATTTCTTTTGTGTATTTGTAATAAGTGGCTTTAGCCTTCTCTTGTGTCTTGTTTATTCTTATGTCAATTTATTTTCTTAAATTTATGCTATCTCCTACTATAAAGGCAGTGTTAAGATGTTTCTGAATATTATTATGAATACAAAATCCAGTTGCTTTTGGAATGCTCTAACAGCTACACGAGTATTCAGGTTTTAGAAGAATTTATCCCCTGCTCATACAACAAGCTAAAGAAAAGTTTGTGGGCACATAGGTTTGGATTCAGGTATCTGGCTTAGGAAATGGTGCAGAACATGAACTGCCATTGGTCTTTGGGTAAATGCAAGTTTTGTTGAAATGCTCATTAAACAGTGACTGAGGTCTTCCATGGCTCTGCTTGCTGACGGGTCGGTCTCGCTGCCTGGGTTTGGCAGAATGAACCTGTGGCTTTATGAAACATGTTTTAATGGAAATGTCCCATAGCAGAGATTAACAAACTTTCTTGCAGACAGTTTTGCTTTATGCTGCTGGCTCTGTTTGTGCCTCTCCCAGGGCTCATTACCCTCTCTGCAGAATACAATCTCTGTTACTGCACTTAACTGGGGGCCGTTCCTACACTAAATAAAACAAAATGCTTATGTTATTACTGGGCCAATTTTTAGTTAATGTATGGGTTTGGGATAGCACAGGATACATTTCTGGTTTTAAATAATGTCTGACTGGCCATGCAGACAGCACCCTTCTGCATTATAAGTTTGATAAGTTTAACCTTTGTCTTCCTTAACACAAATTTATCTGCCTTCAGGTAGTCCTTACCTTGACAGAAAAGAATCATAGTGGGTTTTGATTGGTAAGAGCATATTGCCAAAAATGACTATGTATGTTGAAATTACAGTTGGGACTAATCTAAAATTATGATACATTTTAGATGATGAAATTATCTATATATAACAAACCTCAATACAACTAACTTCATTCTCCCTTTGCCAAGCTTGGGAAAGGGTTTGGTTGTGCTGGGCCTAAAGCATCCATACTGTCTGGGTTTAAGAATTTAGCTGAAAATTCCTTGGAATGGGTTAAAGAAGAAAGAAACTTCACTTGTTCAATTTATTGACTGCATTCCAGGATTCTGAATGTTCCTCCAGCTTCCAGAGATTAAATAGCAGTGCTGGTGTCTGGACAGGCCCAAGGGACCTGGCTGTGCTTTTATGGCACAGACTTCTCTCCTACAATGTGCTCTGATAAATAGCCATTCTGTTGCCTGCTCTTTTCCCATTACCAGGAGTTCCACAAGAGCATCACTCTGCGGTGAGCTGGGATCAAGCTTTGAAATAATCTGCTCAGAGAGATTTGAAATGGTATTTAAAAAATAGTGGGACAATGATTGCGAGCTCTCTGTTTCTTCCTAGCAAGTTAGAAGCAAAAACTGTGGTTGGGGTTTTGAGCTGACTTTTCTTTTTATTTTGAGACCAGTGAAGCTGCATGTTGGTTGAGCTAATGATATCTCCAAGTGTACTAACAAAACACTGCTCTGGTGGTCTTGGAAAGCAAAAATACAGAATAAATACCTCACAGTCCTCTCAGCGACAGGATTATCTCTGGCACAGATGATGTCTGCTTAGTAATGCTTATGTTTTTAGTTGCATTTTGGTTATCTTGCAAAGATTAGGATGAAACTGTGGCACTTTTAATGGGAAAGTCTCTCATTATTATCTGGAGTTGAAAATGTGCTTTCACATTTCGGAGTGGAGGTTTGAACCAGCACTAAACTGTCCACTGCAAGATGGGACCTTGATAAGGGGAAGGAAGAAAAATATGAAATGCCTTATAGGAAAGACTGAGCAGCCTAATAGCACCTGTGGTGTTGCTCCTAAATGCTTTTCTACTCCAGAAAATGTCTTCAATATATGGCAGCACAAACATAAGCTGTTGCACCTTTTTTTTTACTCTGTTGTGCCATTTTATCCTGCACATTAAGTATCTCATCAGAATCTCAGTCTGTTTAATGTTCAGGATACTAGAAGTTGACTTAGACCTCTATATTAAGGATACCCAGCTGTTCCTATCTGCAAACATTTTGAGTTATATCTTTATTTACTAATAAAATAAAAGGCTGGATAGCAGAATTGTGGAGATTTTCCACCCGTACACAAATTCCACCCGTGCCTGCAGTTCATACTGCATGATAGTTGAAATGGCTTTGGCATGTTTTTCTGTCTCTCTTGCTCAGCTGAGCACATACCCACTTCTCAGAACTATTGACAAGGTTACTTCAATTCACCCACATATTTGGATTAGTTTTTCACTGGTCTCCATGGTAAATAACAGAACTAAGGGCCTTGGCTGAATGGAAGCTGGAAGAACAATGCAAGAACATCTGTGCTGCTTGCACACATTATTTGAAAATCTCTTCTGTCTACGTATCAAAAATTTGTGACAGCTGTGAAGGTCCTACAATTCCTTCAGTGCAACTAAAAGATGAAAAACCCCCCCAAAAAAGTCTGGAATTGTATTTAAAGCAGTCACGTCCAAGAGACTTTCTGAAGGCAGCTGCTGGGGAATGAATTTAAATGCTTTTTATGATATCTGATGGAGCAGAAGTAGAAAAAAAGTTAGGCTGGAGTTTTGAGAAATTAAATCCTGTTCTTGCTTTTCATGGGTTATCATCCCAACATTGGCCTGTCCCTGGAAAGATGCTTGAAACATTGTGCTGGGAAGAGGAGCCAGCAAGATAAAGGAGAGCAGAAATCTATGAGGGAGTGTGGAAGTCACTGTGGGATATTGCAGTCACCCTGACACTTTGGAGAATCACATCTGTATCCTGAAGAGTCAGAAATTCCATGGAGAACAGCTGCTGAACCTTGTGCCTGTTGGCAGCTGGACAGGTCCCCTCTCATGGGGTGAGGCAGGGCAGGCTGTGCTGTGGATGTGTGATCCCTACAGGGAGGCACAAAAATCTGTTTGCTCTGTGCTGTCTTGGCTGTGGGAGAGCCTCAGGAGGGTCACTGGGCTGGGTTTGGGAGGTGTCAGGTCCAATGGACAGCATCTTGCTAAAACTGATCACCTGAATCGTGCCTTGTGCACTTTCCTTGTTTCTAGTGTGGAAACCAGGTGAGAAAAACACTTATGGGATGTGACTATTTCAGTGTGCCACTACCCCTTATCTACCTTATCTGTTTGCAATGCTGTGTGAATGTGCCATAGACAAAAATATCCAATGAAACCTGCAATTTATTATTATTTTTTTTTTAATATGGGTAATAAACTCACTGGGAGATGTGGTTTAGATTACCAGTAATACCCATTAATGGAGGGAGCAGGAAGAGAAGGGTGATCCTCAAGCTTGGCTGAAGGTTGAATGAGGCAGTGGGGGTTCCTGGGATGTGCTTGGAAGGGTGCTCAGTGTCCTGCTTAATTTACTGCTGCCCTGAGTCTGAGCAAGGACAAGGTTGAGGACACATTCATAGGGCCTGTGAGAAGTCTGGAAAGGCTGGTTCTTCTCTTTTGGGTGCCCCATGTTGCTCTCTCAAAGTAGAAGACTTCTGACCCAGCCTTGGAGGCACAAAACCTCCTAGGTGGGATCTCCTCCTGCTCCCATCTCCCTGTTCTGCTGAAAGGCCAGCTGATTATTGTGAAATTTGCTGTTATTTGATATTTGATATATTTTCTAACAAAATCCAAAGAAAGATGTGATGAAAGGTTTATATGTAAGTAATTATAATGCTGCAGTATTCAGTGCAGGCAGAAATTAATATATGAGGTGAAAATGTCAAAATAAAAGGTCATGAAACTGAATTACAGAGAAAGTTGAACATTAGCTAAGAGGCAGTGTTTGTTGGCAGAAGCTCCCTCCAGTATAAAAAAGGTTAGGAAGGAGGCTTATGAAGACTGAATATTTCACACACAATTAAAATTCTGTATTGGTTATCTTGAAGAGTCATGTAGCATAGTTAAACTAGGACAATTAATATAATGAAAAATTCATGTTTATAGCTTCTGGCTTTTGCCTGGGGATACTTCATAAACCAAAAGTGACCCTTTCCCTTAGAGGTGATTCCAAGAGCTTGACACGACATAGGTGGGGCAAGGAAAATATAGTCAAAGAAAATAGATTTCTTAAAATAATAGCAACCAATTATAAACACAAATGAGAAACATTTAATAACAATTTTTTTCAAAATAAACAGAGCTATCCCTTTATATAAGCAGGGCAGCCATGCAGCATTAAACTATGATTTACTAGGGCTGCGAGTGGTGGAATCACCATTTTTATTTTAGTAATAATAATAAATTTTTTAGGAGGATGCTACAAAAAAAAGTGTTGGAGGAAATGCACGATGATCGATTTCTCAGAATTAAACTGCACAGACATATTGAATCAATGAGCTCTTTGTTCTTAAAGCTTCACCTACTCTGGCTGCTGAAATTGGAGATTTATGTTGTCAAAAAAATTGTAATAACTATAAATTGCTATGCTGATGTCTGTTAAAGTTAATCCACTTGCTTCCAATATGAAACTGATTGTTTTTTTAGTTTTCCTAAATTACCTTGTAGATTTAGTCATCTGAATAGCTGGTTTTCCTTCCAGCAGAGATTTGCTATTAAAGCTGTTGTCCTACTGAATGTAGATTTCAAGGATTATTCATTCATTTACTTAATGTATTGTCCCAAATTACTTATGCAAAGTAATGCAATTTAACGGTGGAATTATTGATTAATTTTGCTCTTTAAAATGTACTTTAAGAGGACAGATTAAGTGAATCTTAACAAAATCTCCAATTAAGTACTAAAAGGATCTCTACTTTGTCAAGTTTCTGTAGGCAGGGCGCTCTAGACCTTGCATAACCTGGCAGGGATCGATGGCATCTGGTGATGTGCTGACTCCTGGGGACGCTGCTCTAGCAAAGTACCCGTGTGTGGTGTCCTGCCTGCCAGCCTGAAAGTGACTCCTCAGCTGCACAGGGACCTCCTGCACACAGCATTCACTTTTGTCCACCTTTATTGATAGCTGTACCCGAGTCTTCATTAATTTTTCACGCGGATGCGCTGTATGCAAGGCAAGAAAGTGATGTCTCCCATGATGCCAGACAATCCCATCAGGTCTGCTGGCTGCAGAGAGTCTGCATCCTGCCCCTGTGCTGGAAGCACAGCCCACAAACCACAGGTGTCAATAGCAAGTCTTGTCTGTGGTTTCACACCAGTTGCACGTGCAAGGTCCAAATCCGAAGTGGATGTACCTGTGTATTTCCTGTGGTGTAAGTCATTTATCTCATACAGAGTTTCCTGTTTTCTAGAGCACTGTGAATGACTGTAACTATTCTCCTCTCAGATCCTTTGTTCCATATCCCCTGTTTTTTTCATCTGCTTTAAGGAAGCAAAGTTTGTCCATGTGTGTAACTTTCCTCTTCCCATTTTTTCCATCATTTGCTTCCTTTCCCATCATCCTCACCCTCTACCTCATATCAGTGTCCTCAGCCAACTGACCAGCAGCAGCAGGTGTAGGAGGAGGTAGTTTCTTGAGTTATTAAAACATCAGTTTTAATTAAAAGGTTGTTGGGAGGTTTTTTTGTTTGGGTATTTTGTTAATATTCAGCTCCTAATGTAAAATCCCAGCTGTATTTTTATGTGCCTGACATAACCTGGTCTAGTTGCAGTGGAGGGATTTTTGATGGTATGGTGCAGCTGTGGGTGTACTTCTCTTCTGAAAGATGACTTTGCAGAGAGGACATTGTGGACTTCCATATGCATTGCTGTGAAATGCTGCCAGATTTCATTGTACTGTTGGAAACAGAGCATTTCTTTGAGTGCTGACCTATGTGAAGTGAAGCTTGGGTCACAAATTCAAGGTGATTTCTCTCCTCCTCCACTCATCAGCAACAACAGCCTTGTACCCAGAATTTGTGTAACCTTGTTACGTCAGTTCAGATGCAGCCCAGGTCATTTTTCCCTATTTATCTTGATTCTGGAGTAAAATAAAACCCCAATTAATTATGAAGAGAAATGGGTCAGCTACAAAATACATCTAGAAACAAATGCATGATACCTTAAAATATCTTTTTAAATCAGGCATGGGATAAGTGTAAATCCTAAATCTCCTTAAACTGATTTTTTTTTCTCGACAGGATTAGTAAACCTGTGCCTTACATTACCTTACTCACCTTCTCTGGATGTCATACACTCTGTCACAGGCTCCTGGGGCCCAGGATGCTGCTCCTGTTGTGTTACAGCCCCACTGGTGTGGCTGTCAGCTGGAGGTTTGGAGAGTGTGGCTCATTCTCTGTCCTTTGGCTGTTCCCAGTGTTATGAAATCTCCATTTCCAGAGCAATTCACCCCGAAGGGAAGGTGTTTGCTTGGAGTGCCAAGGCTGGCTGTGCTGAGCCCTGCCTGCCCTTTGCTCTATTGCAGAGCTATTTGCAGTTGGTGGCCTCTGGATGCTCCTGCAGATCTAACATTGATTTAAGAGGAGGGAGCAGGTTTGGGAAAGCAGTGGGTTTACTGAGGGTTGGGGTTTTTTAAAGCTTTTAATGGAATCTGTAACATCTGCATCTAGAACTGCAGCATAAAAAGTTAATTATCAAATGATAATGTGTTTGATATGAATCTCTTGGTTAAGAAAGCTGAAATGATTCTATGTAAATCCTTCTCCTATTTGGATAATAAGAAAAATGAGTATTTCTGGTCTTTCTTCTCTTTTAGCAACTTAGATTATCCTTCTTATGGTAAGACCTGATCTGAACCTGTACATGGATTTTACTCCATGTTCATCACCATGAGGTTTGAAAACTTTATTCTTCAGTAGCTGTAGGGAAGTGCTCAGCATCTCAGGATCTGTGTTTGGGAGAGGCATGGTGACCTGTCTAGTAACTGATTTCTAGTTAGTTATTTTTGGTGCATTATCTTTCTGCAGATACAAAACTATTCTTGCCTTTTTCATTTTGCTTATCATTATTGCTGTTTAATGATAGATGATTCAAGGGAATACACAAAATGAGGAAATCTTGGAAACCTCCCTTAGGGTGTTGTGGAGAGTGTATGTGGGAATGCACAGTTTAATTAAGACTACCTGGCAGACATTCAGGCAAGGGAAGTCATGTTTAAGTAATTTGCTGGAGTTGTTTGAGGATATAACTGCCACAAGAGATAAGGGCAAGTCAGTGCTTGTGGTATATTTAAATTTTGAAGGCGGTTTCTGCATCCAGAATGAGTGTCCATGCTGTGGCCTGGCAGGAGAGGCTCATGACTGGTAGGACTCTGAATCTAAGACCAGATCCATTGGGAAGTGGCATTGGAATAACAATGTTCCTGTTAATCTCCTGTGCTAAATGCACGTGTGTGCACTGGAGAGGGTGTTGTGTTGGATGTGGTCCACCATGGAGTGAGACAGCTGAGGACATGGAGAGTGTCCATGGATATCTGTGAGAGAAGATGGTGCCAGTGGTGGCTTCCACTCTTCAGGGGAGTTTGGGGACAAGGGGACCAAGGGGCTGTGGCACTCTGCCTGCTCCACTCCTGGTGTCTGCTGCCTGTCCCTGCCAGGAGCTGGGTGTTTGTCTCCTCCTGGCCCTGCCTGTGGCTGCCAGGGTGCCCTGGGGAAGGTACCTGGCAGTGCCAACCCGCCTGGGGTGTGTGTCCTGGGAGAACAGAGCCTCTCTAAGCCTCTGCCTATGGCCAAATGGGCAAGGATGGATTTGTGTGGGAATTCTCTGTGTAGTAGGTGGAGAACCTGGCTGTGCATTGTTGGTCTGCTCTGACCTGCAGTGTATAGGTGGCTGTACAGGAGCACCCCTGGGCTCCTGAGGTGAGGCCAATGGTCATTCCCAGTGACCACCTTCCATGTATGTAATGCAGCCAGCATTTCCAGCCAGCAGGAGAATTCCCTGTCCCCTGCAAAACAAGGAATGATGCAAATGAACAGTGCAGATACACTGTGGTATATATAAACTTTTATCCAGGTGTTTGTGTTACATATATATGGAGTAGGTTTAATCACACATAGCAGGGAATTGTGTAAGAACTGTGCAGGAAGATTAACCTTGATTTAATGGGAACAATTTTTTTATTGCTTTTAAACAAATTGACAGGTAAGTGCTGGCTCCTTAGACATGACAGCTCTCATGCTAAGTCTGAATGACAGAAGATTTGAAAGGTTTCAGCATTAAAACATCCAGAGAAGCTTTTCACAGCCCTGGACCCAGCTGATGTGATGCTAAGAAGCCCCCACTTTCCCAAATCTCAGAAGGGCTGCAAAGTTAAGCATGGTGTTCCTCAGCTTAGAGTTTAAACTTTTAAATCCCAACCTGCCAGGCAGTCAGAATCGGCCTCTTGTGCAACTGAATTACATTTAGCATATGGTTTTATTAGATGAGACTTTTCTCAGCCATGTCAGGCATGAAAGACTGAGTACAGATAATGTGTTTAAAAGCTGCATAGAACTGCTGCCTGTAAAACAATGTGTTGCTCTGAAATTGCCAATTAGGTCTCCTGTTTGTTTTGTTGTGGTGGAAAGACATGCTCTGACAGTTCATACTTTTTCTTTTGTTCAGATTAGGAAATAGAAAATCCTGGTCTTTTCTCACATTTCCAATTGACATTCTAAAGAGGCATATTCAGTTCAGAGATATTCATGAGTTACTGAGTTTTATTGGGTTTTAGTTATGGCTAATAAAACCCATTTTCTGCACAGTTATTTAATTTGCATCTATAATTGCTGCAGTTGTACATAAATTAGACATGCAATTGGAAGCCTAATCCAGTTTGTCTACTCCTTCTGCTACATCCATAATTACGGACCTGTGGTAGCCTCATGTTAAGGGATTTACAGAAGTTTTGGAAAGCATTTGGCTCCAGGGAGAAAACGGCCTGTTGCTCTCAGCTGCTTTACATGATGATTATACAGAATGCCCAGCCTGGGCTGGAAATACCAGCACTGATGAGAAGCACTCCCTGCCCTGCAGGATTTCCAGTGGGAGCAGATCTGGCAGGAGCTCTAGCAGCAGCCCTGTGCTGTGGTGCCAGTGCAGCAGCTCAGAGCCTGGTGCAAATGCCCACCCCGTGTTACCTGCCTTGGTGCAAGTTCAGTCCCTGGATGTGTCTTCCCAGCCCCTTTCCCTTTCCTCACAAAGTGCCAAGGGGAAGAACTGAGGAGCTCCTGGGGTGTCTACTCTTGTCTTGGCCTCTTGCTTTCCATGCTTGTAAATCTGGTGAGACTTCAAGAGCTGAGAGTTGGCGTGGGCATTATTCCAAGCTAACGTGTGTCAGGAAGGCAGGGGTAGGAAGAAGTCTGTGCTGGTGCCAGCTGAGCTGTGGTGGTCCCACGTACATGAAATGACTCAGTTTGGCCCTTTCAGCCTTGTTTCTTGCAGCTCTTCACCAGAGTTTCCATCAGTGGCCCAGTACTTGAAAGCACATTAAGATGCCTCTTCCCAAAAGCCTCTGGCTCCATGGTCATACTCTACAGGTATCTGCCAAACAAAGCAATCTTCTGTCCAAATCCACACAACCCTTCTTCCCTCTCACACATGCTTTTTGACATGAACCTTTCCTTGCTCAGATAGTTATCTACATAACCTGTGGGGCTTTTGCCATGACTTGTCTTTGGTTTTCAGGAGACTATTCTGAGTTACAAAGGAGACAGAAGGTGGAAACGTCCCTGTTGGAATTAAGGTGCTGATACTAGCAGGGCAGGATGTTGCTCACAGCCCCCTGGGTATGTTTTGGCCTTGCTGAGATTGATAGCTGGAAGTGATATCTGGATTGAGCTAGATACAGGCGTGGAAGGCTGGGAAACAGAGACAGGAGCTGCTTTTGCAGCTGGATGAGAAAGTCCTTTTTTTTCCTCTCTGTTTTCCCTTACTAATGGCAACTAATGTCTGCAAGAGGAGTTGGTTTCCCTGGGTGAATTTGGGACATATAGGCAAGAACACATGCTGTACTCTATAGGTTTTGGGTTTTAAAACATCTTTTCACAAAGAAGTTCAATCAGTTGCTTTAGTTTCTCTGTTGTGAGACTTCAAATGGATCTGAAATTTGTGACGTTAAGATATAATCCTGGCAGGTTAATGCTTCAGACAATTTGTTCTTCACTGACTTTCCTTGTACTTTAGGTGATCCAAATACTGGTGTTCTCTTTTGTCTATCACAGCATTGCTTGGCTTTCCTGATTATTTTTTAAACCATAATTTTAGTGGAATTGTCCAAGAAAATTTATCTCCCCCAAACATAAAAACGTCACCATGGAGCTGACCTTTGGTCAGAAGAGAGAGCTAAAACCCATGCAATGGACAGTGTGGTTGTTGCATTAATTTCATCCCACAGTTTGATACTCTCACTTTGTGAGGAAAAAAGTAAAAAACCTCTAAAAGGTTTTTCCCTTCACAAGCTGCTTTGTTTCCCCTCTTTTCATACAGTATTTTTTTTCATTGCAGTTGGGTTTGTTTAGTGTGGGTTTGTCCCCTCTCCTCTCCTTCCACAAGCTGGTTGTTCAAAATTGGTATTTTCTGATTTTTAGCCAGGCTAAGATCCATTGCTAAAGTCAGAGAACAATCTCCCATTCATATGGCCAAGAAGTCAAGGTCAAGACTAAAAGCTCAAAGCTTAAAGTGAGGCAGTCTCTACAAAAAATAATCAAGCTCTCACTGGATGAGTTGAAGATCTCCCTCATATTCCTGGTTGCATTCCCAAAGACTCCAGTCTTTTGGCAAGATAAGACCTTTGCCTCTTTCTGTGAACTAACTCCTTTAATTCACATTATACCTTCAAGACCTAAGGCATGGACTAATTTTGCCATGCTTGGAGCCTCATGGGGCAGAGCTGGCTCTTGTCACTGGAAGATGAACACCCCTGTGCTGGCAAGGTTGAGTGTCCCAGAGAAGTGGGAGACACCCCATCCTGGGAAACAACTCAAGGTCAGCCTGGATGAGGTTTTCTGACAGGATTCTTCTTGATGATGTCTCTGCCCGTTGCAGGGGGCTTGAACAAGATGACATTTAAAAGTTCTTTGCATCCAAAACTATTCTATGATTCTGTGTCCTCCTCTCTGCTGTAGCCTGAGCTGGTTGGCTGCTTTCATATTGTGGAATGTATGTTCACCAAAATGAAATGTGAGTGCTTGCTCTGTTATTTAATTTTATTTTTTTAATCCCTGTGATTTGATTTGAAAATAATTTCAAAACAATCACAACTTTGTTTTTGGTGGACCAGTTATTCAGCAGAATGTAAGAGTTGCCCAGCTGCACTGCAGTATTTGAAACCAAGGCACCTTGGACTAAAACCAGAATGTAAGGAACCTTTCCGAATGCTTCAGAAATTTTAGAGATTAGCCAGAAATAGATTCAGAAGAGCAAAAAAGTAATACACTAAAATTCTCTGATGCTAAGAGAAACGTAGGAAAGGTCGAATGGAAAGCTTTGCACTGAAAGGCAGCCTGGAGCTCGCTGGAAAAGAGACTGGAGAACCAGGCAATGAGAGCAGCTGGATGCCATCAACCCTCAGCTTTCTTCTGAGCCTCACTGGGACAGTAGCAGCTGTTGATATCATTTTTCTAATAAAGTTGAAACCAGTGAGAAAGTGATGGGTATTGATTAGTGTCAGCTTCAATAAATACATGTCCAGCTCCCCCACTGCACAAGATCATTCAGA
The DNA here is from genome assembly GCA_013389925.1 of Aegithalos caudatus. Classification (NCBI taxonomy): domain Eukaryota; kingdom Metazoa; phylum Chordata; class Aves; order Passeriformes; family Aegithalidae; genus Aegithalos; species Aegithalos caudatus. The sequence goes on along the minus strand of WEIU01004914.1, from coordinate 390,792 downwards.
GTCCTGCAAGTCCAAAGTAATTGTTGGGGACTCATGGGGGCTTCCAGGGCACCACAGCAAAGAGGAGTCTTTATTGACTGTGGTGCTTTCATGTCTTATTTCATAACTGAGCAGCACTGTTGTTGGACAAGTAAATGCTGTTTTGTATGACTTTCAAAAACATTCTTTTTCAGCACTGATTTATGGTCTCAGATCTCGTTGAGCAGGTACAATAGGTGAACTGAAGGAGACTGTTTGTGGGACTTGTGTTGCTGAGGAGACAGGTAGGAAGCTGCTCCTGGGGAACAATAATCTGGTGAAAAGACAGACCCTGACACTCGACATGTGCCTTCTTCAGCTGCCAAAAAATATTACTTTTCCCTCCAGCCTTGCTCCCCCTTTGCTACAAATGTCACTTTATTCCTTTAAAGTAAGTTCAGTTAAAGTTGACTTTGCTGTTTATCTTTGTAGACTTTTCTTTTTGGAGTAATGGGAAAATATAAAGTATTTCTATGTTGAAATACTTAAGAAATATTATTTTCTTGCTCAGCAAGAACTGAAAGTAGATGGAGTGTATTCTGACTTCAAATGAGGGAATCACATTATTACTTCTGCTATCACAATATGCATTAGTAATTAATATTATCAGAGTTTGTATGATCTATTATTACCTGAACATTTAGGTTTTTGGAAGAATAAAGAAGACAAATATACTCATGGATATCTTTTTACCTCTTGATATCCAAAATGGAACATAAACTGTGGTGTTGCAGCTGATGATTTGTGGGAGATATTTGTATTTCTGTTTTTTCCCTGTGGTTGTTGTTCAACTGGTCACAGGTATCTTTACAATCAGGTAAAGTAGGCATGGCTTGGTTAGCCAGTTCTTACCCAGGTGGAAACAGGTGCTGGAGTTAATCCAGTCCAGTATTTGGATAAAACCCAATTCATTGCAGGAACTCAGATCTGGAGTGACTCTGTTTTTACCAGTTTTAGAGAGAATGTGTTAATTACTGGAAGCCTTTACCATGTATGTCAGCATTGCTTTCACTTAACTTCTTGGTTACTTTAATAACTGCTTTTACAGTAAATTTAAAAACTTTTTGTTTGTTTTTTTTTTTTTTTTTTGGTGTTGGCTTTAACATTTCCATTTGTTACTATGCAAAAGTACCAGGCTAGAGGCTAAATGGTGTTTAAATACTGTTCCAGTTCCAGAGGCAGAAACTACTTGGAGCTTTGGAACAGCTGTCTACTTTTATCCTTAACAACATCCACTGTTACTCTAACATCCATTGACTTGTCTAGTCCTCTTAACTTCCAACTGGGTTAAAACCATTTACAGAGAATTTAATTAAACTTAATATCTCATTTTTTAGTTGTTTACTAATAGTTTTTTAATGTTTCACATAATTTAAAAACATTTCTAATAGAAATGTTAGCTGTCAAGAGAGCTGTTCATCCATCAACCCTCCACCCACCTTTTTACCTTGTTAAAATACACAGTTCTCTTATTTTAGCATTATTATATGTAAGTATATCTGTACATGTGTGCATTTTTATATATATATATGTAAGAGGCTTCCCAACCCTTTTCATTTGGCATTGTGCATTTTCTTTTTAAAATCTGATTTCATTCTCTGTAGTAAGAGCAGAGCAGTCATCACTATTAAAGCAATTTTATAGCACTCTGCAAAGGGAATACAAATGCAGTTTCTGACCACTTTAAGCCTTATTTGCACAAAGGTGATATCTTTAATTCAGGAGATAAATTCCTTGCTACCTAATTCTTGAAAGGCTTTTATTTTGAGGTGGGTCTGATTTGTCCCTATAGGAGAGTTGTCTGCTGCCTGCCAAGGAGGCAGCATCCTACCAACTACATCTCTTTTAGTAGAAAAATGACTCAAGTTTGATTAGGCTACAAGCCAATTTGAAGGACAAGCCAGTCAGTGCTGAGTACAGCTTGTTTATCGATAATATGTGAATAACCCAGCAAAAACACAGAGGTCCTGAAATTATGATTGCTCCTTTGGAGGAAGGGGGGTAGATGGTAGAAAGAGGAAGTGGAAACTCCTTTTAGTCTCGGCACAGTTGAGTTGGGTGAAATGTTTTATTGGTCATAATCTCCTGAATTTTTCACCAAACTTCACATCAATAAAGAAGGAAAAATCCTGAAAATGTTTCAGAGGTTTCATGACAGTGCATTCCAAACAAATCATCTCCCTTCTTTCCCTTGAGATATCTTATAATTTTAAATGATTCTCTGCATTGAGACTTGAAGTGCTTGATTTAATAGCAAATGAGTAAAACTTGATTTCAGATGAACTGAAATGTTTTGTTTATTTGTTCACTTTAAAAAAAGTTAAGTATTCAAGTCCATTTGACCTGAAAGGAATTAAAAATACTTTGGACCTGCCAGAAAATTAAATAAATGCATGTTGACCTGTTCTAATCCCTCTAAAGCTCCCAGATATTAATGCTAAATTTATCTTGAGAAAGGAACATTAAAGCCCTACCTGCAGGTGCTGGGGAGATGGTTTGCCTGGCAAACCTTGGCATTTGTCCCTGTGTTCCCTGAAGCTCAGGGACTGCTCCCAGGACAGAGCTTTCAGGGATGGGGAGTGGGATGTGGCAGGAAGCCCTGGCTTTGCTTTCCTAGGGCCAGTGGGGAAATGCAGTGGGAAAACCAACAGTGATTTATTTTCACTTTCCTCTTTTGCATTTGTGTCCTCACAACTTCTGCCTCTAAATTTGCCTTTTCCTCAGCAGGTTTTGTTATCCTTGCACCCATTCATCATCTTTGCTTCCTCCCTACCTTCCTTTCCCCTCTCCAGCCCCAATCCATGCTCATGACCAGGACTGCCCATTTAAAGCATCTCTTCCCTGTGACATTGCCAGGACCCATCTCCCACCCACCCACCACAATACAAGGGCAGCATCTCACAGTTTGCCTTTTGTAGGGCTTGTCAAATTCACAGCTCTTGTACAAATAACAAAAGAAGCCTTTGCCCTTGATTTTGAAATGCCTTGGGACTAAACCCTCATGTGCTTTCACTGGAGCAGAGACTGATTTTCTCTTTCAGGGTTTTTTACTCTCATTTTGAAGTTTAAGAAATTCCTGCATCCTCCAAGTGATTTTTTTTTCTTTCCTGCAGTCTCTAATCAATTGCAGCTGTGTTTGTTAGTCCAGAAGGCCCAGGCAGATTTAGCAACAAGGATATTTTCAAAACATAGGTAAAATTATAACTCCTTCTTGCTCAGTGTGAAATCCTGCCAGCATAAGTAGCCAAGGCATCGTGTATTGCTGTGCCTTTCTCAGCCTGTCCAGATGAGGTTTTCTTCTTGTAATAGTCAATTTAACCTCTTTTTATTTGGTCTGTTTGACTGCTGATTTATGGCAAAATTTTTTGAGATGTACAGTAAGTCTTTTGAACTCACTGATATTGCAAAATGCAGATATTTTTTACCTTAGAATTTGGGAAGTTTTCTTCCAATGCTTTTCTTCACAAGGTGAAATGAGCAGACTGTTTACTTTGTCTAATTAAAAGATCATTATGATTATGTAGGAAACAGGAGCTGTTTGCATTGTCATTTTTGCTGTACGTTACTTGCACTGATGGGTTTTCTATTCTACTTGACATTGAGAACATTCAATTGTATAATTTACAACTTTGTGAGACTTTGTAACTGAGAAAAGTGCTGCCCTTTTAAAAAGATGGAATAATTCTACTTTGAACTGTTACCAAAAGAGAAGACTTGAGGTTATGGCTAAAAAGTATACATATTTGCTTCAGTCATTATTTTTCAGTAATATTTCCAATGATGTGTGGTTTATGTATTTATATTTTATGTATTTCTTTGCTTTTTCTCCCTCATCTCACTCACCTTCCTGCCCTGGCTAGGATTTTTTTTTTTTTTGGTCACCTGTGTGGTTTTAATGTTATTTTCTTGAAATGTAATTAAACTTCATCTCCCTTTCTTGAGGAATACTTGGCTTATGGAGAGACAACTGCCATCTCATATAATCTGTTGTTATTCAGGTCCCGTACCGAGGCTTGGCATTTCATTCTGTTAAAAATGCAAGTGGGATTGTTAGACATGTCACCTACAAAGCCAGGGGGTCAGCTTGGCAGCTTACTTAATGTGCTAATTTGCTGTAATTTAATCATGCTTGGAATGTGGATTGGACATCTGAGTATCTTGGTGGCAGACTTGGACTCAAACATCCCATAAACACTTCGTTAAAGCCTGGTCAGGAAAAGCCAGTGTGGTCAGCTCCTGCTCCTTTGCCTTTGGGACTTCAGGTGGGGCCTTTGGGGCTGGTAGAACTCTGTGGAGCTGTGGCTTCATGCCCATTGCCTGTGTACTCTGCAGTTTAATTAATTATGCATTAGCTGCAAATGAGATTGAGCACGTGGAGCTCCCTGTGTAGCTCTCCATGAGCAATGCAGAGCAGAGCCTGCTTTGCCCAGGCACAGTGAGCACTCCAGGGCTTGGGAGGGATGCAGCCCTTGGTCCAGGCCAGATGTGGGCTCTCAGAGTGGGTGGGGTGTGATAAATCAGGCACCTTGTTTTGCAAGTCACAGGCTCTGCAATACAGGCCAGCTCACAATGACTTGCCAAAATATTTGCCAGAGAGCACTTTTCAGATGCAATCAATTAAGCCGCTGAAACTTTGAAGTTGGCCTCTAAATTAATTTTCAAGAGTAGCTTTCTTTGCCCCTTTTTGAGATTACTTTTAAAGACTGACTTTGGACATCTTGCTCATGCATTATTTGGTGCTAAATTGTGAAACCTGTGTTTGCATTAGTAAGGCTGGTAGCTGAAAATTTTCCAATGGATAAGTTTCGCTGTTGGAAAAATTTTGTGTTCAGTTCTCCGAGAGCTCTATTTCAACCAGGTCACACAGACTGGTTTCCTGGCTGGTTTGCCATTTCTTTCATTTCCCCTTTTTGACTATTATGTTGTAAGACAAAAATTAAAATTTTAACACGCTATGTTTCACCATTAAAAAAAAAAAAAAAGTTTTAGCCTGGGGTATTCTATTACCTTGCTCTCACTTAATCTTCTGACAGTGCAATTATCTCTTATCTTTATGTTATTCTTTGTGTGACTCTGGCCCTGATGAGATCAATTTAGTTTTCAACTTCTCTTTTTATTATTGTGATATCTTATCTCTTTGTTGTGATATGCCAGAAAAAAGATCTCCCTGGCAACACCTACCTGTGGTTATTCTTAGTGCCTCTGGCCTGGCCACTTTCTACAGTGTCCACCTGGCCATTTTCACTGCACTAATTGGTTTATCCTTTGGAAAGATCTTTTTTTTTTTTTCCCCAACTTTGGTAGGTTCATCTTTGTCTTTTCTTTATAACCCTGATTCTCTGATCTAGGTTTAGATTGCATATTAAAAAAAGACATTTTCCCTGTGAGGATGGTGAGGCCCTGGCACAGGTTGCCCAGAGAAGCTGTGGCTGCCCCATCCCTGGAAGTGTTCAAGGCCAGGCTGGAGGGGTTGGAGCAACCTGGGATAGTGGAAGGTGTCCCTGCCCTTGGCAGGGAGGTGGAATGGGATGAACTTTAAGGTCCCTTCCAACCCAAATCATTTTGTGATTTTATGATTCAGGCAGGCATTTGAGCATGTCCCAAGTTTCAAAGTCACCATGCTGTTGCAAAAGTGACAAGAAAAAAAAGCAACGCTGCTTGTGCCTGTGTATTTGCAAGAATGTGCATTCACTCTGCAAATGGAGGGCAATAGTTCTGCCCCAAGGACTTTACAACAATTGCTCTCTATATGAAATACTGTTAAATCCTTTGAACTCCTGATTTCAAATGCCAGGACCAGATGATTACAGCAGGAATTCAAGGCTCTATCTGCCTGCCTTCATGCATCTGGAATCTGAGACCTGTTTTTGGAGAGCCCAGCTCAACTTACCCCAACAGCTGTGGAAAACTCCCCCATGCCAGATGAAAGGTGGAGCAGGCTTTGTGTTAAAATGTGATTTGACCAGAAGTAGCATTACCATAACTCAGACTCAGGGAGCTTGTAATGAGATCATATGGTCAGCAAGGCATGCAGCCTAAAACCTTTCTTTTAAGTGGCTGCTTCTTTGCACATCAGGGCAGGACAACAATTTGTAAAGTTGGAGAGGATGCCTGGTGTATACTGAGTCTTTAGTTTAGTGTGGTCTTACTTTTGGTTTATCTAAAAATATGTGAGAGGAGGAATTTGATCCCACTCCTCAAGAGAATTCTGCTGGATTGTTCTTGGTTAAGGATTTACCAAGTAGCAGCCATGGTTAACCTGTGATTCAAGAAATCACAAGAATCCCATGAAAATTGAGCTCCAAGTTAAAATTGTGTTGAGGCAGTGTCCTCCTGGAGATGCCTTTTAAACAGGGCTGACTTGGTATCATGTAACCAGTGCACTCTGTGGATTTCCTCTTGTTTAGGCTGTTTTCAATTTGCTTTCACCTCACAGAAGCTCTCTCCCATTTTAATTCCCTGCCGGCTTTACCCAGTTTTCTTATGAGTGATCTATAGCAGAAGGGTCCACATTCAGACTGTCGTATGGGAAAGGGATTTATAAATTATGAAACACCAATGTAGCTGAGCAGGATGGTTAGGGAGGAGAAAAAAGACAAGTAGAGGACATTTGGAAAACAAAGCAGAGAGCAGAGGAAGGTGAGCATGGCTGTAAAACTAGCAGAAATAAGTTTTAGAAGAAATTAAAAATCAGAGAAATTATTGATTAAGTAATGAATGTGACACAACATGGTGGTGTGCGACTGTAATGAAAAACAAAATCCCAAATGGAGGAACTTAAAAATGGGAGAATAAATCACTAGGGGATAAAATCCAACGTTTGATGACTGCTCATTGTTCACTTCAACCTCCATGGGTTGGACTTCAATTTACCATGGAAGACAAATGAGGGTTTTGGTAAAATGCATGAACAGGCAAATTGGAGGCTAATTAGGGAGTCACTTGATTGCAGAGGACTGACACAAGAGAAACCCACAGGATCCAAGTGTCAGGGAGCACTGCTGAAAGATGGCTCGTGATTTAAGGTGCAATTCCCAAAAGAGCAGTTCTCTGTCAAGCTGTCAGCGGGGTTTGGTGCTTTTCCAGAGATGCAGATGTACTTGAGCAGTGGGGAGCTGAGAGCTAAAGCAAGTCCACCCTGCCTGCTTCTGCTTGCCTACCACCCAGCCTGTTCTTCCTGGATTTGCAGCTCTGAGGGATGGATGGGCTGATGATGCCTGCCCTGGGATTGAAGTGCCGGGCTTGGAGTGGCACTGCCACCAGCTGTGGTGCAGCTGAGCAGGGCTGGGTGCCCTGGCTCCTGTGCTGTCACAGATGGATCTGCCACCACGGCAGAGCGAGTTCCAGCTGTGCTTCACGGGTGCTCAGTCTGAGTCACTGGGGTGAAAAACATAAAAAACATCAACACAAAAGCTGGTGGTTTGCAGCAAGGACTGGGAAGCTGGGAGTTCCATCAGCAACGTGTCCCAGGAATGGAGATGAGTGGCAAAGCAGCAGATGAGAAGTGCTGATCCTGGTGTTGCTGCAGAGAAGGTGCTCAGCAGTCGGCTCAGGCGTTCGTCTGCTCCCACGCTGACAGATGAAGTGTCCACACAAGCAAACCAGCTGCATTTCAATGGTGGCTGCCTGGTCTGAATGCTGCACACTCGGGTTTGAAATGAAATTCCAGCTCGTTGCTGTGCTGACAAGCCGCAGATGATGGCTCTGAACATGACACACGGTTCAGTCTCCCAGCTGCTCAGCCTGGTCTCTGCTGAGGGCTTGCCAGAAAGTTCTCTTCTCCCTATCAGAAAGAGGAGATAAAATATTAGAAACTGCTTTATTAGGACAATACTCCTGCTGTGAGATTGGGGAACCTTAAGGCTGGTACTGTTAAAGTCCAGTTGTTTCATAAGGACTGTAGGTGCGGCTGCATTTTCCTGAGCCTTTTTGAAAGAGGTCATGAAAAAGATCATGAGCCAGCAACTGTGAATTTGGTGGATGTCCTAAAGGGAGTGACAGAAAATACAGGGAAAGGAGGTTTTCATGGCAGGCAGTGTGTTCATGCTTCAGTAATTCAGAGCATCTGTTTGAGCTTTGCCTGCCATGATGGGTGAGGCAGAATCGGGAGATGTCATGTAACTGGGTTTCCATAAAGAACATGATATCAAACATTCATGAGTGAGGCAAAAATTCCCAGAAAATAAGGTGGTGTCATCCCAAACTGTTGCAGATGGAGAATTCTTCTGAAGATGTGCAAAGGCAACACTATTTGACAACTTGAGCACTTTTTATTCCTTCTCTGGAAGATGGTCTGCAGTGGTAGGAGAAAATTACTGAAATATCACTGAGTTTTTAGCTGGCTTTAGAAAAAAAGAGAGGGGTTGAGGGATTTTTGGTTGAACTGTTGGAGTGCTGCTGTCATTTGATTTATTCTAAATGAGCAGCAAAAGAGAGAAATAGAAGCTTGTCTGTGAGTGGTTAATTTTCACAAATTCACTAATGTGAATTTTTCCTAGCAGGGGCAAGAGGGTTTCAGTACAGGCTGTTGTGAGGCTCTGCAAATTACAAGTGTCTGCTCTTGGGAGATGGAGAACAAAGTTGGCACCAAAAATTAGTGGCTGATTTGGCAAAAGTTGCTGAAAATTGACATCTGAGGGAGAGGTCTTTGGATGATTTGGTAAAACAGTGCAGTTTGAGATTACTTTTGTGATGTTACTGTGCAAAGTGCAGGGGTGATCAGAAGGAATGTAATGTGGAAAATGTGAAGGAGGAATTTGCTGTCTTATTTAGTACATTGTGCTTTCTCTTGAGCTTTTCTAGCATATTGTTAGCAACACAATGATACAGCAAATTTACTGATGTTAACTAAAGAAAGTTGAGATGCCAAAACACCACAGATTTCTCATTTACTACATATGGAACTTTGTTTCTCTTCCTCTTTGCTAAGATACAGATATTAATTTCACTTGGATGTAACGGTCATTTAGGAGCAAATCCAACATGGGAATAACATTACATGGTCCAGCAAATCCAGCAATTCATCATCCAAGAGCCTGAGAGGCAGAGCAGCACTGGAGGAGGACTCCATGGGGTTTGTGGTCAGGCGTGTGTGGAGGCATCCCTGCCTGTCCAGGGACAGCCTCTGGGAAAGAGCACTGGGTGGGAAGTTGGGATATGAACCAGAAATGTTGCAGCTACTGTTATAAATGTTTTGAGCTGTGTTTCTGGTCTTGGGATGATTCCAGCACCAGCTGGAGCCAGTGTGGCTTTCCCTCTGCTGGGAAGCACATGGGGTTGGTGCCTCAGAGGTACCAGTGCCCAGCTCTGGGCATTTTCTCCTGAGGAGAGCAGTTGAGGGGTGAAGGTAATTGTGTATGTGTGGAATTTTTATGCTCCCAAAAAAATTTAAAGCGGTTGGTTGGCACCTACTGGCAGTGAGATGACTTCCAGGGAACCTCCTGATAACTTTTCTCAGGAGTTGGCAGGACTGTAGGGACTACAGTGTGACAGTGATGAAGTGAGCAGCAAAGAGGGAGGACAGGCAGTTTTCACTGCAGGATGGTAGGATCACATTTTGCCTCTGGCTGATTTACTCACAGCAGGAATAAAGGTACCGTGCCAGGAGTTAGTTTGACACATAAGGGAGAGAAATGAAAGCACAAAAGCTCAAGATACCTTGACAGCCAATCACCCACCCAAATAAGAGCCCCCCAGCCAGCAGAGCTTCCTGTCCACAACCTCAGTGCACGGCTCAGGCACTGTTGTTCTGCAGTAGCAGCTCTGACAGCTTTGCCTTGCTGCTGATTGCTTTAGCTTTTTATGCACAACAGAGAGAAGACATGACCTGCAGCCCCTGCAAGCCTAGGCTTACTTTACTACAGAGCTTTTGAGATTTATGGTCATATTTTACAGTAACTGTGATTTCTCTTATAGATCATGAAAATATGATTGCCCCATGATCCCATAGCAGGTCTCCACTGTGATGACTTGGTCATTACTTCTGAGCTTACTAGAAAGGAAATTTTAACACTGAAGTTTTCCTGGTGGAGTAAACCATGAGGCTGGGCTGGACCTGGCTGCTTGGCAGGTCTGGAGCTTGATAAAGAGCTGCCTCCAGTGCTGCCAGGCCAGGCTCTTTGCCCTCCATGGTACACCTGGGAGTGACAGCTGGGCTCTGTGTGAGGAATGCATTCTCATGAGGAATCATGGATTCTGACCAGACTAATTTTAAAGGCTTGTGGTTCCAGGAGCAGAAGCTGCTGGGAGCCCTGAAGCTGGCAATGAGAATGTGGAGGTTGTGCTTGTTAGCTACATTAAATGCTGCTGTTTGAGGAGAAGGACATTGGGGCTCCTTGGGGGTGTTGGACCTTCTCTCTGTCCCCTGTGCAAGGGGAGCCCTGCCAATGCCATCCAGAGGAGGTCCCTGCAGCTGTGGATCTCGGGACAAGCATGTCCTTGAGGCTTGCTGGAAACTGGCAGGATGCTGTGTCTTTCAAGGGCTGTCCTTTGCCTGGAGGTCTCTTCAAGGAGAACAGAGACCAGCTTCTCCCCACACAAGGCACAGCCTGGGGCCCAGGGCAGTAAGGATTGCTGCATGGGGTTGGGGATGCCTGGTGTATGTCCCTCCTGGCAGCTGGAGGCTGTGCAGGTTGGTGTCACCTCAGTGGGGAGTTGAGGGGACTCTGCTCAGGCTGAACATTGCCCAGGACCTGCTGACACAGCAGCCTGAGGCAGCAAAGTTCAGGCAAGAGCACAGATGTTCTTGTAATGAGCCCAGTGATCTGGTGACTCATTCCCTTCCCAAGCAGCCACTTTTGATGTGAAAACTTCAATAAATGGAAATGGAGAATCCACTTTTGTAACATTTCCAAGAGCTGTTTCTCATTTCTGGTTTGAAGGTGGTGGCTTGGGCTTCCTCCCTTTGCTTCCCATAATATTTCTGTGAATGAAGCATTGGGACCTTTATTCAACCCACAGCCCTCTCTGCACCTTTGCTGAACTCTCTAAGTGAATCTTTCCTGATATTTGCTAAAATCAAGAGGTTCTCGATGGTGATTTTAGTCTCTTGTAATGCAAATGGTAATAGTGATATGAATGCTAATCATTGTTATTCTGCAGGATGGAATGTCAAAATTCCATATTTTTATGTTCGTTTTTAGGAGATAAGTGCCACATAAAGCATGTCCATCCTGTCAGGGAACATGCTTTTCATATCACAGGAACTGTTAGAAATCATCAGTAATGAAGGAGACAACTGTTGTGCCTGGTAGGTTGGTCTTTGACATGCAGTAATACAAAGTGACATGGAAAATTTGGAATGAAGTATGAAAAGCTGTTAAAAAAATTGTGGACGTAGCTATAAATTAATTACTATTGTATCTAATATGTAGTGCTGAGCTGTAATGATAAATAGGATCCATGTCACTGCTGTTGGATTGCATGTGTGTAACTAGGAAAGAAGCTAAGGGTTGAGGCCAGGGGGACTGGTTTGTTGGTACCTGCATGGACAGCAAAAGGCTGTACTGGCAGCTGCATTTACCTTGAAATAGGAGTCTGTGGGCAGATCAGATTTTAAAGTACGTGTCTATCTTTAACTGTTGTAAATAGAGGCTACCCTGAGTAGCACAGGATCCCTGGACAGTGTATTTCTGTTAGAAGTACTTCTAAGCAACAATATTTTGCTGCAAACAGCTCCATTCTTCTCATCAAGACATTGGTATGACTTGCTGCTCTTTTGGGCTAGTATTACTTTGTAGAAAGTCCTGCTTTTACTTTGCAGAGTAAGAACATTTCGGGTCATATTTCTCTCTCATTTAGGTAATTTTTAATTGACATTTTCTGAAACTAATCCCTTATATAACACTCAGAACGTAACAAACGCTGCTACTTCAGATTTATCCGAGCTGAAACCCGAACCTCTCCTGGCTGGTAACTCATTTGTGTGTTTGGTTTCAGGCTCCAACCTCACTGTTTTGGACAACCTGGGCAATGTTCTGGGCCTCGTTGAGGAGCAGGTGCAGGGATCGAGGCAGCGCCGTCGCCGGCACGCGACAGAGGACGATTACAACATCGAGGTTCTCCTGGGGGTTGATGACTCAGTTGTTCAGTTCCATGGGAAAGAACATGTTCAGAAGTACCTGCTGACCTTGATGAATATTGTGAGTACAGCCCTGCTAGCTGCCCTGTGGGGAGGCTCTGAAACGGCGGGGAATGTAGGTTGGGCAAGCCATTGGAATGAGACGTAGCAGATTTTTTTTCTCGTGGTAGGAGATAAAATAACTCTAGGAGGGAAATCCAGGCCACTTGCAGAAAATCCAATAGGGGAGAAACAACAAAGAAAAAAAAAAGAAAAAGGAGCCAAGACAGAAGCTGAGTGTGGGACTGTTAAAATGTTCAGTCATGCTTTATGTGCTTTGGTGGGTGGGGACACAAGGTCAGGGGCTCAGGTTTTTGAAAGTCATTATGTTTTAGCTGTATAATCCCTTAACCTAAGCTTCCTGCTGAGGAACATGGTTTGGAGAACTGTCTTCAAATAAGGTTCTAACAGAAATTACAATTGGCTTTTAAATTTTTAAACCTACTCTGATAAATTCTTTGATTTCTCAACAGCCTCTTTACGTCCTGGGCCACCTCCCTGCTCCTTGTTCACTCTGCAGTAAAATGTTATGCAGTGTAACACTGAGCTTTCTGAAATTGATTTAGTATTTACTCAATGACTGACATCTTTAGGTTTCCTTAGTTAAATATTTAATCTTCAGAACCATAGTCTGTGCAGCAGACTATATAGTGTAGGAGTGATGAAAGGAGACTAGGGAATATTATGTTTGAAAGAATCACTTTTTATTTCCAAATATCAGTGCAGCAGCCCTCTAGTACCAAGACAGTAAACAAGGATGCTATTTTTTGGAAAAGAATGAAGACTTGAAAAATCATCCCTAGTACAGATCAAACTCAAAATATATTTTATTCTTTTGCCAAAGAAATAGAAGTAAGTGGTAGCCCCCCTCATAGGCAACTTATTTGGGTATGACTTTCTTCCTTCTCCTTCTCATCTGGAACAGGAGTGTTTTCTCAATAAAACACATTTCTGAAAAAGCTTTGGCCTCAGCGAATGTGTGTTCTTAGTAAAAAAGTGTTGAGTAAAAAATTGTAGGTCTGCTCTGTTTTTGACAAATGGAGTCTGACTGCTGAAGTTTACAGTTGTGTCAAGAGGATGAGCCTGTAGATGACTCCTTTCACTTTGCAAACCACAGAGGCAGAAATCTGGGCTATTAGGTAGATTTGTCTGGGATGTAGTTTTTCCAAGATATATATTTTTAATTATGAAGCTTGGTTTTTTTTTTCTTTCTTTATTACGCTCTTTTAGCAATGTGCAGAATATCACCGTTTTTCATTTTAAATGAGAGGTGGAACACAATTTAAGAAAATCCCTTGTGTGATATAAATCCAGTTATGACTTTTTATAACAGCATTGTAAATAGTTAAAAACCTGCCCTGACGTTAGAGTTATGGGCTATTTGGTGTCTGCTCTGATGGCTGTAAATGCATATATTCTAACAGAAATGACATAGTGAATTTCATTTATTTGTGTGGTTTGTTTCCTCTGAGGCTTAAAACAAAGTCCACAGTGAAACAGATGGTTTTATGCATCTCTAAATTAACAAGCCAAACAGGCCAAACCAGGAATGTGGCAAACAGGCCAAAATAGATTAAGCAGGACTCTTTACTTATCATGTCACTTAAATCTATTTTTAAGAATTAAAATATACAGTAATGGTAAAGAAGCCATAAATGTTCCAGCACTGGAATATACTTTTTCCTAATTTTAGTAAACCATCCAAGACACAAATTGCAAGAAATAACAACTCTTCAGCAGCCTGTCTCTGCAAGTGGTTTAGAAAGTGCAGCCTGTGTAACCATCCCCACAGGGCACGGCAGCTCTTGGCATAGGCAGCAATTGTCCTGTTGAGAGCTCTGAGGTACAAACATGTCTTTTGGGGACTGAGGATGTGTCCCATGCCTTGTACCCAAATTCAAGGGGCTGTTTGAAATCCCCAAAGCCTCCTGAAAGGCTCTGGATAGTCACTGGCAGTCATCAGTGTTGTCCTGTTCTTTCCTTCAAAACTCAGCTGGTTTCTAGAGTTTGTATTTTAGCAGAGGGGTGGGTGATAAGTAACCAGTCCTGTTTCCAGCTCCAGCACAAAGAGGCAAGAGGGGTTTTTTTCTGCAGATGATGGTGCTGGGGAACTGCACTGTGCCAAGGACAACACAATGCAGAACCTCTCCTTCCCCTCAGCAGGGCAACTCCAGCCCTTGCCCTCATTGCTATGGTGGGTGCAAGGTGTAATTCTGTGTAGAACATGGCTTTGGTCTCCTTTCCTGAGATTTACAGTGGCTCCCCTGCTGCCCTCTCTTCTACCTCTTTGAATAGTTGGGGGTTTTTGTTTAGAAAATGAGCCCAGTATAAAAGGCCTTGGGGTTCCTGGCTGTTAGGGGTCACATGTATGCAGTGTGTTTCTGATGAGATATGTAGGGCCAAGATCACTTAAAAAGAAGACAGCTACAAACATTTCTAGCTGTATTTTTAAATCTAATCAGAGATCCTCTCATAACCATCAGATTGTGTGTATTCTGCTGGGTTAAGGATGTAATCAATTAGCTTTCTGTAGTAACAAGGCATAGAATCAATTAGCTTTGTATGGTAACGTGGTAGTAAGCATAAAATCAAGAACTCATAGTAACAAAATGAAGGTATTTACTGGAGATAAAAGAGGTGATAGAATAGTTGAATTTCTGGTTCTAAAAATGGTTCCAAAAATGAAAAAAATCTCAGGTGAAATGTTCTTCCTGAAGCAAGACATCACTTTCCCAGAAGCAACTCCCAGCATGGCTGCTTCTCCCACTGAGCTTGATCTCTTTGTGTGTGATGGCGTGAACAGTTGTCCTTAACTAACTTTTCCCAGGGATCTTGGGTGGAACCCTACCACTAACCCAATCAAAACAATATATTTTTTTCAAGCCCAGTGCAATGACTATAAATTCAGTAAAATCTGGTTTGTGCAGCTTAAGTGATGTGTTACAGTCCACACCTAAAAGCCATGAAGTGAGAAAAAACAGGGGCTGAGTGTCCTGGCTATCTTGAATAGCTGTGCTAATATTTATCCCAAAGTTTGGGAATGAAGTCACTGCCAAACAAATGGTGATAGATGCCAGAGGATTTTTAACACTTTGGGCTGCAGCCACGTATCGTCTGACTGTGCGCCAGCCGTTCCACTGCAGTGAGCTCGGCCTCATGCCTCCCCTTTTTCATCCTCCAGTCATTTCCTCTGACAAAACTCTGGTTTCTCTCGACCTCCTCTCTTTTCTCTGCTCAGCACCATCGGGACATTCAGTCACTTTTGGAAAATATGCCATTGTTTTCACTTTAGAGACCCTCAGCTGCCTCTCGCTTGCACCGTTTTCATTTGTACGTCATGCTGTGCTTTTTCCTGGGAAGGATATTGGCCTGCACAGTCTTCTGCATTTCCAAGCATGAGCCCACACATTGCACAAATTAACTTCGTATTTATAGCATGCAGGAGCATTTCCACAGAGGAGAGATATTTGGGTGGAATCTTGTAGTTCTGTGGTTACTCAAGAACACAGAAGGTAATTCAGTTTCGGCAAGAAAGCATCTCAAACCCCCAGTAATTCTTTCTGCTTGTACAATTGTTTGGAAAATACTAGAAAAGTGCAAGGCTAGAAGTGGTGCTGGAGAATTGTCTTGTTGCTTGGGAAAGAAAAGGTTTTCACTGCAGGATGCTCTGGGAGGAGAAGAAGGATGCTGACTGGATGTCATTGGGCTGAATTGCTTGGATGTGTGCACTGATCACAGGATAAAAAAACTGGCTGCATGGCCAAGTCAAAAGGGTGGTGGTGAATGGGACCAAATCCAGTTGGTGACCTGTCCAAAGTGGTATTCCCCAGGTCCAGCAGTGTCCAATACCAGTGATCTGGATTAGGGAATTGAGCAATCCTCAGTTCATGTGCAGGTGACACCAAGGTAGATGGAAGTGTTAATCTGCTGGAGGGCTGGAAGGCTCTCCAATGGGATCTGGACATGGCCTCAAGTTGCTCCAGGAGATATTTAGATTGAATATTTTGAAAAATCTCTTCTTGGTTGTCAAGCACTGGAACAGGCTGCCCAGGGAAGTGATGGACTCACCATCCCTGGAGATGTTCGGAAGATGTTTGGGTGTGGCACTTGGAGATGTGGTTTGGTGGTGTTCTTGGCAGAGCTGGGGTTGATGGTTGGACTTAATGACCTTAATGAGCTTTTCCAACCTAAAGGGCTAATTGATTCTGAAATTGGGGTTGTTAGTACCCAGTCTTGGTGCTGAAATTCTCAGTTTCATAACCCTCTTAAAAGTAGTTTCCAGGATTAAGCAATTTTGAGGGGTAAAAATCTTTAATTCCTTTTCCATTCCTTTACTGTAAAAGGGCTGATATTAAAATATTTATCTATATTCATGAAATGGATATATGGCCAAAATATTTGTGAAACTAAACCCCATCTCCTCAAAGTAGCTACGTGCCTAATTGCTGTTATTTCAAAGGGAGAGAGACCCTAAATAAGAATAATGCTTCACTCTGGGCTAGATTCATCTGAGTAGTCATTCACCTGCCTTTGAAATCAGTGAGAATCAGTATTAAAAATTAGCTCATGGGATTATGTATCCCCTCAGCCTTCAAGTGAAACTTCAGCTCCAGAACAAATACATTAAACAACTTTTCATTTGAATAACTGAAATCAATGAGAGTTATGCAGCTGGGGGCTTTGGAAAGTCCCTGGAGTCTTTCACCTGCATCTTTCAGCACTACACATGTCTTTGAAATTGTGGCCCTGAGGCGCTGCTGAATGTGTTATCTGTCCTCTTTAATAGGATGTACATGATACTACTATTATAGATGAGATTCCTGCTCTTGTATCTCTGGCTGATGAGGGATGGAGATTTGCAGGTACAGAACAGCAAGTCCCTAATGAGAGGAAAGGGCAGAAATGCCATCGGTTTCTAACTGACAGTTGGATAAAAACCTGAAAGTGTGTCTAATTCAAGCTGCTAAAAAGAAAGTGATGATTGAATACATTGAAATAATGGTGCTCCCTGTCTTCAGAATCATGCTTTTTAAACTAAAAAGCGTTTCTTTTAGACAGCAAGGATAGTTCAATAATGTAGAATTTGACTGGATTTTTGAAAATTAAATAATTCATAAGCTCCAATGCTCATTATTTAAAATCAGTTTATTTTAATACGGGCACTTTAAATTTGAACTAACTCTAAGAAGTTCCACAAATAACAAATGTAAGTCCAACTCTATTCATCTGAGGGACTTCAGCTGTCCGTAGCTGAATTACAGCTTTTTTGGAAGTTTAAATGTATGTATGTGAGTTAACTCCACATTTTGACTGTTCATTATAAACCAGTAGCTGTGACTGGTGTGAACAGTGTCTGAAGAGGCTTCCATGAGGTTATTTTTGTTCATTATCTTGATTGCCACCCTACAGTGGAAGCTGTGGTTGTGCTTGGGCATTCAGGGGCTCCTGCAAGAAAGACCCTCTCAGAACTCTTACAGGTTGTGCTCATTTTCACAAGGATATTATTCCCAGTGTCAATTAGGTGAGCACTGCTCATTATTGGTACCTGGAATGTGCCTTTCTGCCCTATCACAAGGTTTTGGTACCTCCCTCAAGGTAGAGGGTAGGTACTGTTAAAAGATAAACTTTTTCCTTTACTCCAAATACCAACATCAGCTTTAGCCACAAAGGTTTCAGCCAGGGACTTCTGAGTTGTGACAATGTGGTTTGTGTGATGGAGTGTGGATAATTAGCATCAGCTTTCAAATTCTGGATGCTTTTCTTAACCAAACCACTTAGATTTGAAGAGGTCACCATATTTATTACTTTGACACCACACCCCTATCCCTTGTAGTGAAGTGATAAATCAGTCTGCTTAATTATTTTATGATGCTATAGTTGTTTTTATTAACATGATCTCGAGACAGTAATTGAGAAAAATACTGAGTCTCTCGGTGCAGAGGTAATTTACAGTGTTTAGGGAAACTTCTCACAGCAGTGGTTCATGAGCAGGAGTGAGAAGTTCCAAGAGCCTGCGGGAGGAACTAAGAAAAATAAATTAGTTATGAAGTCAGAAAACAAAGTCTATGACCTTTCTAAAGCCAATGTTACAGTTGAAGATGAGATTGAGACCCGTAACATGAGGCTACCTAGTGCCTTGCCAGCACATCTGCTGGGGAATGTTTTTCATTTAGATCAGAAGCAGCTAACTTGGACTTGGTAACACCTACTGACTCTGACACTAGGGAAGGTAAATCAGGACTCAGACTCATATTTGCATAGAAAATGCGAGATTCTTATCTCCGTTTTACAATGTACATTGCCAAGCTCTTCTAAAACTGCCTGGTTTTGAGTAGAATGATAGATGTTTTCCAAATGTGAGATCACAGTTTGACCTTTAAGTTTCATGTGTGTTGTGTGCTTTCATTCTTTTTTCCTTGTGATGCTCAACAAAGATTTTAGGAAAAAAAAGAGAGTTCCTCTCTGAGGAAATGAGGAAATGCCTTGTAAGGACTAGAAAGGGAGATTAGGAGCCCTTGATTTTGCCTTACGACTTTTTGTGTGACCATAGTACATCCACCAGAGGAATTGATGCAATATTATTCCTGTGGGATTAAGATAAAGCTTCGGGAATGTCAGAAATGCTCATTTGGGATCTACAAAAGCATAAAAAAGGTGATGAAAATCGAAGAGCACAGTGGTGTTTGAAGTGGGACCACAGAAAAATAAAGTGAGAGGGAACGCTTTTGGGAGGGTCAGATTACAGAAGTTTGTGCTCAGTATCCACCATGACATTTCTGGTTCCTACCCTGTAATTCAAACCAGACATTTCTTACAGAAATAGACAATCACTGGATGCCCACCAGGCACTGAGGCTTTGCTGCAGATAATTATGATCTGATGAATGAGCTGCATCTCGGGCTGGGCTCTAACAATGGCTTGCCAGGAGCTCTGCCATCCCACAGGGAAGGAGCTGATGCTCTCCAGCCTCTCCAGTATTGCTCTGGCAGAGATCCACACATGGTCCCAGCTCTGCCTGGGAGCACGTAGCCATCAGTAGTTCCTGCAGCAGTAGTTGTGTAAGGATGCTGGGTGATCAAAGAGCTGGCTAATCAGCTTGGATGGATCAGCGCTGTGGTGGCTGCAGAACCGGATGACTCTTGGTTTGTGCCCTCTCCAAATGGTCAGATGTGCCCTCTGATGGCCACTGTTGCTGGGTCAGAGCCATTTGATGCAGATGTAGCCCGAGGTTGAGGCTATGAAATGTCCAGCAGGGGTGTGCTCAGGAGCCCGGGGGAGCAGCACTCACCCAGGCGTGAGGAGCAGTCCCTGGAGCCGCCTCGGGACAAACCCGATGGTTTATGGTCCAGGAGCTGCCTTGTGGTGAAATGATCTGCCTTTTGCATAGCAGATCCTAACAAACTCTGCAAGGCTGGGAACTCCTTCAAACTGCATGAATGAGTTTGCTGATGATTTGCCAAACTACGCAGATTATTCTCCTATGGTGCATTGGTTTAATTAGGAATCCAGGGAACCACCTGACTTTGCCTAAAAATCCTGCCAGCTCCAGCAGCAGGTAACCCGCTCTGCACCAAGACTGGCAGAACTGCAGGCTGTTGATTACTATTTGTGTTACAGGAACTTTCAAAACTCCCTTTTAGAAGCAGGCTGTGCTTTGCTCAGTAATCAAAACTTTCCAGTGCTTCTTTTACAAAGCATGAGGCACCTCACAGGCACTTGGCTTGCCTTTAGTTTTTTGATGTATTCTATGTGCTTACTGTACTGACTTGAAACTTACTCAAGGCAGAAGAACTATAAAATTAGCAGAGGGACAGATGAAAAAAGTAAATAAAGTCTTTGTTTTTCTTATGTAGCACCAATCTGTGCCAGCCTGATTTCTACACAGAAACTTTAAATAGAAATACATGCTTTCCTTTGAAATATCCCAGAAAAAGAAACCAAAGATATCCTAAAATAGTTAGCGAACTAGAATAGCTCGATGAAAATCTCTTTACAGTGTTTCACTGCGCTTTGAATTCTTTGAGATTTACCCAGCCTTCTTCATCACCCTCTATAAATGCTGAATCACTGTAGGACATCTATCAACATTTAATTCATTCACTGCTTTCAGTTCAGGAGCTGTGATTATGGGATGGTCTCTGTGTACTTTTTTTCTCCTATGCAGCAACTTAATTTTAGACTTACTGATCTAAGAACGACAGGAGACTGATACAAAGCAGGATGTCCTGCTGAAGTACATGGAAATGCAGTGCTGGAAAAGTACTTGCAGTCTTTTCCACAGCTGTGTGTATTTACTGCACAGACATCTGAGCATGTACCTCCATTGTTTGGCTATCTCTGCTTTCAAAGAGTTTCAAAGTTGGGAGTTGCTCTTAAGCCTGGAGCTTTCTGATTGCACAGGCTGGTTGGTCATTTTCTCCCCTATACATTGAGCTGCATTAGCTTGACTCTGCTTTCCTGTTGAAATAAGAGTTGTAAATGTGGAGAATCTGAGCTAGGGATTGTGGTGGTCCTTTCAATGTGTGCATTTTTGTGAACCTCTGAGAGCAGAACATTTGCTTGGATCTTGTATCTCTAACAGCTTCCTGAAACAAATAGGAATAGTGATTTAGACTGTGCTGAAAAAAAAAAAAAAAAAAAAAGGGAAAAGCATCTATTTCAGCATATTGTTCATGTGCAGTGAGACACTCCTAGCAAACCACAGTTTAGCTCAGAGGAAGATGCTGTGTGAAGAGGGCTTGGACTCATCCTTACTAATGAAACCAAGACCCAGAGCTTTGAATTGGCCTGCTGTCTTGCAGAAAATCTAGGATCCCAAGAGAACCAAGCAGCTTTTTACAGTGCTTGTGCTTTTCTGTTCATTCACAGTTTGTTTGTTAGATGTCATTTGCATGAATAGTCAAACAGTGTTTTAATTCTGTTCCATCAGTTTTTTCAAGCCAAGTTTCCCTTTGGCACACAACAGCGATACAGTTGTTTGGTTACTCAACGATTGTCAGAAGAGGCTTAGGTTAAATTCTGGAAGTTAATGAGAGAGTGGTGTGCACCAATTTGGATTATGCTTTATGAGCTAATTAAATACTTATTTACATGCTGTGTTTACTGTCCTCTATACACAGCAGTTTTTGTTTAATAATCATTTCATGTACAGGTAATTTATGGCTTATTTCATCATCATATCCTTGATTTGAGTGCTCTCTTCCCACCACAAAAAGAGGGAGACAAATTAATATCCCTGCCTCCCTCGACAGTGTTCAAGGGTCTTTTTCCTGGGTGAAAGAATTTTTGTCAAGCAAAATGTTTTTATGTCTTACATCTTTATAATCTGTGTTTAGCAATGGTCCTCAAAGTAAAAATAAGAGAGTTTTTAAAAATTCAGATTATAAAGTTAGTCTTCTAAAGTCTTATTTAGATATGCAAAGAGATGATCTGATTTCTAGAGAGGTTGTTTACAAAGCAGATTTCAACATAATCAGCTCCTTCTACCCTGCAATGAAAACAGAAACCCCTGAAGCCACTCATAGCCACGAGCTCCTCATCCCCCATCTTAATCCAAGGATCTGCTTCCTCATCAACCAGTAAGGAGCCTGCATCCCAGGCATCCCCCAGAATATTCCCCAGGTGCCCTGGAGAGTGTGAGCCTCCTCCTGGAGCTGTGGTTCAGCAGGACACTCAGGACCGTTGAAAACTTGGATGCCTACCAGGCATAAAATAAGGCTCTTCTGTCAAAAAATACTGATGAAACGAATTAAAATTCACTTTAAAATGTCAGTGGGGATTGCTTAGCAAAACCTACACTAATGTATTTAATTTTAATGGTTTTTGAAGAGATAAAATACAGGCCATTAAAACTGGGGCTGATTGGAGTAGCAGGACATTATTTACCATGTTTCAAATGAAATATTCCCTGAAAGTTATTTATTAGCTTGAAGTAATGAATCTAGTTTGCAGGAATAAATGAAATCTAGGTCCAGCCAGCAAAACAGTTCAGTTTGGTGCAACCTTTATGAAGGGAAGGAGGTTTTAGGGAAGGAACTTGCCTTGCAGGGATCTCATCTGCCTCTTCTAATTTGTAAAGCTCAACCCCTGCCATTTGGCCAAGTCTCATGCAGTCTTCATCACTGAATACTTAAATCAGCCTCGTTAACAGTTAATATTTGCCCAGCTTGCTTGTAGCAGTGTTTCCTAAGTAATTGTTATTCATCCACATTTCATTCTCTACTCTAAATATTTACAGTTTTCTTTTCAGTGTTCCTGGGGTGATTTCCCCATGTGTGCGTTCAGTTATGTAGCTCTGGTATATTAAAACAAAAAGAAGACAATTTTAATTTGCTGGCATTTTGTAGCTTTTGTTCTACTTGCAAAGTTTAACACTGATGAGTTTTGACACACAATAAAGGCAGCCCGTGTGCCTGGCCAGCGTTTTGGGGGAGGCACATCCTCTTGGCAGAGTGTGATGTGATGGGTCCCAGATGGAAGAGTTACAGGGTGCAGCTGATCTGGTGAATGGCTCTGGGGAGAGAGGTCCTGTCTCTCTGCTCACTCATCCCCTTCCCCATGCATGGTCCTGCTCATCAGAGAGATATTTGGGATTTTGCCTGGATTGCCATGCTCCAGGCTGCAGTGGGCACACACGGGTCAGCTCAGCTGCATGGTGTGGGTGCACCATGATACCTCCAAGTCCAATTAGGCTGGTGCTTATATACTTGTTAATTTTAAATCTCTGACTATATATTTGTCTTAAATGATTCCCTAGATTATGGCCTGTTGAGAGACCATAGTAGAGTTTGGAAAAAAAACCCCATTACCTCTCTCATTAGTGGAATTTTTCACATTTTAAATATGATCACAAAGTGGTGTCTGGCCTAATGACAGAGCATAAAAGGTACCAGCTGTATCACTGCTTTCATAGTTACCATTGTTAAAGCACTGAACTCTTTTGCAGGTTAATGAAATTTATCATGATGAGTCCCTGGGTGCTCACATTAACGTTGTCTTGGTGAGGATAATCCTGCTGAGCTACGGCAAGGTAAGGAAAGGTTAATTTAAATGGAGGATATCAATATCTATAGACTTCATTCTTTTATGAACAGTGCAGTTATTGGGGACATGTATTTGTTTTTTATTTTAATCCATATGTATTATCCTTACTAGTCTGTGAATATAAAGAACTTCCATGTTTTTATATATATGTTTATCATTTAAACTTTACATTTCAAATAATTTCAATTTCTTCTGGGTTTTCCCTGTGTCATTTGAAATTACTGCTTAGCTCTAGCAGTCTGTCTTTTCAGATTTGTTTGGAACAGTCCATGAAACATAGAGAACATTTTAGTTCCTAAAGAAAACACAACATGTTTTGGTTCAACTGTATGTAAGTAACAGTAAACACAAGGTCAGTTCTGCAAGATGCTGAGGGCTACAGCCTCTTTCTAAGAACTCATTTATACTTGTGCTTATTATCAGTGGAACTACACATGTGCTTAAAGTTAAATGGGTGTTCTGTGGAATAGGGGCCAGAAGGCAAGAGCACTGCAGATCAAATCTGTAATTAAAAGTACCAAGTGTTCTTTCTCTCGGTGTCTGTAGAAGGGGTTGCTCCACAGACAAAACTTGGGTAAAGAGGACCAAGATGTTAAATGGGTTTCAAAGGTATTGATCTGTTCAGTACCTGTGTCCTGTTATTGCCAAGTCAACATCAGATTCCATGGAAACTGGAACAGGACATTTCAAGTATTTTGATAACTGCTTTGGTTAAGGATGTGATTTAATGCTCTCCACTACAGCATCAGGCCCAGCTGCTCAGAGCAGAGGGTTAACATCTAATGCACCTTCCTTTGACTGGAATTGCTGGGATTTCCATGTTCATGTAGTAAGCCTGGATTCTGGATGTTTCCGCGTCTGTTTGTGGAAATTGCTGGAATGCTGTCAGCAAAGAGCCAGTGCAGATGGTGAAGCTCCACTGGCATTCACCAGCTTGCCCTGCTCCATACCAGCTGAGAATTTTCCTCCCTGGTGCAAATGAGGGAGCTCTCAGGTTTAGTCTGGACTCTGCAGGAGACTGATTACCTGGATACAGGTTAAATTTTTCTGTTGGAGCTTCTCCATCTGAGAACTAAACACACCAATCCTTTCCTGCAGTGATGATGATGATGATGTAGTTATGCACTTTGGATAAGCTTAATCACATGTCTGTCCTAAAGTGAAAGGTCAAAAAGGTCATGTTTGCCATTTTGTGATTGAAAGTTTACAGAGTGTCTACTTAACACTGAATTACAAAATGATTGAAATATCCTTGTGATTGTTGTAATGCCAAAATGTATATATAATAGATAAAATTCCAGAGTGCCTCTGCTTTATGATGTGGGAACCTACATGCCATGGCTGTATAATACCTCCTTTTCTATTCATGTTTTTAAAGTTCCTGATCAGAGGACTAGTACCAGGGAGTAGAAGGCGAGGAGATTTTTCTTTAAAGGTTTGGGATAATTCAGCAGTGGAAAAGCAGAGAGAGTAAGTGTATAGTTCTTATTTTCTGAACCTGTTCTGAGGAGCTAGAACAAAGCCTTGAATATTTTACTATCCCACACACCAGCACTATCAATTTTTAGGAAAATATATATTCAAAATACTTAGTATTAAGTGGGGTATGTGTACAAGTTAAGGCAGTGCATGAATGAAGCAGCGTGATTGGCTTCACAACATGAAAATGTTATCCCAGTCTTGTTTGAGTAAGCATTTCTTTTGAAAGCATGGAGCTAATATTTTCAAATTCATTTGCTTCACTGCAGGCAATTTATATATATTATCAAGGGTGCCATTTAAATAATCATAATAATTACATTATGGTTCTGTAATTGATGAAGTATGTACCATCAATGTCAGGTTTATGACAGCACTCTCAGCTATTGCCAATTCTCCACCCCTGAGCAGCCTTCTAGTGTATTGTGGGTTTTTTTAGACAATTATATTATTTTATACAATATGTCATCTGTTGATAAGAATAATATGGACAATACTTGAGTTGCATAGCAACCAACCTTTCACTGGTTCTTGCTTGAAGGTACTCAACTCTTTCAAATATACTGATTATTTAGTGTTCTCAAACACAGGCAACTTTACATGCAGAAGTTTCATTAACTTCAGGAATAGCATTAATTGCCCTGGTGAGATGAAAAAACAGAAGATATTCCTTGGTGATCAGATGCTGAAATTACTTCAGGGACAAATTCAAAAGACCTGACATGGTTTTACTGAATTATAACTTTGTGTAAGTTATCACCTCAGGACTTTGAGGGGGTGGCAGGTTGAGCCCTGCCAAGAGCACCCGGCTTGGGCTCTGTCTGGGTGGTGTGTCTGGGGAGCAGGCAGAGTGTGGCTGGCTTGGGGCTGGGGTAGCTTTGCAGGATTTTGCAGGAGCTGCCAACCCTTCCCTGACTCCCCACTTTTCTCTTAGCGCTTCCAGCAAATGATGTACCACAGACTGATGTGAAGTCTTCAGCTGTGGCTTGCTGCTGCCCACTCATTTATCAATTCCATGATTAGGATAGAAAAATGTGTTCTGCAAAGGCTGTTCCATATCTGTGTTGGCTTCAGAAGCCACAATGCATTTCTCTGCATTTTCTTGACATTGACTTCCAAAGTCACTGGCTCTTTTGATGTGATGGGATACTTCAAATAAGTAAACTGGGTACATGCAGTGCATTTTTCTTCAAATGAGAAAAAGATGAGCTGGCTCACTTCTGCCTTTTTGACTTCAGTAGTAGGAAGATTGGTTCCAAATTTTGGCAACTGCGGGTACATTTGAGATTAATATAATTCAATGTTTGTGCGAATTATTCCACTTAGACCTATTTTGGTTGTAACAGCTCTGTAATCCAGCTAGCTCTAGAATACTCAGGGAAACAAGCAAAGCAACCACGATCACCAAGTGCAGAGGAGGTTGCAAGAGATGAGCTGAGCACGCATTTAAAAACCCTGACTGGTTATTCTAAAATTTGTTTGGAAACATTTAAATACTGAGCATTGCATAAAATCCTCTCATCGCCTCTTTGAGGTGAATGAATAAAGATTATTATTCCCATTTTACAGCTAAAAAAAACAAAGATGCTAAGTGTTATTTTCCAAGGCCACACGGAAGGCCACTGGCAGGCTGGGGATAAGACCTCATAAATTCCTGGCTCCAGCCCCATGCTCTGTCCACTGACAATGGTGACTCTGTGTGCAGATGAGCTGCCCTTGCACAGTGCAGAGGAAACCACATGTTAGCTGGGATGGATGTAATTAATACAGTGATTAATGAAAAACCACTTGGAAGAATTTTGCAGGGACTGCAGGGGTTTCAAGAAATGCAGCCACCTGAGGATTTGTGAGTGTTGTTTCTTGGGAAATGTGAGTGTGGCAGTGCAGGACATCCCTGAGCTCTCCTGTGGCACCATGCACAGCCTGAGTGGCCTCTGTTCAGCCTGGAGCAGGGTGGGATGGGCTGAGGGATGCTGGCTCTGCTCGGTGGCATCTGGAAAGGTAACCAGTAGGGAGAGAATACCTACATAAGCTGTAAAACTTGGCACCATAACGAGTAGTTGGACTTTGACCGTGTGTTAACTTGGTCAGAGTGAAAGAGGAACCTGACTACCACTGCAGAGATCCTCTCAGATAACTTAGAGGGGGGGAGAAAACCAAAATGATTTTTAGGTGGCAGTTCAGAAAGAGGGTACTATGGGGTGGATGCCTTCAACCTCATGGGACAGGAGTGTTCAACTAAGAAGGGCTTTTCAATTTTGTATGTCTGAGATATTAGCAGAGCTCCTGCTGCCTTTATTTGGGACAGGACTTTACCTTTGATCTTTTCATAAAATGATGCTCTCTTTATATCTGCCATCTGACCTTTTCTAAGTTCTAAGCTTGATGCAATCAGGGGAGATGTTCTTGGTTCAGCCAGGATACAAATGTTGGTTCTTCTTTCTCTCTTTCCCAGAGGGCAGCCTTGGAAGCACAGATCAGTTTTATTCCTTAAATCTGGTATTTGTCCTTACTATTTTGCTGTTGACCCTGCTGTTTCCCTGGAGGGAGAGGGCTGAGCACCTCCACTTACCTCTGCCTCTCCCAGTAAGGTGCAAAGACTCTGGCTGAGAGCACCTGTGCCTGGCAATGCAAGGAGGATTTAGCTGCACATTAGGGCCATGGAACAGCTGTGCTTGGAATGGACCTCTGGACATCATCTAGTCCAACTGCCTTGCTCAGAGCAAGGTCACCTAGAGCAGGTTGTTCAGAACTTTGCCGAGCTTGGTTTTGAATATTTCCAGAGACTCAACAACCTCTCTGGACAATGCTTCCCAATGTTTGGCCATTCTTATGGTAAAACTACAGTAACTCTCCTAAAGGCTTTTTTTCTTGTCCATTGTCTCTTTTCCTTTCTCTGGTTACTGCTGAGAAGTCTGCCTCAGTCATCTTTATTCCCTGCCCAATAGGTATTTATATATATTGAGATCTTCCTGAGCCTCCTCCAGCCTCTCCTTGTACTAGGTCACGAATGTGAGTTGAGTATCTTATTATTCCACTGACATTGGTAGATGCAGAAGACCTGGAAGAATCAGCAGGAATCAAGGCCTGACCATACAAATGTGTCTGAAGATGGAGTTGTTGACCCCATCCAAATCTTGTAACCAGTTCTGCACAGGCTGAGTTGCAAGGCCAAGACCTACACATGACATAGCATTTTGGCAGCTGTTTGTATTTTTACACTGTTTCCATATGTTTCATATGGGAATAAAGAGAAGCGATATTGCCCCTCCTGTTTTTTATCTGGGTGAATTGTTGAATTCCCTTATTTATATATTAGACTTAGAACTTATAATTTCCCAGTGTGTTATGTTGGGACCTTGAAGAATGTGAAGCTGGCTGATAGCATAAACAGTGATCTGTATTCCTGATCTGCTTACATTTATACAGAATTAGAGACTGAAAAATGTTTACAAACTGCTGCCATAAGAAAGCTTTACAAATCCTTTGAATGCAAAATGACAGTTTGCTGAATGAGCTATTTTTGTTAGTTTGGTTACCACGGACATTCAATAATTGTATTTATTTATCTTTTGCTTGTCTTGTTCAGTATGAGAGAAGAATATAGAAGTTCAAATCCAATATCCAATGAACAATAGAAGTGCCAAGTAGAAGCGATGTAAACAGTGTGTTTTGCAGAGACTTTACACATTCAGGAAGGGAAAGTCATATGTTAAGTTGTTTCCTGAATGTGTGCACTTCTGTGGTTCAACTTTTCCTACTATAGTTTGAAGCCTGTCAGGTTAAGAATATTTCTGCTCCTCCTGGAGCTACTGAAGAGCTGCAAAGCCTTCTCCGTTGGTTCTCTTGGAGCACCACCTAATGGATGAGTTAGGAAAGGTCCCAAGCCTCTGATCAGCCTAAATTTCTTAGGTTCTTATCATCAAGTACCTGCTCATCATCACTTTTGTGAAGTTGTACCCAGTGATGCCAAATATCAGGTAAATAAAACTGTTGCTTAAGGGGAGCTGCCATTCCAGTGACACCAGTGTGTCTTACACATGGTCAAGCAGCTTGAACAATCTTGAAAGGTTTGGGTAGAATATAGACTAAATTTGCAGTTTTCTTCTAAGATAACTTTGACATTGTTAAAGAAGAAAAAAAAAACAAACAAAACACATTTCTTCCTTGCCCCAAAGTCTCCACAAGTATTCCAGTCAGGTTCATGAATGACTTGTTCTTCAGTGTGTTCATATGAGAGAACTGATGACTTCCCAAAGGATAAGACAGGTAGCAAAGAAGGTTCAAAGACCTCTCTGGCATTTCTTACTGCCCTGCTTTGCCTCTTTGTATGAACAGTAGTTGCAACTCAGTTGTCTTCTATTTTTATTTACTTTTGGGGGGTTTTTTCTGCTTCCATCTAAGAAGGAAGGGAGTGGAGAAGAAGTGAAGGCAGAATCAAATAAAGGAAGGAGAATGTGCAGCATTGGTAGATGTTGAGTTTCCCAGAGAAAAGGCCTTGGTTAGTTCTGTAGGGCACACTGTCCTCGTCATCCTCTGTGGTGTCTCCTTGCCTGGGGGATGTTTTTCCAGCTGAGCCCTTTCCACTTCTTGGCCAACATCTCCATCTGTTTCCATCAGCAGTTCACAGATTTTTTTGCTTTTCTTGCTGTGAGAAGGAAAGTTTCTCTTTCCATTGGCACTTTTCCTGCTGATCAGCTGAGTAATGCTCTCCACAGGCCTGCTGTCCTGCTTGGAAAGAGGTCCTTCCAGCCAGGTCCGAGCTCCCAGCCAGCTGCAGGACCTGCAAGTTCCTGGCAGTGTGGGTCCTTTGCTGGCCAAGAGTAACACCTACACCTCTTCTCCATGTGCAGCCTGCTGGCCCCCAAACTTCTCCTGTTTGCAGTGTGACAAAGAGGGATTTTACCTTTCAACCTTTATTACTGCACAAAGCTCATCTCTTTTACTCTTTCTCATTTGCTTTGTCCATTTAATAAGTAGTTGGGCTCTGATGAAAGCCCACATTGACTTCCAAAAGAAATATTATTAAGTGTTATCTGATATCTCTACAAGAGTAATTTTTGGGCAACATCCTTCTAAAACATATGACATCTGCCCTTTCTACTAACAAGCTCTGCCTGGTCCCATGATCTCCTAAGGTATTTCTTCAGGACAGCAGCATTTATCTGTAAAGGCAAGGCAGCTGGGAAAGTGGACATAATTCTATATAAAGACATGCCTAGCTTAGGAAGTCTTTGATCCAAAGAACACTGGAGCCTTGAAAGTTCTTTGGAGGGAAACACTACCTCTAATTCCTTTCCCTGGCCATACCATTGCCTACTGTGAGGAGAAGACCATGGTGTCCATGTCCTTCAGTCTCAGTCAGTGCAGCTGCACAGCACAGTGAGCTTGACTCCCTGTCAGACTGATGGTTCCCTGGCCATGTAATATTTGCAGTTAGCATTGTTGAAGCCTTTCTGATCTGCAAGTCTTTGGCAAATTGTGGAAAGTGGGCGTTCAGGTGAAAATTTGCTAGGAATCAAGTGGGTTTCAGTGTCTTCAGGCTGCTGCATTACAGTGAGGAAAGACAAGGGAATTAGTGACCAGGTGATTTGCAAGCTCAGTGGACTTGGAGTACTCAGCAGGCAGACTGAGTTTTTCCTCTCATTCATGGAAGTCTTCCTCACTTACAGGACCTCGATTTCCTATTGATGTTCATAGCACATGGGCACTCAAAATAATTGACTTCCTACTGGATGTCTTGTTTCCCAACTTAAAGAGCAGTAAGGCTCAGTTTTATGATGTTAAAATTGTGTCATTGGCAAAAAAGCTGGGTCATCTAAAACATGTTTTATAGGATTTGTGTGTTCTCAATTTCCCCTTTTATGTGAAAGGGTTTTTTTTCTTTCTTCCTATTGTGTTGGATGCAAAAATCCCACAATGCTCCACATTAACCCTTTGGTCCAACTTCATTTGCTTGAAGGCAAACTCTAAAATCAGTGTTTTGATAAGTAAGCATTGAGGTTCTCTTGGACTGAGCCTGGTTTTGCTGCTGGAATGGACTTCAGTACACAGTGAGAGAGTTGTTGACTCCTGGCAGATGCCAGTGCAGTGCCTGAACCACGGGAGCTGCTGGTTTGCTGTGCCAGACTGCTCTGGCCTCTGGCAGACTCAATGTTAATCAGAGGAGTGCTGGAACCTGCTCTCTTAGTTCATTCAGAGGCAAATATTTTGCTTTTGTGATGGACTCCACCAACAAGGGTTTGGTTTAGTGGGCAGGGAAGAGATGACAGAGGACAGCTATAAAGCAGTGGTTATTAGGAAATAATTGACGTTTTATTTTCCATGCTTTTTTTGCTGATCATGCAAATTCAAGACTTCTTTGCAAATAATTGGATACCCTTAAACAAAGCATATGTTGATAGGATGTGTGTTTTCATTGTTTTTTGATCAATGTGTCTTAAATGATGTGATTTTTCATTTGGTAGAATGTACACAAGGAGGTCATTATGAAATATGGAAGTATTAGCAAGCATCAGAAAATATTAGAAAATCAGAGGTTTCTCATTCTACAGCATTCTTTGCTTTTGAGTCTGGCAGTCAGATTTTTGGATTGAGCTCCTTGAAGGAATTGATCTTTTTTGTGCAGTTTTGGAGAAATAAGAGTGAAGGTGATATAGATAAGTGTTATGTTTGTTTGCTTGTTTGTTTTTGTTTTACCACTGATTGATGTTATTAAAGACCTCAGCAATAGTGAAACCCTGTTTAACTGACTAGGATTTTTGCCTGAAGAGCCAGGATTTTGCCCTGTATTAGTGACTCAAAGTTTGTTTAAGTATGTTCTTATAAATATACAAAGATTCAATAAAGGCACCACAACTGTCCCACCATTTAAAATACAGTTATTAGTACAATTTCCAAGGGAATTATGGCTGGAAGCAGTATGATCCAGCATAGGCTTATATTACAACTTTTTCATTCCACAGTGGTATCAGAATCCAAACCGTTCCTCTATTTGGTTTATAAATTTGTTTTTCTGAACATTTGCAGAATTGTAATATCTTAGTTTTGCCAAAATCAGACCTCAGTTTGGCAGACACTTGTTTTATCAATTCCAGTTGTTCTTCCACAACCCTTTGAGGATTTTCTTTTTCATGTAGTCAACACTCTATGTACTCCATCATGCATTCAATTAGAGGACACGTCACATACATCTGTATTTAAACATGAACTGTATTACTTCTCTCTTACTTTTGGCCTAGGCTAAGTTTTGCTCTACATTAAGTATTTTGGAATGACAAATGCTTGCAGTACAGTATAGCATCTAAACTGTAATGGGTTTTGTTATGATTACACTGTTGTCATGGTAATATAATTTTTGCAAATGAAAAGCCAGGGTTCACATCTGTAGTTCTTACAAATCCTGGAAGGCCTGGGACAGGGCAGTTAGTCTTACATTTTACAGTATCCCACATACAATAATCCTTCTAAAGTCTTAGCAGTGCACAGTATCAAGCAGAATTAGCTGGGAACTCTTCAGAAAGTACTACTGAAAAAAAAAAA
>WEIU01004914.1:314192-358585 GCA_013389925.1 Aegithalos caudatus | reverse complement strand
GAAAAAAAAAAAAAAAAAAAAAAGAGGCAAATGTAGTAGATGGATTTTAAAATACCTTTCTGTTCCTTGTTCAAGATAAGTGTCCTTTGCACCTCACCCAACACGTCAGCTCACTGGAGCCAGCCAAGCTGTGTCAGTTCACCAACCATTTAACATGTGGTTTACATGAAGAATAGCATCCCACTGTGGGAAGTTGTGTTCTACCTTCTGAGTGATCTTCAGATGAGTAATGGGATAAAGAAAATTCAATTCAAAAGACAGTCACTGAGAAAGTCCATTTCTGGAAATAAGGGAAGTACAGCTGAAAAAGTACACTTAGTTTTACACCAATAGACATCCAGGAGTGAGCCAAGGCTGACAGAACAGCCTAAACAGCTCCATTTCATGACAAAAGCAGCTGATGACCAGGACAGGGTGCTGGCTCTCTGCAGTTGTTGTGATGGGCTTTGCTTGACCATTAGGCATTGATCTTCCTCACTGGGTCAGTCTCTCCTGGTTGAAACCTGTTGTGGTTCCAAAAGGGACATGGGCTCCATCAGGGACTGCATATCCAGACTGGAAGTGATGGTAAAGAGATGATAAAGTGATGTAAACTGATGCTAAGTGCATAGAAATAATAAGAGTGCACAAGTCAGAATCAGTTTTGTCATTAAAATGCCCATCTTTTTATTTCTCATCTATTTTTTACTTTTGTTATATCTTATATCTAATTAAATGCAGAAATCACAATCTAAGCATGAACTTTAGCTATTTTCTTGCTTTCTTGGTCCAGTAAAATTTGTTTCTGAAGTGCAAGTATCTCTTAATTAAGAACTTGCAATGGAAATGCGATGTTTAGTCAAATGCCTGAAAAAGTTGGGAAAAAAAATTGCCCACTCTTTTAATAAATAACTCATAGGCAAAAATTTTTTTTTTCTTTTTTTTTTCTTTTTTTTTTTTCCCTGTGTGACTGCAGTCTATGAGTCTGATAGAGATTGGGAACCCCTCCCAAAGTTTGGAGAACGTGTGTCGCTGGGCCTACTTGCAACAGAAACCTGACACTGGGCACGCAGAGTATCACGACCATGCCATCTTCCTCACCAGGCAGGATTTTGGTCCATCAGGCATGCAAGGTGTGTGTCTGGGTTTGTTTTGTATTTGTATTTTATCACCAAGCCGGACTAGTCATTTAAAGTTTAATTGTATATATCTTTTGCTGAGCTGTGCTCAGTGTTTTCTTTCCCCAGGAGCTCTGAGTTGGGCCATTTTCAGTTGTAAGTTCTTCACTTATTATTTTATCCTTTCTTACTGATTACCTATTGGATCATTTCTGTGTTCATACTGAAGCCAAGAAAATGGGATCCATATGTAAAGAGTCCTGAAAATTCCCAAGGATTAAAGAATAGATTTTGTGTTAAAAAAGTTCCAAAGCTGTTGCTGTGTTACAGCCAAATTGCAAGAAGTGTTGTTATGGAGAGGTCTGTAACAGCAGGGCCAAGCACTGCCCACCTTTTCTTTTTTTCAGAACTCTGCCTCCTGTGAGATCAGGTTTTTCCCCAAGGGGAGAAATCTCAGAGGTTTCACATTTATTTTGTCTTGGCCAGAACTGCTGTCAACACAGGGCTGGGGTTTTGCTCCCTGAGGGCTGGTATTGGGCTCCTCCACACAGCATGTAGTGTCCTTTGCCTCTATTGTCTTATGCACTTAGAAAAAGCAATTGTAGGGCAGTCCAAGAGGTGACAAGAACTTTCTTGGTGAGCCAGGAAGTTTTAATTTGTTCAACAGCCTGTTTTCATCTGTTTTATAGATGAAGAAACACATTGTTAAGTGTTTGGGGGCAGAGATCTTGAGAGGACCACTCCAACTATACTTGTGTCACAACAAAGGACAGATGCTCATCCTAGAGCTTCCCACCACGTTGATTTTTCTGTACTTGTTCATTTTCTGAAACACTTGGTGTTTCTCACAGGCTATGCTCCTGTCACTGGGATGTGCCATCCTGTCCGAAGCTGCACTCTCAACCATGAGGATGGTTTTTCATCTGCATTTGTGGTGGCTCATGAAACTGGACATGTGTGAGTACAACTGGACATCTGTACCTTAAATGGTTTTTGGTACAGACAAATGCTGATGACACTGAACAGATGCAACTGATGTTAAGAAATAATATTTAGGGTTAGCTCTGGTTTCAGGTCTCAGCTCTCACAAAGCTTTCTTTGTGATCTTAAGTAAGCTTTATATTTTGGGATTTTCAAATGGGAAAAAAGAACTAATACCAAAATATCTTCCAGGGCTGCTGTGGGACTAGATTGAATGATGTATTGTAGTCTCCCGATGG
Organism: Aegithalos caudatus; assembly: GCA_013389925.1. Taxonomy (NCBI): domain Eukaryota; kingdom Metazoa; phylum Chordata; class Aves; order Passeriformes; family Aegithalidae; genus Aegithalos; species Aegithalos caudatus. The sequence goes on along the minus strand of WEIU01004914.1, from coordinate 356,268 downwards.
AAATGTAAAGTACCCATAATAAAGTAATATGAATGTACTGAGACAGTGGAACTCAGTATTCTTGCAAGCAATCCATACTAAATAAGCAGATTATCTGTATATGTTACTGCTGACAAAGGAAACAATACTATATAGAAGTGAGGTGCCAAGCACAGCAGTTGCAACTGTTCTATATGTCTCATATAAAAAATGCAATAATTTTTCCTATTGATGTGATTTGAACCAATGCCTGGGCAGCAGTTGTCAGAGTTTTGGTTTCTCCCCAAACTTTTTAGTTTCCCTGTTTTTCCTGCAGAAATCTCCCACTGATTTCCCATTTTCTCTTTGGTAGAATAACAGTTATCAGAAGGCTTTTTCTGAACAGTTTCCATGTATTTTGTTTTCCCTAAGAAAGCCTGCAGGCTCTTTCTCATTTTTTAAACAATAAAGTGCCAAAATTTATTGAAATCACTATAAACATATCTTAGTTAGAGAGGGACACCTATGTGAGACTCAGATAGTATTTGATTCCAGAATTTTTGAATCAGGAATAAAAAGAACACAGCATGAGCTTTAAAAGAGACACCACTGCAGAAAGTTTGTCATCCCTCAAATCATATTCAGCCCCAATCTGTTAATTTAGTTTAACTATGGACAGGTATTGCCCACATTAGTCCAATAGTACTTATTAAAAATGCAATATAAGATCCTAACAAAGGAAAGGAGCAAATACATTCATAATAAAACCAAAAAGAAATTTTAAAATATCTGTACCTTGGGGTAATTTTCTAGAAAGCATCCACCACTTTCTGGGCCGTTCCACATTTAAACAATGTGGGATTGCTCCTGGGCAGCAGCAGCAGCTTGTCTGAACCAGCTTTCTGTGTGGTGCCTTTCTTTTCTTCTATGCAAAGAACTTGTCTGCAATTGCAAAATACTTTGAATTTGGCTACGGTGTGATTTTTTTAGAAGTTATATAAAGTCCTGAATAGCTCCAGATTAGAGCCTGGGTACATTTCTGTTAGTATTCCTGGAGGGACAGCAGGCTCAGTAATTCAGAAATGGATTCACATTTAGCTGTAGTATTTCACAAATGTGCATGTGCACAGAAGTCCAAAAAAGGCATTTTTAGGTTTTTTTCCCAGTTTAGGATAGTGATATGAGACTACTCTCAAGGGTGAATCCTTCCATGTGGGAGTTACTCCAGCCCAGCTCTTTATCTTCAGCCTCACCCTGCATTATTCCTCATGACTTTACTCACGTGGACAAGGACCACGGGACTTCACAACTTTGGTGTCACCAGTGCCACTGGGGAGGGGACAACCCTGGGAGGAGCCCACCTGGGACATCACCACTGTGTCTTTGTGTGTGTGTGTGTGTGGCAGTTTAGGCATGGAGCACGACGGCCAAGGGAACCGCTGCGGGGACGAGGTCCGGCTGGGCAGCATCATGGCCCCGCTGGTGCAGGCTGCCTTCCACCGCTTCCACTGGTCCCGCTGCAGCCAGCAGGAGCTGAACCGCTACCTCCAGTGAGTACTGCTCAGCACCTCCTCCCTGCCACGGGGGGCACCTCTCTGCATCAAGCCTTGGCCTCCGTGTCAGCCCCTTCTGACTCGTTTTGTTCGTTTGCCGGGCGTTCGGGGCGTGTTTGGTGTCCTCGCAGGGATGATGGAAGGCACTGTTAGGAATCTCATTGCTAAATTTCCTCCCTCCCTACTCTAACCTGTAGCTGAGGGCTGCCTTGGCTACCCAGTGGTGGCATATCTCTCTTGCCATTTCTTGCTTATTATACCTGTCAGTGACAAGATGGTTCTGCCTAGAGAGGAAAATCTGCCTCTTAAGTACTCAGGGCTTTTCTTTATCTTTTAGTAGATATCTAAAGAGCACACATGATTCTAAAATTAGGTCTTCAGTTGTTAATTTTTCTTTTAGTACCTTAAATGTAAAAGCTGTTTAAACACCTTCATCCAGGCCCCTTGCCTTCCTTTTTGGACCTGGCACTTCAGGCATTAGACACGGAGTTCCCTGACAAATTCTGTTGTTTATGACCTGTTTTTTGCTCCTTACGATAAAAACAACCCCTCTCCTTGTTATGTGCAAGTTGTATGAAAAATATGGGGAAGCTACTACCATAACCAGCAAAAGCTGAAAATGAGTAGGAAAAAAGTGCAGCAAAATACATGAAGTAAACATGAGTCAGTCTTTTTGTTAGTGTTTTTATTATCGTAGATATCTTAGGTGTGGCAATAAGGAATAAAAACATTGTGAGGGAAGTATGATTGTTTCAATTAGCAAGATCCTCCAGAGTTTTAGCTATTAAATAAAAATCATCTGGCCTAGAGGGCTGCTTTACGTTCTTTTAAATACAACTATTTTTAAAATGTCTTATAACAAAGCAGAATGATGGTTTGCTTTGAAGTAAATCTAACCTCAAAATTCTGCTTTCAGCTATTGGTAACTTCAAGGCAACCTTAATGATTGCCAGGATAGGCTCATGTATGGTGTCCTCATGTCTGTTAAATAACTGGGAGACATTTCAGAGATCCTGTGGACTATGCCAATGTTGTGAATCAACCAATACTTACTCTGTGTTAACCATTTGGTGGTACTAGCTCCAGTCCTTTGTGCTGGCATGACTAGGTCAGATGTAATTCTACAGGCTGTCCTCACTCCTTAGGAGCAGAGGAGAGACTTTCACGTTCATCACACAGAAAGGAAACTTAGTTTAAGCTATGGATGGAGTTGGGAGCAATCAGGAGAAGCAGAGAAAGGGAACAGACCTGAATGAAGTAAATGAATCATTGTTTCTCAGGGAGATACAGAGAAACTGTAAATTCAGTGGTATTCTGGGCTGGTTACCCTGGCCTCTGCTTTTGAAACCTCACTTGAAAGACAGCTGCAGGCAGCAAGAAATTCCACAAATGGAAAATTAATTAAACTTTCTTTTCTTCTTGGTCTCATGTGGATTCTTCCTTTGATTCCTTTCACATAAGGAGCCTAGAGACTGATAGGAATTTACCTGCAAGCTAAATGGAAATTACAATGGAAGAGCTTCAAAAAAAGACATGTAGAATCCATTGAAGGTGGATACAACACGCTAAAGTGAATGTGAGCATAATTGCAATATTAGCTGCTCTTCAGGACCAGCATCTGAGAAATCGTAGGCTCTATTTTGTTTGGAACAAAAAGGCAATGAAACCACAAACACTGTGCAAGCCTCACAGCCCCATCTGTTCCCATAATTTTTGCCTGTTGCAGTTCCTACGATTGTCTGCGGGATGATCCCTTCGAACACGACTGGCCTTCCCTTCCGCAGCTGCCAGGGATTCACTACTCCATGAATGAGCAATGCCGATTCGACTTTGGGCTGGGATACATGATGTGCACAGCTGTGAGTACTTAACTTCAGCTTCTGCTATTTCTCATCCAGGAGTGGTCTAAAGTGTCTCTGAAATGTCCTTAACAGGGACACTGTAGCGAAGCCCACAAGGAACAATGTTGTGCCCTCTTAGTTGTAAGCAAGGGTTAACAATTGAATGTTGACATATATGTTTTTCTAAATATCTCTTGGATTTTTTTTTTAACTGAAGCTACAGAAGTAATTATTGTGTAGGTTCATACATATCTGTAGTTGTCAAACAAACTTGCTGTGTTATTGAGCCTCCTCTTGCTGGCAGCTGGCTATTTTGCTACAAAACTCCCACCCAGATGTGAAGGAGATGGATTTGCTGCCACATCTCATAGTGCTAGCACAGGGCAGCATGCTTTTATGATTCAATTTTATGGAAAGTGTGATGCATTTTGATACCTTGCAAGAGAAAATAGGCATGACAGAGACTAAAGCAACTTATAAGGGCTCTTGATGACATGGTTGGCTCTCGTGTATGAGGAAAACAAAAGGCAAAGTCTAAATTTAAAGCAAGACAAGATTAGTGCAATTCTCAGTGGACTGGCCTAAGAAAATAGTTTTCTGTAGCAGGGTTGTGTCTCCCACCTCCAGCTCCTCAAGTAGAACAAAATATTAAATGGAAAGAGATGTTTTCAGCTGCTGGCAGCTGCTGACACATAACATTTCTGCTTTCATTCCCATCTGCAGGAATATATGTGCGGAGCAGTGTCCCCAGATAATGGATGAGAACCTTTAGAGCATGAGCTGTAGTATTGTGTCTCGACACAATTCCCTCTGATTCTGCCTTGGGAGAATGTCCCAGCCAAAGAGAATCTTTTCTTACAGCCATACTCCAGAGCCTGGGAGATGGAGGCTTTCTATTCTTCTTTGTTCAGAATAGCCAAAAGCATGTCCAGACATCATTAGTATGTTTTTTGTGGTGGGTGGTTCCCATCCTCTCCTATAGAAACCTTTGCATTGTAGGTAAATTGCTGATTTATTTGTTGGACTGGGGGCCTGTTCTCAAACTTCCATCCCCCTAAGAAGGGGATTACAACAGCTGAGCTAAAGTCTGAGCAGCTCATTTCCATCTCCCATGGGTGCACAAGGATGTTTTGCTTTCCAAATGAAGCAGCCCCATTTGGAGAAGCAGTAAGGAAAGTCAGTGTGCTTCTCACTGCCTGAGGAAACTGGTTGGTCATTTGTATAAAACTATTGTTGCCTGACTTTATTCCTTTGCATGCAGTTGGGATCTCACCTCAGTCATGATTCTGTATGCTCAAATATTCAATCCACAGACATCACAGTGTTCCTCAGGAATCAGCACTAACAGCTGGCATTTTATACCTAGGAAAGGACCCCCCCAGCTGCAGATTCTGCTGCAGTTTCCAGTGGGAACTCTCTGGAAACATCATCCACTCTGGTTTTTTTCCCTGTTTTCCAGTTCCGTACATTTGATCCCTGCAAGCAGCTGTGGTGTAGCCATCCCGAGAACCCCTATTTCTGCAAAACAAAGAAAGGGCCTCCGCTGGACGGGACCATGTGTGCACCAGGGAAGGTGAGAGCTGCTGCCCTGTGTATCCCTGTGTATCCCTGTGTATCCCTGTGTATCCCTGTGTATCCCTGTGTATCCCTGTGTGCCTGTGTGTGTTCAGGTTTGTTTCTGTGCAGCTGGGGATGTTCCTCTCAAAATCAAGAGGAACAAGAGAAGAGAATGTCTGGAGGACCTGAGGTTTGCTGAGATGCAGGGGAAACTCCAGAGTGCAAGTGAAGTGCTGAGTGTTAGTTCAGCTGGTTAGAGCATGGTGCTAATAGCACATGGGTTTGATCCCTGTAGGGGCCATCCACTCAGGAGTTGGGCTTGTGGATCCCATCCAGATGAGAATATTCTGTGATTCTGAGCAGTGTGAGGGGAGGACATGGGGCTGAGGGCTGGCATGTCCTGCATGGCCCCTCTGGGACCATTAAACCTCATCCTCAGGCAGGTCATGGCAGCATCTGCCCCATGCAAGTCTCTGTGGCAAAGCCAAAAATGGGGAAATTTCCACTCTCTTAAGACTCTTTTGAGGTCAGGGTGTTGTGCTTGGATCAGCAATGTTGCCATGGTGCTGCCTGGCCTCCCCCGTGTGGGGGTGCAGGCAGCAGTGGGGGCTGGAGACCCGGCCAAGCCATGGCCACTGGAGCTTCCCAGAGGGAAAGGATGGATGTGGGAGTTGAGTGCCAGCTGGAGAGAACCCACAGGACAGCACAGAGGGGCTGTGAGCAGAGAAGGGCAGGTCTGTGGAGGTGGATTTGCTGGTTTGATGAGAGCCCAGGGAGGCACGAGGAGCGGTGGAGGGATGGTGTGAGGTGGCAAAGGCTCGGAGAGCTCCGGCTCAGCCACCAGCTGGAGCTGCTCCCAGCCTCCATGGAGATCACACTCTGCTCACACTGGGTCTCAACTCCAAGTCCTTTGAAGTCTGATGAAAAAAATCTGGCTTCCCTGGGCTTTGGATGCAGTGACTGAGGGGGAGAGGAAGATGTCGCTACTTGGAAGGGTTTTTTTACAAACCAATGTATGACATCATTTATGTGATAAATGAACCATATTAGCAGCTGCTGTTATGGTTTGAAAAGTCTTTTTTATGAAAACGTTAAGTTGAATTAATTCCCCAGCAAGTCACACTCAATGCACACCACTCCTTTATGGTTTTTCTCTTCTTTAAATTATTCTTGTTATAAAAGCTTTGATTCTTATTAAAAAAAATTAAAAATTAGGTCACAATCTAAAATTTTAGACAATTGATTTGGATACACTTTTCTTTATTTTGATCTTTATATTAAAAATATTCATGACCCCCAACTGAAAAATACAGTTCTATTCCATTTTCTTGCATCAACCTCTTCCCTAAGCTATTCATTCATATTAGTATTTGAACAGAAATGAAGAGACAAAAAGGAATTTGTAACCCTACAGTTAAGGATCTGTCAGTGCTTCCATTATAAACAGTTTGTCAGGATATTATGCAACTCAGCTGTAAAAATTTTCTTTGGACTGGAACTTGGGATCCAAGGCTTCAGCAAGCTGTGCAGACAGCCAGGCTTTTGAGCTCAGCAGAGATGCAAGAGAGTATGTGCACATTCTGAAGTTTCAGTAGATGATAGGATTCTGACTGTTCTATTCTCAAGAGAGCTGTCCCAGTTTTTTGATAAATAAACTTGCTGCCACCTTCCAGAAGAACCTGAGAAAATGATGTAAAATGAAAACCATTTTATTAGATAAGGCTCAGCAGTCTGAACTAAATGTTTTGGGTTTTTTAAAATAGTGTGAGTTCTGAAGGTTATATAGCTGACTTTATGTATCTGAGCTCAGCGTTTGACCAGTGTATTTATTAGATGTTGGTGTTATTAATACAGGTACATCAGATCAATGCTTTTACATCTGTTCCTTTCCTTTTCATCCCTGCCCTTGATTTTGCCATCCCCTGTTCACTCTCTTCACCAATTGGGACAACACCAGAGGCTCTTGCCTGAATGCACAGGGCTGTGGAATGCATTTATTGCCCAAAGCTGGAACTCAGTTGCTGTGGGGTAGCTTCCTTTCAGGTACATCTCCCAGGATACCTCATCAGCACTTGAGAAAAAGAAAAATAATTTCAAACATGATCTCCTATTTTCTTTGGAATCATGCCACAAAAGAAAAGTACAGAACCATAAACAATTAAAGATGTTGATTGAGAAAGATTCATTTGTTTCCCACTTTGGAGACTTGCAGTTTTCACGATTTCATCCAACTAATTCCCAGGGCCTATTTTAAGCTCAAACCAATCACAACACTGCTGATGTGTCACAGAAACATCCTGGCTTTGCTGCAGCTGAGGGGACAGGATGCCAGAAATGAAAGTGGCGCTGGGGAGGCGAACACGGCGCGCGGTGCTTGGGTGTTCTCACCTAGGGCTGGTGTTCACATAACTGATAACTGATCCCAAATTTAGCAGGATGCCATTGAGGAGGATCCAGTCCAGCTGCCTCCTTTTTAACTGATGGTCAAGGGGCAAGAACAGCCATGTGGGAGACATGAAATCTGTAGCATATTTTTGGCAAGGAGGATGGTAAGGGACACGTGTCTGCAAACCCAGGCTGTGTCCTGGACCCAGGCACAACCCTTTGAAAGGGAAGATGAGGCTTTCTGTTCCTGTCTATATGTGTGTTTGTATGTGTACAGATAAGTGTATATTTATGTAAATGTTTATAAACTCTTCTGTGCCTGTGGTTATTTGAACTAAGTTGCCAAAAGAGTGAGGTTCTGCCATTTTGAAAACTTCTTAATAAGTCTTCTTGTGCAAATGGAGATACTGAGCAGCCATTATTAACTGGCAGCAAACTAATAATTTACTGAGTTTAAAGATAAAAATATAACATGTTCTCCTGGAGCTTCCCAGTCAGAAAAGACAGCTACTTTTTTGACAAAATCCTAAAGGAAATAGAATAATTTATATTTCTCCCAGCCTGATTTTTTAAAACTAGATTGACTTTTCAATAGCAAGAGAGACATTTCTATGAGTTTTGTAGAAGCTTTGATGATGCAGCCACTTGCAATGGTCACATTACCTTCCATGAAATAAGTCCAGTGTGTAAAGTTAAGCACATGGGGGTTCAGAGTCTTACTGTGGAGTCAAAGACATCCCATAAATTTCTGTAGTAAACCATGCAGACAAGACATAACTGTGTAAAGCTTAACCCTGCCCAGCATTCTGTAAATTGAAAGAAAATATATGCTGTCAGCTGATAATTTATTTACTTGTATACAATTCTGTCAGCTCTACCATTAGCCTCAGGCTTCTGAATCCAGGCAAACTTCAGAAATCTATCATCAGTTTTTGTTATTCCATTTTTAAACATATTACTCTTCTGGGGAGACATTTATGTCAGCTGAAGTAGCTAACTGCTCTCCACAGCGTAGAAATAAAACCCAGTCACGCAGGGAGATCACATACTTGAGTCCATCTGCTTGCTGCAGTGACTAACATCAAGGTTTTCACCACCTGAGCCTCCTTTTATTTCTTTTCTTGGAGAGAGGTAAGAGCCTGGTAGCTGCCCCTGCCAACTAAGCTGATGTTGCTCTTGGATTTGGCTTCTGTGCCAAAGACCCAGCACAAACTTAGCAGGTCTTCTCTTTGCTTGTGCTGTGCTAATGAGATGATCTGAGTAAAAGTTGGAATGATTTCTTACTCTGTCAGGAAAGGAAGGGAATGATTAAATATTGAAATAAATAGATATTCTTGAGAAGAAAAATGGACCAAGAAAAAAGGTTTCTGAAAACACTAATGTGTACTCAAAGCAATCCAGTTAATTTCCCACTGAGAAAGCTGACCTCAGCTTCTCTTGGAGACAGGAGACAGATGGGTGAGTGTGTGCTGTTAGTCACCACAGAAACTGGGAGAATACTTGATTCTCCACTGAAGAAACTTTTACTGCCTCAGAGTAGTCCTCAGTGTTGGAACTTTCAGTTCATCCCTTGCAACTAATTATCCCAAACAGATGGAGTAGAGCAGGCCAGCCTGGATGTGATGGGGAATACAAATAAGTAACCCTCTCTTGATGGAACCTCAGGAGAGTGAGGAGAGCTGAGCATCCCCAGCTCTGGTGCAGTATGAGGAGTTATGTGGTAAATACTGGAGCATCAAGTGAGGAGATCAGAGAGGCGCCCATTGTTGCCCAATATAAAATAGTTCCAGATACCCACAGAAGATCTTTAAGTCTTTTCTTGGAAAATTGACTTGCAGATGTGTTAAGCCCACAGGAACACACTGGCTCTTTTTTTGGCATCCACAGCAGTTGTTTCAAAGAACTGCTGAAAACAGCAGTGGAATGTTTTACTGCAAGAAATTTAAGCTCCCTGTCCTGGAAATTGCACTTGTTTTGGACTGCTCTCTTTGCCAGAAAAATAGGCGAGACTGCAAGAAGTCATCTTGTCTTCAACTAAGAAAACAATTTGCATTTACCCATTTTTTTCTCATTTAAAAAATTGCTTTAATATGCTTCATTCTTTAAGTGAAACCCCCTGTTTATGAAGGGAATAGTGCTTGAAATTGGCTCTTCTCCTCCTCATTAAGTAGTTAATGTAGTAGCACTAGGAAGGGTTGGCTTTAACTTCCTATATTCCAATGGAGATTGCTCTGTCTCTGCTTTTACCTTCTCATGCATTTTCTTGCATGGGTCTGCACAGAGTAAGATTCATTAGTGATTCATTTTGTTTTCTATAGGCTCCTTTCTTTTAATCCACAAAAAAGGCAGAGCTGTAGATGACTCATTTTACACAAATGCTTCTCTCCTAATGGCTCTGCCTCAGCTTCCCCAACAATCAGCATCTGACCAACTTCTCCACTAAAAATCAGTGCTGCTTTTCCCTTTACACAGCAAAGTCAATAACACTTTTCCATGTTTGCTTTCCAGTTCAGGGACCAGTCTCAGTGTCAGGAAGGGGGTTTATTAGAGGTTGTTACAAACTTACATCCTGCTATTCCTGACTAAAACAGAGAAAAGAGGCTGATAAACATAGTATCATCACATATCTCTCCCTCTCTTCCATGAGTCCAAGCACTGGATTCTGGATCATCACATAATGAACACAGGCTAAACGTCTCCTGAAATGGATTTGGTCACTGCTGTGGAACTTACACCTGAGAGATGCAGCAGCCTGATGAAAGGATGTGTGAGCAAGCACAGATCAGGAGCTGTCACTTCACTTCCAAGCCCAGCTGAAATGTCTATTGACAAGCTGAAGCATTGCCAGCTTCCCCCGCATTGCTGAATGGTCCCCTGGCTTTGCAGGGCCCCACGACTCATACTGTTTGTTCAAACAAACCTCTCTAAAGCCATAAGTAAACAATCCCTGAAGGGTACAACCCTGAGCTTCTAAACCAAAAAAAGCAAAGGACATATTAGCATTTTGCATTTCTTTCATGCTTTGCTGAATTATCTCTTGTTCTGTCAAACATCTAAGAAAAATCTACCCATAACAGCTCTGGAGCAGGATTGGTATAATTGGCTTTGTGGTAACTCATCTATTTCATAGGTTTTTGACTTTGAATATCTGAAATCATGGGAAAGAAAAAAATAGTTGAAACCTAATTTCTACTCTCTCTTCCACTCCTTGTCCGACCAAATCAGCCCCAAAATAAATTGCATGAATAAGGAGCCAGTCACTGAGCAGATTAGTGAATCAGTAAGCTGTGCCTTGTCACCATTCTACTAATGATTCTCTCTTTAAATTCAGCATTATTAATGATCATCCTTCACTTTTAGATTTGCCTTCCAGATCACTAATCACTCTATGCTCAAGAACGCTCTCCTGTTATGTATCTTCTGATTTTGTTTTTGCTGGCAGCATGCATTTAGCCATATGCTTGTCTTGTGCAGCCTGCCAAATTCCTGCGTTCCAGGGCTTGTTAAGCTGTGTAAAATGTTGTTGTTGACTTGAATGTTAAGGAAAGTAAGTGACTGATTTCACTTGTTGTTGCAGCCATCTGTGCTCCTGAGCCAGAGCTCTCATCCCAGCAGTAACCGTTAACGCAGACAAACTGTGACAATCTCATGCAAAGTCATTTGTTTGCTGGAATATATTTTCCAGCACCCACACTTCATCAGTAGACTTTTATGAAAGCAGAAATAGTACTGAAAGGGGCCAGAATCTTGTGATCCTTGAGAAGAATTCTTTGTGACTTCAGCTGAGAAAAAATTCCTTGATTAAGGACTGTAGAAATTGGTGGAAAATCATTGACAGGTTTCTTTAACAGGAGATGACGGTAGAGATGATCAGTACTGGAGCTATGAAGGCTCTTAAAGAAATAAAATAGATACCTTAATGATTTGGGGAATGTAGTAAATTCTATGTTTCAACTGCTGTAGAATGCCTGTATTAAAAGCCACCTAAAAGAAAGGAGAAAATGTGGTAGGGTGTGATGAACTGTGCAGCTGTAGGACTGTCCAGGGCTGTCCCCCAGAAATGCCTTCTGGTTTTTGGTCAGGTTTACCATGAGATCTCTAGGGACACACTGCAAAAGTTTTTATTTAATAACATTAATGTCTACAGTGTGAGTTTGCTTTAATTCCATGACAGTTGGCTGATTGCATTTATTATAGGAATATTTGTGTGGATTTGGGAGCGGCTGGGCAGGATGGTGCTGTGGCCAGAGCTCTGACAGTGCTGTCTGGAGAAGCTGCAGGCAATAATGGGGACAGGATGCTACTGTTAGCCTCCAAGATTTGGGATTCTGCCATTTCCCTTAAATGATACCCCTGCTGCAGACAGGTGATGAGGAAATGTAGCACTGAGAACAGTTTAACGAACTTGCTAGGCTTGAAACTTGCACACGTATGCATAATGAACATGTGAGTTTATAAAATCTGAGTGAGTTTGGCATCATGGGCACAATCTGACAGCAAGTCCCTCTACTTTCTACTGGAGAGGTGAAAAAAAATCCAGAACTTGCGCCGAAAATTATAATGTGTGGTACAACAGCTTCTCATCTGATGTAAGTTAATCATCTCATCATCCTGACATCTGACTTTCTCTTTCAGCACTGCTTTAAAGGTCACTGCATCTGGCTCACACCAGACATCCTGAAGCAGGATGGACACTGGGGGGCATGGAGCAAGTTTGGCTCTTGCTCCCGCACGTGTGGCACGGGGGTGAAGTACAGGACCCGGCAGTGTGACAACCCACAGTAAGTGACAGCCCAGGGGAGGATCCTCAGTGCACCAGGGCACTAAAGGATGCTGAGTGCTGCTTGTTAAATCAGACCTGTAGCATGAGTTGTCAGAAATTCTACTTTTGGCCCTTAGCAAGTCATGAATAATCTTTATTTCTCAGTTTATCCATCCATTAAAATGGTTATGCAGTTACAAGGATATTGATAGTGCTAATACAGTGCTGTGTAAAGCATAAGTAAAAGTTTAGGGTCCTATATATATCATTTTAAAGTGTGAGTATTAAAAAATAGCATTGATTTGCTGGATTTTTTAAAAACCTTGTAAAAAGTTTTCTTTAATCCATCTTTTAGGATATTTCAACAAGAAGGTCTTAAAATATTTTCAAACTGTTTGCATTCCTAGTTGGAACAAAGCTCCTGAGATCAGAACCTTCCCCAATGTTAATTTTAGGAATTTTGAATTGTCTTGTTTTAGTGACTTACATATGGGTCATCTAGATAACATGGACTGATTCCATTCCAGTAACAGTGGAAGTAAAGTATATTTAATACAAATGATATGAAATGTGTAATTATTGCAATCTTAGTGTGGTATCATAAAGTGTCAAGATCCTAACAGCAAGAACTAAAACAATTGTCAGAATTAAACAATTTTAACAGATAGAATATTTTTAATGTTGAACTTCTTGGTTTGTTCATAAAGCAATTGAACTTGACTAGTGTTGAAAATCATCTTATCATTGATTTTTTAAAAAAAAATGAGTTTTATGAAGCAGCATTTTCCAATGGAAATTGTTCTGTTGAGAAAAATATTGCCATTTCTTTTTTCAGCCTTTATAACTTTGGCAACAGGGAAGTGACCTTTATAATTGTGGGCACAGTTTTAGTTGTAAAACACATTTGCATGTAGGAAAAAGCCCAGTGTACTATTGAAAACATTTTCTGTGTTTCCTGGAAGAGGATGAAAACCCAGCTATAGGTCCTGAGCTCTGTATTGCCAGATCTGCCAGGGATCTGGTGCACATCTGCCTGGGGGTACAGCACTGAGCTGGGCTGTTCTGCTTTGCTGCTGCATTAGGGGTGAATGTCAATGAGTTCTGCTGTGCTTTCCTTTCCTGCCTACACCAAGAAAATGGCTTTTCCTGCCTTTTTGAACCTCTACTTGCAGAAGTTGCTTTTTAACAGCTAAAAAGTGGCAACGAGTTTTGAAAGGAAATATGTATTTTACACAACAGAAACACAGCCCTGGCTTCATCAAGTTGCTACTGACATGACTGGGAAACAAGCTGCTCTTCAAAAGACTGGATAGACACTTGATTAATGAAATAGTGGCAAAACTAACCCTGGGTTTCTCTCCCTGTTACAGTCCTGCCAACGGAGGCCGCACGTGCGTGGGGCCGAGCTACGAATTCCAACTGTGCAACACCCAGGAGTGTCCCAAGGATTTGGAGGATTTCAGAGAGGAGCAGTGCCGGCAGTGGGACCCTTACTTTGAGTACCAGAACACCAAACACCACTGGCTCCCCTATGAACATGTTGATGGTGAGCAGCCCCTCTCCTGTGAAAAGTAAAATCAGTTGCAAATATGAAAAAAAAAAAATTATATAGGGAGGGGTAAAACTTCATCCTGGGAAATCATGCCTCCTAAATCTGTTTGGAGGGATCAGTGGGTATCAGTGTACCAGTGATTCAATTTATATAATGCACTTGGATTTTCAAAAGACTTTGGACACTGTTCTCCAGTGACAGCTGTTAAATGGATTTACCATGAGATAAAAGGGAATGGTTTTGCATGGGAGGATGGCCCACTCTGAGAACTGCAGAAAGACCTTGTGACAATAAGTGACACAAGAAGGCAAAGGAAGCTTGGTGTTAATGAATGCCAGTAATGCATATGGGGGTAAAAACTGGTGTGTGTGTATGGATGGTGGGCTCTGAGGAGAAAGGCTGGGAATAGCTTTAGGAAAAGATCAGTTCAGTGACTGTGAAGGAGAGATGGAGAACACTGACCTGCCCCTGTGTACCTGCATGTTGTGTCTGCACTTTAAATACCCAGCCAATGCAGCTCAGTGTGCCCATGTCACTGCTGCCCATGCTGCTAAAAAAACAGCTGAACTCAGCCCAGAGTAAAACAAACATAAATAATGGCTTCTGGATGAGGAGAATTTGGATAAACCGTGACTTTTTACCCTGGAAAAGCAAGGATGTAGATTAAAAAGATAGAGTTACAGAGTAGTTGTGAGTAGCCCAAAGAGACTGAACTTGGAATGATTTTTGAGTTTCTCATAACACGAGCCTGGGAACATCAAATAAAATGGTGGCAGATTTAAAACAAATAAGAAGAAAGACTTAGTACAAAACATCTAATTATCTTGAAATTCACTGCCACAGAAAGTTGCAGATGCCAGAAAGTTTTACAAATTATTTTGAAAATCTTGACAGTTCTACAGTCCACTTAGGGCCATTAAACACCAAGTTCCAGCCATGATTTTGGAAGTCCTCAGGCTGCAGTGTAGGAGGAACTGGGAGAACATTCTGAGAAAAGTCTGCAGTTTGTTCCTGTCTTCCTGCAAATGCTGCTGGCACTGTTGGAGGCAGCTGTTGGGTTGGCTGGGTGCTGGCTCCCAACCAGCAAGGTCAGGCTGATGTTGTGGCCTCTTGACAGAGATCACCTCCTAGAACAAAAATGTTCCTGTTAATGCCTCAGATTAACTGTCAGTGCAAGAACAGCTGGTTGATTTGGGCCATGTCTGCTCTTGCCAGAAAACACACTGCCATGTTTTACCAAACAAAAAAGGCAGAGGGCAATGAGTCTCAACTTGCTGAATGAGCAGTGTGTGCTGCTCGCTGGTTTTGAACCCTGTCACTTCAATGACAAATTCTTGAGGGCAGGGTTGGCCTGGCAAGGGGCAGGTTCTGTGCACCCACCCCATCCTCAGCCCAGCTCTCATCTCTGGGAGGGGAAGGGTCACTTTGGGTGAATCATTTTGCATTCCAGTGAGAGGATACTCTGCCAGAAATTAATAGCAAATTCCTTATAATTAATTTGCCTTTCTTCCCAAACAGTTCTCAGAGTTCCTTCATTCTTTTCATGCCATCTTGGTCAGTCTGGGATTTTCAAAAACACAGGCACAGCCTCACAGCTTAATTTCATGAAATAGCTTTGCTGGCACAGGGTGAAGGGATGAAGGCTGTAGCCTGCAGGACCTTTGCTTAGGCTTTAGCCTTTGGAGCACTCTGCTGCAAAGACCAGTGAAACAAATCAGATTTTTTTCAATTAAATTCAATGGCTTCTTGGTCAGAAACCAGCTCATTGATGTCTGAACACTGATCCCTGGGCACTGCTGGTTTCCAATATAACTGTGATATAACTGCAGACACCTTGAGAGTTACATTTACCTGTGCAGGGTTATTAGAGGGAACAGCTTTTGTGTGAAAACAAGGCCAGAGACGAGCTTATGCTTGAAGTTCAATCTATTCAAAACTGCCTTTTGTAAGGATAAGGCATATCAGTGACATACTTGTGAGGATAATGCAGCTGTGGCTCAGAAGTGACATAAATCCATACACTTCACAGGCAGCTCAGCTGGACGTGTCTGACACATTGTGCAGGGTATAAGAACAGAGAGGAGTGCCTCATGGTGTGGGCAGAGAAAAGCCAGGGAGCTGGGGTACACCCCAGTGTGTCCTTGAGCATCCTGTGCCCTGTTGTGCCATGGTCTCCCATTCCAGGCCCTCTGAGCCCCCCACAACCTCACCCCCCTGCTCACAGACTCCTGCATTGTGCATCTGCCAGGGCAGCAGGGAGAGACTCTGGCTGTCAGCTCCCAGCCTCAGTTAAATGAGCAGGACTCAGGGAGCAGGGAGTGGACAGGCAAAGCATCACATCCATGCTCCTGCACCTCCACTGTGTCCAGCACTAGTGAATAGGAAGAAAATAATTCTCTGCAATAACAGGGTCTAATTTAACAGCACTGGCACATTTACTGTTCCCATGGAGCAGTGGGAGCAGAACCATCACTAAAATAAAGCCCTTGTACAGAGTTGTTGGCACCCAGTCAGACCTGCTGGTATTTTCATTTAATCACATACAGTGAATGCTTGGTATGTGTGGGATGGGGGTGGGTGCATACCCAGGGGTGGTGTGTACACATCCATCTTGTGCACAGCTTAATGTTTCTAATATATACAGCAGGTCTGTCGTTATTATGATCTTAATAGTCTCCTATTAAGAATTTGCACCAAAAAATGTACCTGTTTTAATAGACTAGACTCTAGATTTTTAGCATGACTTCTCTGCATGGTTTGGGAGCAGTAACAAAGGTCTCTCATGTACCAATACCCAGTGGCCTTGAGGACATCAACAGCAATAACAAGGACTTTATAAAAAGAGGGCAGAGGCCATGAAACTCTTCAGGGAAAGAACGCAAAGGGCCTGTGAAGATTTATTTCAGTTGAACTGCTATAATGGAAAGGTTGTTATTGTTTTAAATGGTGGGAAAAGCATTCCAACTTTTAATCATTTTAAAATAGCAGAATCTCTATTTGTTCCATCTAGCAGAAAGGCCATCTGCTCTTCAGTGCCAAGGAAAGCATAGTGAATCCTATTATGGGGCTGAGGACAGCAAGAGACATGGATAAAATGATATACACTAGTGGAATACAACTTTATTCAGCCACTGACTAGTCATTTTCAGCTTTACTTTTTGTTCTTAGCTCTTTGGAACAGATTAGAGAAAATACCTCTTGTCTGGCTGTGTGTGCATTGTGTTAGCAGTAAAAAAAAAAGGGTTTTGTCTGAATCTTTTTGACATCTCATCTTGTTTAACAGTTAAAATTATCATAAATGCAAGTACAACCATGAGGGAAAATTAACTTTGTGGTTAGGATGAAATGCTACAGCCCAGCTGTCTCTGAAAAAAATTTTGGATGCCAGATTCACTCAGTGTCAAACAGCTGCATTTAATGGGAAAATTACTTTGGCTTTTTTTTAAGTACAGTGCAGGAGAAACCAGCATCTCTCACAGGTAGTCATGCAACTGAGGAGAGCTCTGCCAGATTGCATCATCTGCAAAGGATTAAAGAGATCCCCCCTCAAAGTCAATGATCTGTTATTTTTAAGCCTGTCTCCTAATGGTGACACATGGATGCTTTATGATTCAACATTTTCCAAGAGATCACAGAATTTTTTGAAGGGGAGAAGCATCAATGATTTATGGGTACCACGTTGGGCTCTGTGATGTGTGCAAGGAAGAAGGGAGAGCCAACACTACTGAAAGTGCTGCTCACAACATCTGCAGCTAAACTGTGAGAGTTGAACACGCACAATTTGGGTCTTTTTTTTTTTTTCAGCTAAGGAGAGGTGCCACCTGTACTGTGAATCAAAGGAGACAGGGGATGTGGTGTACATGAAAAGGATGGTACACGATGGGACCCGCTGTTCCTACAAGGATGCTTACAGCATCTGCGTGAGGGGAGACTGCCTGGTGAGTGTCTGGGGGCTTTCTTCAGAGCCCAGAATTGGGAAAACATTTCAAATTGTACCTTGAGTGTTTCTCTCCGAGGATGACTAAGTATAATAACACTTTGGGCAATAAGGAGATTTCATTAGGATTATTGTCACAATATTATGTGTGGTATTCACAGTTGCCATGCATGTGACTCAGTTCCAAAAGCACCTACCTACACAAGTAATATCTCATGCAGTATTTTAAGATGAACTATTACAATTAGCTTTCAAGGAAAGCTGTCCCTGCTGAGGTTTGGTGGGGGTGGAATGTACAATGAAATAGGAATGCACAGCAGCTTTCAAGGAAAGTGGTGTTAGGATATAGCTGATGTGCATTCTCTTGGTATTTGATCATGCTATTTATAAAAAATCAATGACAGCTCCTCTAAGTTGGGATACACTGCAGGTCATCTTTCAAAGGAATTAGTCTCTGATTAGCTAAACACTGGTGGAGGTGCTTATCCCCATATAGATGCCCAGATTTTCCTGGAATTTAAGTATCTGTCTTAAGATAAGCTGAGGCTTAAGAGCTTTTCCTTAACCATGCTGCTTTCCTTCAGTAAGAGAACCACTGTGAAAAATAATATAAAAATATAACCACCCAGTTGACAGATATCATAAGAACTGGAAGTATTAAAATCTGTTTAGGTGTTGATCTTACAAGAGAATACTACGAGGTGTGCTGCTTTGCTAAAGCAGAATCCGGGGGTTGATATGTAAAGTGAAGGCTCATTTGAATTCAAGAGTAGATAAATAAGAACAACTGTTTCTCTATTTTGTGCACAGAAAGTTGGGTGTGACAGGGTCATAGGTTCCACGAAGCAGGAAGATAAGTGTGGTGTCTGTGGAGGAGATAATTCCCACTGCAAAGTGGTGAAAAGAACATTTTCAAGAGTACCAAAAAAGCAAGGTCAGTACGTCCAGTGTGGTTTGTCCTGGGAAATTCAGGGTATTTTTTCTTGGTCTCTTATGTTTCATGGAAAGTACCAGGGCAATTACAAATCATTTGCTGCATCATTAATTCCAATAAACAATCTGGACTTACTTCCAAATATGCTTATAATTTGAAAATATGACTTCTGTCCAGTGAGCAGTTAAAGCTGCAGATACCAAGGCCTGTGCATGCATAGAAGAGGCCTTCCCTGCTCCTTGTTGGAGAGCTGTGGACTTGTGCTGCAATAATGTGTCATCATCAGGCACTGTCAGGCAGGAGGCTGTGTGGTCTCTCTGGGGGCATAGGGCATTCAAAGCCCATTTCAGTCTGAAGCAAAGTCTGTTGATGATAGCACAGAATTGGGAATGGGAATAATGCTGGATTCGGTTCATCTTGTTTAAAACACCCTGCTTTCAGAAAATAAGATTTATTTTAAAATCTAAGAAAAAGTGTCCCTGTTTGTGGCATATTAATCCATAACTATCCTTTCAAATACCTCAATATAGGGTATGTTAAGATGTTTGAAATTCCTGCTGGTGCAAGACATTTACTTATACAGGAAACAGATGCCACCCCTCATCATCTTGGTAAGTAACAAGTAGGAAAATTTTCAATCAGAATATTTTTTTCTAGCGTTTATTTTTGTCTCTGGAGGCTGACAATGTGTTTATACAATTGTTTACCTATTACCCACCCACACCATGTACTTTCTCTAAGTATGTTAAATTAGGAAACCTGTTTGGCAATGTGCTGTGTATCAGGGTGTCCCAGCCAGATCTCTGTGTTGGTATGTGCATGTGTGAAAGCTGCTGGAAGAGGCAGAGTTACTTTGTGGGATGCAGAGCATTATCTTTGGGGGTTGGAAGAAGATGATCAAAGTCCCTTTCAACCCAAATCATTCTATGGTCTGTGTGCATCACTCATGCTTCCCACCCTCAGTAATTTCCCAGCTACATCCAGATCTGTTGCAGATTCTGCCCACTGCTAACAGTATTGACAGAGGCTTCCAAAATCAATCCAGCAGTTCAGGAGGCAATGGAAATCCACTCCTTCCCGGGCCCTGTAATCAATGGGAAGCAATGACTAGTAGGCTGCTATTAACTGGAAATAGATTTGCAGGGAATGGTCTGCTAATTATAGTGTGAGTCATCCCAGCTTCTCCCAGTGAATGCTTCCCTTCTGCTCAGGGCAGCCTGGCCCTGTGGATCAGGGAGCAATCCTTGTTCAGACAAAGTTCTGTCAGGGTGAGGTGAGTGCTGTGCACATGGACAGCTGGCTCACTGTCGAGGCCACTGCTGAGGGAGCAGGATGCTCAGGAACCTGCCAGAGAGAGAATGGAGTCAAAATCTGGTGTTACATAAATAGTCCCTGTTTCTTCTAATGAGGAGGGCAAATTTTCCCTCTCAGGTGAAAACCTGTCCTCATACAAAGGTGGCTGAAGTCTCTCCAGGTGAAGGATGGAGCACTGGTGAGAGCTGAAGAGAGAAACCAGGCTCTGTGTGCAGTAGCAGGTGCCTGTGGAGCAGCAGGAGCTTAACAGGGCCGTGTTGGTGTCAGGACTGGATCTGAGCAGGAGAATTAATGCTGTTTCTAGTGCCTCTCTCTCACTGTGGGGACCTGCTGGGGGCTAGCTCAGTAGCCTTTCTCTGATGGAGCAGTGACAGCCCCCTGAGCTGCCTTACAACATATGAAAGAGCTGAATAACTCTGGGACCCCCACTGCCTCTCAAATTGGCTCGGATTTGGCCAGTGGATGCAGAAGTTGTTATATGGGAGCAGGCAGCTGGACCCCTGTGGTGCAGCTGCATTGGCCTCATTTCTCTGGCAAGGCAGACTATGGAAAAGAAAGAAAAAAAGGACAACTGATGTTCTTGGAGCTGAGCAGAAAAGCATTGACAGTCAGTGAAACACCTGAAAAAGTCCTTCCAAACCTGTGAGGGAACAGAGGGAAAATGCACACTGGCCTTTTCAGCTTCATCCACTGGGACACGAGTAGAACAAAACTGGAGATGATCAACAAACCTCTCCTATTCACTTTCCTTGTGTTGTTCCCAGCTATTAAAAATCGTGAAACGGGGAAATTAATTCTAAGTGAAGACAACTACGTGCCAGACTCCAAAGTATTTATTGACATGGGTGTGGAGTGGGAATATCGGAATGACGACGACAGGGAAACGGTGCAGACCATGGGGCCTCTGCGTAATGGAATAGTTATTCTGGTAAGTCAAATGAAAACCACCTTCCACAGAGCCATAATGGGCTAGCATATCATTCAGGTTCCTCTTGTGAGTTCCAGGAAGACATCTGCTTCAATTATAAGACAATAGAAGATGTGTTTTAATTCCTTTCTCCCGGTGCATTGCTCTGTATGAGAGCTGTTATAATTCAGGGTTATGTGCTGAGCAACCAGCTGTCCTGATTGTTTCCTGTGGATGGCAGAGCAATCAGCCACTGAAGTAAAGACTGCAGCTTACTTATCCTATCTGACATGTGAGCACCAATCAAAAAAAGGTCAGAGTGGTTGGTATCAGCTAGATCTAATAGTTCCTTCTCCCATCTATGTTTTGAAAATGTATCCTGCAAAGGCAGCAGCAGGATTCCTGTGCTTCCTGGCTCCCCTTTTCAGGGCAAAACCAGTTCAGTTCCCAAAACCACCCAAATATATTCTTCTTCATTGCAAACTAGCAAACAATAGACTTCAATTCGTAGGGGTAAGTTGATTTCGAATCCCTCTGAAAACAGCTGTAATGTGTTGATTTACACCAGCTAAACTTCAAAGAAAGAATAAATACTATGTTTCCAAAAGACCAATATTTTGCACTTTGTTCACATTGAATTCCATTTTCTTGCATTTGTCTTAGTGCAGTGGGATAACAAAACCTCTTTCCAAATAGTTTATATTTCTGTCAAGATTAAGTAAAAAACTTTGCAGAATTCCAGGGTTATCATAAGAGTATTTGTGTTTTATCAGAAATAGAAGCAATTTTCTTTGCTGCTTTCACTTATTTCTGCAGTTAAATTTGCCTTGTCTTTGAGTGGAACTATTCGTTATCATTTCAGTACAAAATTTCCTTCCTTTGTGATGGGATATGGAAAAAATTTGGTATCATTATGTCAGCCCAATGCTGGCAAGGAAAATAAGTCTAAATCAACAACAGCCTTTCTTAATCTGCAATTTAGAAACTCTGTGTCATAAGGATGGAGATACTTTTTCATCAGGGAAAGAAATGTGTTGAGTGCAGCTAAAAGGTTGAAATCCCTCCGGGCATGTTTTTATATGTGAGCCATGATCAGGATTTCACATCATCTCACAGAGCTCCTGATATCAGTCTTTCATATCTTTTTTCCATACATCTGCTTTGCTTATTAGGTGATTCCTCATGGTGGTGCCAAGATATCTTTGACTTACAAGTACATGATCCACGAAGATTCCTTGAATGTAGATAACAATAATGTTGTGGAAGATTCGTATGAATGGGCTCTGAAGAAATGGTCCCAGTGTTCAAAACCTTGTGGAGGAGGTAAAAAGAAAACCCCAGATCATTCAGAATTCATAGGGAGACCAGAATATGGGAGGAGTTTTATTTAAGTAATAGATAAATAGTGAATGGGGTTAAAACCTGACTTAAATGGTTTGGGAGCAGATCTGGGCTGATTAATTTCTGATCTATGAAACTGAAAATTTGTACAAATGTGCAAGATTTGGATGAGGGTCTCCAAGCTGTGAAGGTGCCAAACCTCAAGGTGCCGTGGGGCAGCCCTTTGTAAATCCACATCCAGTGATGTGGCCTTTGCAATGTCAGTGCCCCCCTTTTTGGGGTCAGATGTGAGTGCTGATGCACTTCCCCAGGCTGATGGTCAGGTTGCAGCATTGGATTGCGGCTGGGCAGATTTGCAGAATGTTTTTGAGATGCTGGATCTGGCTGTTATTTTCATTAAATATTATTTAAATATTATTTTCATGTTCATGGTGAGGCCATACCTCAAGTGCTGTGTCCAGCTCTGGCCTCTCAGTTTAGGAAGGACATTGAGACACTTGAGCATGTCCAGGAGAGGGAACAAGACTGGTGAGGAGCTTGTAACACAACTCCTGTGAAGAATGACTGAGGTGGGATTGTTCAGCCTGGAGAAAAGGAGACTCAGAGGTGACCTTATCACCCTCTACAACTCCCTGAAAGGTGGCTGTGGGCAGGTGGGGTTGGTCTCTTTCTCCTGGCAGCAACTGACAGAAGGAGAGGACATAGCCTTAAGCTGTGCCAAGGCAAATATAGGTTGGATATTAGGAAAAAGTTTTTTACAGAAAGAGTGATAAAGTACTGGAATGGCCTGCTCAGGTAGGTGGTGGAGTCACCATCCCTGGATGTGTTTAAAAAAAGACTGGATGTGGGACTTGGTACCACGGTTTAGTTGAGGTGTTAGGGCATGGGTTGGATTCCATCTTAAAGGTCTCGTCCAACCCAATGATTCTGTGATTAAAGGAGTGAAAAATATAGGGGGTGAGCAATTATAGGTGTTAAATTTGCATTGCAAGTGTTTATTTGGTGCAGCTTACAGCTCCTTTGGTAGCATGTTCAGCTCCTACTGCAACCTTTGACAGAATTTTTGCAGTTCATCTGAATCTCTGTGAGATCTGCCAGTCCTGAGAGTAAGAGCAGTGTCTTTCCCCAGGCCACCAGTTCACCAAGTACGGCTGCCGCAGGAAGGCGGATCACAAGATGGTTCATCGGAGCTACTGCGAGCTGATCCAGAAACCCAAACCCATCCGCAGGGTGTGCAACCTCCAGGAGTGCTCCCAGCCCATGTAAGCACCCCTGGCCCCCAGCACTGCTCCCTGGAGGTGCAGGGGACATCACACCCAGCCAGCATTGTCACCTCAGGGAAGGTGGCTTTGGCTTCACCTTTGTGGTCGTTACTGAGACCCAGGGCTGTGAGGAGCTCGTGCTCTGTTCTGCTCATAGAAATATTCTTTCTGTGATTGCTTGTTCCTATGACTTATGAAATGAGTTGGATTACAAGTGCTGTCCTGATCCAGAATTTTGTGTTCATGCCATCTTGAGGTGATACAAAATGGACATAAATTCAATGTATATCAGTGGATTTTCCACAGTGTGAGTTAACCATATCAGAACAAATGTACAGAGTGCTACAGAAGACAACCAATGTCATCCAGTCTCTCAAATCCAAAAATTCAAATCTTCATAAAATTCACAGCATATTTTTGGACATTTAAACACGGGGAAAATATATTTGACCTGTTAGATTTCTCTGGCTGCCCTTGTACAGCACAAAGTGCCTGTCATACCTTCATTTCTACTCTTTATAGTTAAGTGTTATAAATATTTTAATTAACATTTTACAGGTGATTTTTTTGACTGGCAGCAGGTTATTCCTGCCACATGGACTAATATATTCTTTGTGTTACTACTGCAAGAAAGGAGTATGTTGATCCCAGCTTTTCTCTTGGGACCAAGTATAGGTTCCAGGAATCACAGCAAATAAATAGAACATACCACACAATATTTCCTAACTTCCTTTCAAAAAAAAAAAATTTGAAAGAGAGAAAAGGCAAGAAACTGTGCCCCATAAACTCTGCATGGGTCAGGGTTGAATGTTTGTTTATTGGAAAACTGAAGTAATGACCTAACCATATCTCAGGCTCTCTGGAAAGGACTGTATCCTCCTTTCAGCTGCAAATATAATTGGGCCCAGGTACCACAAAGACTCAATAGGATCCTAAATTGTACTTGGAACCCTGAAGTTTCAGTTAGCTCTGTTTCCATAGAATGTCATCCAAGCTCTTGTACATAGGAGAGGCAATTATTAAGGGGTTTTACAAAGCTCTGGGACACCCACTACACTAATATGCTGCTTCTTCACTTCTGGGAACAACTCATCTTTGTCTCAGAAGTCACCTCAGGATTCATGGCTCCACAGCTCTTGCCTTTCTTCACAGCTGTGTGATTTCTGGAAGTTACAAAGAGAAAGTTGGGAGAAACTGTTACTTTCTGTTTAACTGGAATTTGTGGTGCAGTGCCTTGTACTATTTTTTGACCATTTCCAAACCCGGGATTTTATGAGTGCTTTAGGACAAATCCTTCAAGCTCAGGGTGTTTCTCCAGACTACCTATATTTTTTTGGTTAATTTTATCCCATGAATACTGTTTACATGGAACAATATTTCCATCTTGCACATCTCTGCACTTTGTAAATATTTATAGACGACTGTCTGTCTTCACTTCATTATAACCAAGCTTTTAGTACTCTAGATAAATTTCCTTTGGTGCTGTCTGTCCCTGTTGTTCTTCTCTAAGTTCTTTACAATTTGTAGTTGTAATTAATGAGTTGGTTTGGGTGATCAGTAAGGATTTCAACTACACTACATTACAAACTGTAGATTTCATTTCTCAGTGGCCAAACTAATTTAGAAATTATGAACTCAAACTTTCTTGTTTTCAGTGGAGTGTTGCCTTCCCCCAAACCAAACATTTATGATGATGAGGACCCTGATCTGCCCAAGCTCAGCACTCAGCACTGGGTTTGGCAGTGATTCAGCAGATTGAGTCTACCATGGCCAGGGATATGGTCCACGGAGTGCCCAGACATAGGCTAGGCAGGAGCTGCATTTCTAGCCCAGATATTTTGGCTCCATTCAAATGGAAACCAGCTGGTTCGTGCTGCATTATGAGACAAGGCACATCTCGTGCACCTGGGAAGCTCAGCAGCACCCTTGGGTGGCTGCTTTTGACATAAAAGCAACTATATTTTTATGTGTAGTCTTGGAAAGGGCAGCTTAAAATCAAAGCAATTACAGCAAAGTAAGAATAAGGCTTATCTTGGAGTTAATGAGAAAGAGTAATATTGAAGATCTGGGTCTTATTAATGATATTTCAGGGGCAGTCAAATAACCCTCACCATAACTCCTTACGTCTTTTTCGCATCTTTTTTTTCCATATCAGAACTAGTATTAACATCATGTTAAACCTGTGCTCGAGAGTTACAACTCAAACAGCTTGAATTTTACTCTGCTCACTCTCTCTTTCACCAACCCAGCTGGGTGACAGGAGAATGGGAGCCTTGCAGCAAATCCTGTGGGAAGACAGGGTACCAGGTGCGCTCGGTGCGCTGCATCCAGCCCCTGCACGACAACACCAACCGCTCCGTGCACACCAAGTACTGCAACAGCGACCGCCCCGAGGGCAGGAGGCCCTGCAACAGGGAGCTGTGCCCAGCACAGTGGAGAATAGGACCCTGGTCACAGGTCAGTCCCTTCCTGGAGGTCTCAAACAGCTCATTTCTGACTGGAGTGTGACAAGTGATGGCACCCCTGTGTTTGTGAATAGATGGCTGGCATGTACAGTTGTTTGTTTATTGCTGGACTGCAGCTCGCTCTTGGAGTATTTCACAAGCTAATTTCTGACTGGGTGGAATGAGTGTGACAAGTGATGGCACCCCTGTGTTTGTGAATAGATGGCTGGCATGTACAGTTGTTTGTTTATTGCTTGACCACAGCTCACTCTTGGAGTATTTCACAATTACTGGTGTACCACAAGAAGCAGTGAGTGGCTCTCCCTCTTGCTTCATTACTGTAGGTACTGCAGTGGCTCAGATAATGTACCAGGTCAGCTCAAATGAAGGGCAGTTTAAAATTGGAAAGCTAATTTCTAATCTGGTGTTTCCAGAGGGTGGCTGGGGGGTAACTGCTGCTGTCCTTGCAGTGCTCTGTCAGCTGTGGCAATGGCACCCAGGATCGCCCGGTCCTGTGCCGGACCAGGGACAACGCCATCGGCCTGTGCAAGGAGAATAAACCAGAGAATGTCAGGATTTGCAGACTACCTCCGTGTCCAAGTAAGGGCTTGCCTTTAATAGCTTCTATTACTTGTTGAAAAAAAATATTTATTTATTTCCAATGCCTCCATTGAATTGATTGTTGTGTGCTACATCTGCCTGGGGGGGAACTTCTCCACCGTCCCTATTTTGAGTGGAGCTGCTGTGTGGACAACGGGCTTCTTGGGAACTCTTCTGCTGGGGAGCACTGCTTGGCTCTCAGGACAGCCTGAGAGTCTGAGGCAGACCTCAGCACAGTGCTGATGGCTGGATGTGGCCAGCAGCCAACAGCTGCCCTGGGAGAGGAGCAGTGCCTGGTCCAGCCCTGCACCCCTGAGACCTGTGGGGACGCTGGGCTGTGGCTGAACAAGATGCCTCTTTCCCCATCTCCACCAACAGTTCCAGGCTTCTTTTTCATTCCATCAAACACAAGTTATCTGCAGGAGTTATCTAACTCAGTTTATAGAAGCTGTAATTAATTTGTTCCTGCTTAATCCAGGGCAATAAGGCCTTTATCCTTGTTAGCTTTTCAGCTGTTTGCAAATGATACTTGTGAGATCATTTCACATATTCCTATTATTAAGTAATTCGTATTTTTCTTTTTTTTACTGATGTATTTCTCAGGGTAGCTTTTGATTTCTAATTAATTAGAAGCAAGCTGTCAATTATAGTCTCCAATACAAAAATTTAATGAGGCACTGTAACTAAACTAGACTGCATGTCTCTGGGGATGTGTGACACTGCCATGAGAAGTGCTGCTGGAGAACTGGCCCTTAGGCTGTCTTCAGTGTTGGCTGTGAGGTGCTGGGCAGGAGTTGTAGCAGCCTCCCCAAACAACACCTTTTGCCCAAAATCACACAGTTTGGTTGTAATCCTTCCCTGGGCTCCCTCACAACTGGAGCCCACTCACTCTCTGAGCTTGTCCCCTTCTGACAGAGCAACAATTTAATGCTGCCTAACATATGTTGTGTTGCATCTTTTTTTTTTTTTTCCTCTATTCAAGGAAACGTTTCTGATCCTTCAAAGAAAACCTACATGATACAATGGCTGTCAAGACCCGATCCAGACTACCCCATCCAGAAAATATCTTCAAGTAAAAGACCCATTTATAACTCTGCCTTTGCCCTTAAATGCATGCCACATCGAATGTGGACTTTGCCTTTTGCTCTCTTCTTCTCTCTATGCGGAAAGTTCCCTTGACTTTGCCAAGTTTAAATCTTGGGCTGAATCTGTTTTTTCACACCAGGCACTCGGTGCTCGGTGTCTTTCTTCTCTGGAGCTTGCATAGCACTGGTGGTGGAGGTCTTGAAGTGTTGGATGTGTGAAGTTGGATCTCCACAGTATGTTGCAGTCCTCTGAAAGGGAGCTGGGATCGGTTTGCTTGTTGCTTGGTGGTGGTGAAAAAAGGCTCTTACTGGTTCCTGATGTTCAGTTTGATAGCAAAACTGAGAACTTATTGTGAATGTGATCACATCACAATAATGACACCTTGTAGTGCTAAAGTTCTCCTTTATCTAAAAACCCGAAATCTCGTAACTCTCTGGTTTCAGTTTGCTGACAGGGTAGTCTGATGAGTGGAAGAATTTTTTCATTCCATTTTCCTTTGTGGTGCTGTTGCTTTCCTCACCCTTACTGCTCATTTTTTTTTTTTTATTCCTGACCCTCACCTTTACATTTGTGACCCGGAGAGGGCTCACTGGGGAGCAGAAGCTGAGTTTCTGCTGGTACTTTCCGTGCTGCTCTGATGCCATTGCTCTCCCCAGACTCCCGGTGGTCATTTGGGGGTTTTCCCCTCGAGAAAAGCCGCGTTCGTTTTTTCCATCGCACAATTTTTTGCCAGTTTTGCGTATTTTCACTTCAGAAGCAAACCCAAAGCAGAACAGGCATGGTCCATGGTGAAGGTGGCGTGGTGGTGTTTTTCTTAACGTGGAGGAGGCAATATGATGTTTTCACTGGCTATGATGTCTCCAGCTGATCAGCATGGAGCTGTTTATACTCATTACATCTCTGGTCTTTTTTCACCATGTGCATGTCTGACTTGACTGGTATGGTTGTGTGTGTGTGTGTGTGTGTGTGTGTGTGTGCTCTTAGCTGTGTCAACTGGCAAACATAACAGTGTGAACTACTACGAATTACCTCAATTTTTATTGCTTTTTTTGCTTAGGAGATGAATTTTAGAAAAATGCCTTAATGTTGAAATGTGAATGGCATTAATTTACCAGATCCAGCTTTAAATATGAACAGTACACTGGTACCTTGAGTTAATCTTCATATGGAATGTTTTTACTTGAACGATAACTATTGGAAGGCAGTAAATTTAATTGGAGGTTGATTTGCACAGTGCATATCCATATCTTCATCGAGACAGGATTGTGGCCTGACTTTCTGAAATTTAACTGGCATTCGTGCTTCTCCTTCTGTGTTTGTGTTGAAGATCTGGAATTCAGAAGTCATAAAATTCTTTGTGACAGTCAGTACCAATAGCAGAAATGTAAAACTGCAGTCTTGGAGCAAATTACTACCTTATTGCTTTGATCATATTTTTTTGAAAAGTGGCATTTTTGAATCTTTGGGTCGTCAACAGTGTAGCACTTCAAACTTGTCATTATCATGTGATCACATATTTAAATTTTGCTGTTAATATTTCCTGAAACATGTTAACAATTTACATGACAAGGTGAAAAAGCAAAGACACGTATCTGGCACTGAATACTGTTATGTAAAATAATCGGTGTTTAACTGTATAAATATATTCATGACTGTTACCTTTAAATAGACAATGTTTAGTGGTGTTTCAAGAGATGGGTGGCTATAGAGAATGGTGCAATAAGGTATCTGGGCATTGTGCACTATGTCTATATGCACTTTGGTTTATCAGGGATATTTTATTAGTGTTTTGTATGTATTTAACATAATATTAAAGATGTGCCAATTCAGTTTGCTTTTCAATATTTTTTTATGAGACTAATGTGTACCAAAGTGACTGTGAAACTGATTTATTTTTTTCTTACTGATGTTTTGAATATATACTTCCAGTCTGTCATGCATACTGCAAGTAAAAATAAATAAAAGTTCAGCAAATCTGGATATTTTGGTTTGGATAGAGGATCCAAATTTTATTCTGGCATTGAGAAGTTGCAGAGTTTATTTACATAACTTATCAGATGTCACTAAACTTATTACATAATGCAGTTTTATTTCCATGTATTGTTAAGCTTGACATTTCATATTTTTTGTTAGGAAAAAAGGCATTTTTCTAAAGGTGCTGTTATCGATTCTTACCAAGCCAAGAACAGACCTGCCTTGTTAAAACCACATTTAAATATTATATCTGTTGGCTTTTATTATGGAAGCCATTTGTAGGAATGTACATAAGGGTCACGCATCATGAGGCAAAATGTTCAAAGGGGATTCTTATGGTGTATGTAAAAATATATTTAAAATGTATAGGCACATGCAGGCTTTTTTATGGAGCTGTGCATGCAGGTATGAACAGTTCCAGCTCTTAAAGGCTGGTTTGAAAATCTCTCCAAAATCAAGGTGCTCTTCTTAGGTTCCTAAGGAGGGAGTCATCCCTAACCTCCCGTAGTATTTCAGTTTAGCATTTGAAAAACATGAAAATTATCTGACACATTCTAAAGTAGGAACTAGAATTTTGCTTTTCTGCAACAAAAGCAACAATCAGGGCACAGATACAACATACAGGAGGTGTTTTCACCTGCCTCAGCCAGCACTAGCATTTTAAAGCACCAGCCATGAGTTTATTTTAGACTGATATGTTTGCCAATGAAACACCCACGATGCCCTGTTTTGTTAACTGAGGATGAGTGAAGGGGTGGCACCTACGCTTTCCAAATCCCCTTGGTATGGCTGAACCTGCTCTGCTTCTCTCCTTTGCTGTGAGGGGGCTGACACAAGCCAGTGCTCGTAGCAGGAGGGTGAAATGTGAGCTCCAGATCAGGCTGAGAGCGTTGTCTGCCATCGGGTGCACTCTGAATAAAGCGAGTAATTGGAATTACTCACCCTTTACTGTAAGAGTAGGTAGAGCAGGGGGAGAGAGAAAAGTGATTTCATCTCCGTCTCAGCACTCTGGTCACAGAGATGTTTTGTTATTGATGATGCCAGCTGTTGGTCAGTCTGTTTTTCTCCTCAGCCCTCTCCTACAAACTCTGACTCCACTCTCAGCATGGGCTGCATGTTGGGACTTTTCCTTCACTGCAGTGCCTGGCTCCATTACTCCATCCTGGAGGGACAGGAGCTGAGGGGTGTCTGTGTAGAGCAGAGGACAGGCAGATTTCTCTGCAAGGAGCCTGCTAGACCCTCACCACCCATTTGCCACCAACTCACACAGTCCTCTGCCTGAGCAGAAATCACAAGGGCTTAGGGGAATCTCTGAGCAGGCTTCTGTTTATGTTTCTCAGGCAGGAACACTTTGACTACTTCACCTTTAATGCCTCAGCCTACAATTTACCACCTGCATTTCAGCAAGATCAGGATCTGCCATAACACCTCTATTACAGTGAAGATTGTTGTAACAGCTATTGGCAGCTTAAAGCTTATCGATTCTCATTCTTTCTCTTTTATTACAGTCATTGACACAAAAATCAGGACTTTTACTGAGTCTCCCAGTCATTAATGGACTGGCTTGGCTCCATTGCACTGGAGTTTGTCGTTCCAAAAATATCATCTCCTTTCTAGGGGGAGTAGAAAAACCTAATGGTAAATGCACCACTTTTCTCTCAAACAAGAGACTGCTGAGAAAATGCTGCTGTTTGCAGAGTAGGGGTACCAGGCAACAATATCACTTCAATTAGTGGAGATGGATTAAATCTGAGTTACATGGTACACATCAAAATAGGACTTGACTTTTCTGAGACAGTCCAGATAAATATGTTACCCCTGACTGTGGTTAGTAACTGGTTGCAGAAAAGCATTAAAAGGAGCAATGAGGGAAAAATAGATTTCTTAACATAAAACTTGATGAATTTGTGGGAGTTCGATGTAGTTTTAGCAACAACACACCACACACAATCAGTGTGTTTTGAGGTTTAAACCAAGACAACAACACAATTTGTTGTGGCTTCATGGTCTTCAGGGTAGTGCTGCCAGGACTTGAAGGCAAAAGTTGGAGTGTGATGGTCTAGAGCTTGGATGGGGCTGGTACAAACAGTTCAGATCAGCTTTTGCAGCTCTTGAAGTGAGCTGACTTCTAGGTTGAATATAAGCCTGCTTCTGCTTATAGAAGGCTCATTTGCCAGTTTCCCATCCCACTTTAAATATCAAACCCTCTGCCCACTGCCAAAGCTTCAGCTGTGTTTCTTTTTCTGATTAATGTGAAGATGCTCTTTATTTATCTGTTCCCTTTTTCTCTTTCAGAAGATCATTGTCAAGGAGACAAGTCAATGTTCTGTCGCATGGAAGTTCTCTCCCGTTACTGCTCCATTCCTGGGTACAATAAGCTGTGTTGCAAGTCCTGCAACACTTACAGCAACGTAACAGAGGATGGCAATGTAACCAATGCCAATGTAAATAAGAATAATATCATTGAGGAGGAGCTCCTGACAACCCGCAGCCCTCCCGTGGGAGTGCCCAGCACAGAGTCTGCCACCAGCCCTCCTCTGCTTTCCAAAACACCTGCACCCCCTCCCAATGCAACTGAGGAGCACCCAGAAATAAATGCAGTGGATGTTCCCTATAAAGTGGATGGGTTGGATAACGAAGTACCACAGCACAACATCATTACACGGAGGAGGCCTTATGAAAGGACAAGGAATCAAAGAATCCAGGAGCTGATCGCTGAGAAAATGAAAAAAGAGACTCTTAGGAAAATAAACTAAAATGGAAATATGGCACAAACATTTTTCTCTTATAGAGATGTTACCAACATCATAGTATTGGCCATCGTAGAGACTAAAAACGGGGGAAAATCGAAGTGGTGCTATGGCAGAGATACCAAATTCTCAAGCCTACTCTAAATGGAAATGACAGACGGTTTCATGAGTGCTAGTCTGAACACTTTGATGGCTAGGTTAGGTGTACAGGGTACAGCAGAGTATTAGTGCAATATCCCTACAGTGTGCCACTGAATCCAAACAAACCACAATGCTTAGGTCAGGTTAGCAGGTTTCTCAGTTACAGGCTCTTTAAAGTCCTCTGTGCCTGTGTAAAACTGCTTGGGAATAGCAATGGGAGACACACTTAGTATGGAAGAAAGCAATCCCAAGACATAATAAATCCCTTTAACTCTGACAAGCAGGGGGTCAGCACTCCTGTGATGCTTCTGTGCCTTGCACAAATGCTGGCACTAACACATCCCACTTTGGGAAGGTTCTTGGGACATGCCAGGCTGGGTTTGGCTGATCTTGGCAGAGCTGCCTCTGTGGTCACAGCTTGGTATGTGCTCACGGAGCTTCCTGAGGCTGGACTGTGTAAGAAAATACAGAGAATTCTGTAGCCATATATTTATGTGTAAATTAAAAACTTACAAACAGTAGTTTACATACTTCCATAAACAATTTCAAAGGATTCTCCTAAACTTTTGGACACATGCAAGTCATTTAGTAGGGTAGATCTGGCCAACTTGGACTGACAACATCCTAGTCTTTCTGTTTACAATTATCCATATTTTTATAGTCTTGAAGTTCCTGTAATGCAACAGCCTCAGTGACCCTTATTGGTTGGTGCTTTTTTTATTGGTCTGATTTTTTTCTACCCACCTTCTGTTTAACTTAAAGATGACTGGATCCTTGTTGTCTTTTCTTTGGTGCTTTTTTTAAGACAAACTTTTTTTCCCCCCCACATAGGATGCAGTTATTTTTGAGGAATTAATTTTTTTATTATCTTCCTTTCCTTAGAACAGCTTTATTGGTGCAGAAGTGAACAACTGTTTGCTGTGCCCTTACATGAACACACACACACACACACACACACACGTGTATTCACAGCACCTGGTCTGCTAGAAAACTTTAAGATGTGTAACCTGACAACCCTTTGAGTACTTTTTTTTCCCCTCAGGGTCATCATGGTTTTCATAGGTCATTTTGAATTCCTGGTTGGAGAACAGAAGATGAACTCAACTTGGCTCTAACACTGCCGAGACAGGGAGCATGGACTGGTTCCTGCTGTGGGTGGCATCTGAGCAGTATTTTTCCTGGCTTGGATTCTTCTATTTGTTTCTTCTTTGCTGGTAAATCTCCTACAGAGCCTGAGGCTTCCCTGAAATCCCCTCTTTACCACTAGGTAGGTCTGGTGGCTCCAAGTTCAGATTTTCCAGTCTGAAGGGAAGATGTCACCCTCCAGCCTGAGCTGGTCCTGATTTGAAGCAGCACCAGCAGTAAACTCATACATAATCACAAAATTATTGGGAGTGTGCTGCATTCCCAGCTATGTGTGAGCTCTTCTCTGGCCCAGCTGCTGCCAAAGAGCTTCACAGGTATTGCAGGGTAAAGCACATGTGACCTCCTGTGACCCTACCTTCTGCCCTTGACCACCACCACTGAATGAACTGCCCAGTCTCCTCTTCCAAATGAGCCATTCCTCCTGGAAAAGAGGCAGCAGCCTGCAGGAACTTCAGGCTTTAAAGCACCTACATGTGGGACTGTTTCAGCCTGAACTGTGGCCAGAAGTTTTTGAAGCACAAGACCTGATCTAAGAAAGATTCTTCATGGAGATACTAGCCCAAGCAGAGAAGGAATGTTTTCAGATGGTGTCATGGCATCAGGTGCCCCTTCTTACACAGAACAAAGGGGATACACTTGGTGCAGGGATGAGAGATACACTGAAGACCATAAAACCTGGCCTGCTAAGAGTCCAGAGCATAAGGAAACATCTCCTGGGCAAAGCAGACATGGCTGCAGATGTGGAAGCAGCAGCCAGCACAAGCAAAAATCTGTTCAGGTTTGGAGAAGTAAAATTCAGGCTCTGCAGTTTGGCAGCACAGCAGGAAGAGTTCCACCACAGGCTTTCACTCCTGGGACGTGGAGTGTTCCCCTGCAGTTAAAGGGTCTTGTCCTTGGTGCCCTGTCCCAGCCCTGCTCCATGACCTGCTGGCCACCACAGAGCCACGGGGCACGGGCAAGCCAGGGATCCTCGTGCCAAGGGATTTGTGGTTGCCTACAGATGGGACAATTTTAATAACTGTGAAGGTTCAGGTCACGTCTGTGCACAACAGCAATGGAGTAATGAGCACTCAAGGGAAAAAACAACCCCACCATTCTATTTAGAAGCAAGGAAGACGTGTCTAAATCAACATCATTCCAGCTGCTGTGCCATGGGAGACACGAGCTGTAGCCAGGCTCCCAGCCTGTAGATTCTTGCCTTCCACATTTCCTTTACACAGATGTGGTTAGTATTTACACTCATCTTTTCCCCTTCAAGTTAGTATCCTTTTAGCTCTGTGGACAATAAAAATAAACCACAACCCCCAGCTTTTTCATAGACTAGAAGCTCATCCAAGTATATGAAACTTAGGAAAAATCCTTACAAATCCAAAGATAGAAAGGGTTGGAGCTGGATTTACACAGATGGGGAGGTAAAAGTTTTCTGCCTGGAGGGTACCAGCCTTGCCCTCTGGGACTTTTTCAAGATCCATTGCTCCAATCCCCTGAGGTAAACTCATCTAAAAGATTCTGTTCTGCCCTAGCTTCTGGAATAGGCTTAGTCAACCAGGCAGTGTGAAGAAATACCACAGAAGGCATTGCCCACAGCTCAAAAAAGCATTTTTCCAGATAAAAGGGAAAGTTCTGCTGACTCAGGGAGCAGGAATAGTCTCCTGGAAGGCTCATCTGGTGCTATGGAAGGTCCAGTGCTCATTAGGAACCCCATGCAATATCTGGTGGCATCTGCATTTTGGAAGGGCTATTCCCTTCTCAGTCTCATCTTTTGGGAGATTTAATTTGATTTGTTTCTCAATGGTTTAAATTCTCCCAAATATTTCTCTAGCTGTTTGTTTTTTTGGGGGGGACACAACTACTTGAAGCATAAGCTTCAGTCTACATCTACATTTGCTCAATGCATTGAGAGGCTGATGGATCATCTCTTTAAGAGCAGGAGCCACCAGCTGCCTTCTCTTCACACTCCTCCTGTGTGAGAAGGGGAAGTTAAGTCCCTTCAGACTGGGAAATATGCTCTACTTACAAGCTGCCATGGGTTCTTCAGAAGGTGGCTTTTTCAGCAGTTCCCCAAGAACATGTACATCACTTCTACTGGAAAACACAACATAGGGCTCTGTTGATAAAGAAAAATCAGCTCCAGACAAAAGGTGGGGTTTTGCTCTCCTCAGCTGATCTCATTTCTGTGTCAGTGGAAAATGTGGTCATGTTTTTTTGTTTGGTTGAACTTTGACAACTGTTTCATCTTCTCTACAATGCTGTAATTGGGCAAGAGCATCACAGTGGATCTTCTGTAACCAGTTTGCTGTTGCCCAGGTGCTGCCTTTTCAGACCTAACAAGCAGAAAGAGGTATTTTAATGTAACCTAATGCCCAGAGACCATCTCAGAGATCTGAGAGATAAAGCCATGTGGTCCCACAAAACAATGTGTATTTAGGATCTAACCATGCAAGTACACAGTATTATCAGTTGTCATTTTTTTGGCTGTCTAAATTTAAAATCCAAGTGACAGCCTCTCATGAAAAAAATCCCAAACAAATTCTGGTTTCTTTGGCTTCAGTCATCTGCCAGTTGTTTTCACCATCATTTCTTTAAAAATTTCTGTTATCTATTATGAATGCATCACTTTTTATATTCATATATCCATTCAATATTTAGAGTCTCACAACACCTCCATAGAATGCTTTCAGATATTTTGAGAATTCTAGAAATGGTGCTTTACCAGTACTCAAAGGGGTTTATGTTTTATTTTATTACATAATG
Organism: Aegithalos caudatus; assembly: GCA_013389925.1. NCBI lineage: Eukaryota > Metazoa > Chordata > Aves > Passeriformes > Aegithalidae > Aegithalos > Aegithalos caudatus. Next base: position 320,070 of record WEIU01004914.1, on the reverse strand, counting down.
CATTTAATGTCTTATTTACTCACCTACAATGCACAGTATTAGCTATGTTCCTCTGAATACCTATATGCAACTTCCATTCACTTACATATGCCTTCACAGAAATTGCAATAAATAGCCATTTCTTGTATATTAAAAATGTATATACAAATTAGAATCTTTAATTTTATAATTTATTAAATTCAAATGTCTGTGTTCTTTTGCAAAAAAAAGTGTTTGGCTTTTCCCTGTGCTTTTTTTTCATCGAGTTGATGTTATGCAGAGATGCTGGAGGACAAAGAACCAGCATCTTCAGATTCAAAACCAATTCAATTTCTACAACTTAATGAAGTGGGATTGGGCTACACTTGCTGCCAAAGTCCTACATCCTTGTTATAACATCCATTATCCAAGGCTAAATATCAAGAAGTCACGGGACCAAAACCTCAGTTGATAACTGCACAGAAATTAATCAAACTCACTTAAACCTGCTTGAGGCCCCAATCCATCCTGGTCCATGTATCATCCCTTTAAAAGGCTCAGTTATCTGGGCTTCTATTCAGGACTGATGAGTGAAGTCTGCTTTGCATGCCCCATTGATAAAATAATTGCTCCTTTCCATGAAATCCTTTTGAGCACATTCTCCTGCCGTATCCTGCACACACATAGCCAGGTTTACTTTAAAGCATTTAAAGCATAATTGAATATTTCCCATCTGATTGAAGTTTGTTGCTTGAGGATTTGAAAGATCCCTTTTTACTGTGATTATTCAGTGAGCACCATGCAGTGCATTCAAGTCCAGCATTCTTTAATCAGGTAATGTGCCACCTCAACATTTTCCATCTGGAAAAGTAATTTACATACTTTAATGCCCAATAAAACAGTGGACAAGCCCAAACCTGGGTTCATTTACTGTGATAATTCATGCAGCATTTATGGCTGTGATAAGGGTTATATTTAATTGCCTTTTGCTTACAAAGATTTTGAGATTTTTAGAGTGGCCATGGCAGACACGAGGGACACCCAAGGTGGGGTCAGTCATGTCCAGCATCTCTCCCTCCCCCTGGTCTTGCTCTCTCTCTCTCAAATGCCAAAACAAGACACCCACAATAGGTCTTCCTCTCCTGACCTACATTAGATTTTTAGCCCTTTTCACCATCATCTGCCTCTGAGGAAAAAAAAAATGTTTTTAAAAGGCAGCTCAAGAAGCTGTAATTCCAAGCCAGCAAAGCAGTTTTCAGGTAATTCTTAATTACACCAGGCAGAAGGCAGCTCCTCCAAAGTGCAGTGCAACTTTGACCTCCCTTTCCCACAGGAGAGGGGCACGGGATGATTTCCAGCCTCCCACAGGGTGGTGTGGCTCCACACTTGGCTTTGCTCACAGGGGTCAAAAAATGCTGCTGAGCCTTCCTGGGAGGTAAATACTCCACTAGGGCTGTGTGTGCGTGTGTGGATCTGTGTGCGTGTGAGCACTGCTCACCTTTGCCCTCCCCATCACCTTTCCCAGTCCCCTCCTCCTTGAGCAAAACTTCCCGGAGCTGAGCGGGGCCAGAGCGATGGAGCCACAGCACCGCAGCAAGCACAATTCCAAAATCTCATCACGGGAAGGAGCAGAGCAGGATGTCACCTGTGGAAGAAGCATTATCTTAGTTAACCTGCCGGGTTTTCTGCTTCATCAGCGGAGTGATGCCTCCAGCATCCCAGGGATGCAGCTGAACCGTGCAGCCCCGGCAGCCCCGGGATGTTTCTTCTCGCTGGAGTCACCACTAGATGGTGGCAGGGCACAGAAAGTACCTTTATGAAACGGCTGCTGGACTGTGATCCCAGCCTGGAAAATCCCTGGATCCGGTGAGATGCGCTCAGGAAGGGCCAGATGGAACAAAACCCAGCCGGCTCAGTCCCCATCAGAGTGTGGGTCTAATAGAAGATGCTGCTGTGCTGCTGCCTGTGCCCTGACTCTGGCTGGGGGGTGGAGAAGGAAACCTGCAGGAGAGAAACACAGACAGCACCTGCAGGGGAGAAATAGAGCCATGATCAATCCTACCACCCAAACCACTGAAAATAACTCAAGAACAGGTTGCTTTGTGGGGTTGTTATTTCTTAGGGCATCTTAACACATACCAGCTCTTCCAGAAGAAAGTTTAGAGGCCAGTACCATTACAGGAGGTTCCACTGATTAATGTAATTTAATTTTTAAAAATATTTTATTAAGAAAACACAGCAGCTATGGACGGACAATCCTGTTTTAGGTGACCTGGGATGCTGGCAGGACAGGGGGTTTCATGTGACCCAGGCAGGAGAAGATTTTCAGGTGATGGCAGTGCTGCCCTCACTGAGACCCACAACAATTCACAGGGCTCAGCTCTCCAGCTCTTTGTGTGGTGTGTCCAAGAGAGGCCCACCCACACCAACGTTCAGGCACCTGGGACATGTGATACGTGATGCATGATGAAAGATGCATCCATGCAAAGATACAATTCATTCATAGGCAGATCAGTTATAACATAAATAAAAGTGTTTATGTTATTTAAAATAAATAGCCTGAGATGGATTCCCACGGGAGGTTGCCAGTGAGTTGTCACCACAGCTTGGACTTCTGAGACCTCAAAGTATTTTAAGAAAAGTCTGCACTGGCACAGAACTCTCCCTCTCTCTGCTGGCCCTGAGCAACCACTGCCAATGAAGCCATGACCACGTCATGGTCTAGAAATTCCCAGCGAAGGCTCCCAGGAGTCATTTCCCAGCTTAATTAAACTCCCAACGAAACAAAGTACCTAAATCCGTCTGAGCCTTTGCAAAGGCTCCCGACAGGACTCCGCCCATGTTCCCGGCTGGATGGAGAGCTCAGGTTCTGCAAGCAAGCCCTGTGCCCTGTGGTGATGTGCTACAGCCACCCAGCCCTCACAGCAAGTGATTCCTCACCTGCAAAGGGCAGGAAACAGCCCAGAACTCCCAGAAAATCCGTGTGCATCAGCAGCAGGGCTGGCACACGTAGCCACCACCAGCTGCTGTGTGAGCTGCAGTCAAGGCAACAGCTGTGGGTGCAACAATTCCAACCCAACTCTGTCTAGTTAATACAACACCAGCTCGTTAACCTTTCATGGCAATGTCTTCACTGGTACCAGAGAGGCTGCTTGCTGTCATGCACAGGAGGTTAATGGGCTGGGGGGTGTAATTGGAGAACACAAATCATCTGGAATCTGACACAAATCAGGTCAAAACGTTTTCCTTTCCTAAACTTTTAATGACAAACACGAAACACAGAAGCTCAGAATGGTTTGGAATGAAAGGGACCTTAGAGATCATCTTGTTCCACCCATGGCAGGGACACCTGCTAAACCAGGTTGCTCCAAGCCCTGTCCAACCCAGCCTTGAACACTTCCAGGAACCCACAACCTCTCTGGGCAACCTGTGCCTTAGCACACTCACAATAAGGAGTTTCTTTGTAATCTAAATCTCTTAATTTAAAACTGTTCTCTCTTGTCCCATTCAATATCTGCCCTGTAAAAAGTCACTGTCCCACATGCAAGAGAGGAGCAGCTCTTCCAGGCTGTTGATGAACCTTCAAGGAGGACCTGCACTGAGGTGTGGAGATGCTCAGTGTCATGTGTACCCTGTCCCCCAGCCCTAGCAAGGGCCAACAAACTTCAAAAAGCCCAGAGGAGCATTACTTGTTACACTTACCCAGCTCTGCTAAACTGCATGGATTTCCCAAAAGCTGGAAGCATTCCAGAAAATCCCAAACTAACAAACATAAAACCAAACCAAAAAATAACTGTTAGCATTTATATCTCAGACATTCAACCAGGCCCTGCAGAACTAACAATTTGTGTTTTCCTCTGCAGCTCAGGACTGCTGCTGCTGATGTTTTCTTTTGCCATTAATCCCATTTGGTGACAGTTTTCATGCACCCAGGAATGCTGATTCATTGCACCCTTGGGGAGTATAAATACAGGAAACTGGGATGATTTATCCAGAATCATCCTCACAAGTGCTTGGGAGGAACCTATGACATTCTTGCAACAAGCATTCAAAGCTGCACCTTGTTTCTTTTAAATTAAGATTTTTTTTCAAAGATGCAGCTGATCAAAGAAGAAACCAAATGGCTGTGGTTGAGGTTAAAAAAAGAAGGTATATTATACTTACCCCTCCCATCTGGCATGTTCTAGTCACTCCATCAGACCTTTGAGAAGGAGGCAACTCCAGCAGGGAGGAGTGACTTACCAGGGCAGAGGAACCATCTTGAAGACTCTTTTTAGAGATAATGTATTCATGCACATCTGCACATGCAGAGTTTGTTTCCAGATCAGTGATCTTCCTCACAAAATGTTTTTCCCAAGCTCCATACTGCAGCTGCTTGGCATAGCTGGTGTCTGAGGGATTTTTTTCCTTTTGATGATAATCATGTTTCCTGCAAGCAAGAAGGAAAGACTGAAGCTCTGAGTTACTATAGCATGATCCCAGCTGATCATTGTTGTTAGTGAATTTAATGCATGAAGGCTGTGGGTCATTTCAGCTAAATTCAGCTGTCTGGCACCAGAAGTCCAGACAAACAGCTTGAGCTTACATACCTGTTACATTGAAATGCTAAGCAATTGCTTTTTCTAGGAAAAAAAAATAATCTGCTTGGAACCATATCCTGAAGGGATGCACAAGTCTGTTGAGCTGCTTATTTCTTTTACTGGAGATAAAGAAAAAACCTGAATGATGAGTGTGGGCTTGGGTGACTAAATCAGCTGTTACAGCCAATTCCAGCCTGTGTTCTGGTAACACAGAATATTTGCATTAAAACTAAAGTAGTGATTTTTAATCTCGGATTTCTGCTATTCTCTTCATCCCTCCAGCAGGTCAGGACAGGTGTTGTGGGGAGCAGCAAGGCTCAGAAATGCAGTCATTCTCCCTGGCCTGGGCACACAGGGGTGTTGTGTGGGATAGCTATTCCCCAGGAAAGAGCAGCAGCTGTTGGGGCTGCTTCCGAGGACAGTGTTGGGAAATAAACACAGAAGGAAAATTCTGCTGTAACATAACAATTCATCTCTCCATGCAATGTGATGCTGCAAGAGAGGCTGTGAGAGGGACATTGGGGCTACTCCAGAATTGCAATCAGCATGTTAATAAAGGAAACAAAGGCAAATTCCCCCTGCCCAGGGACCCACAAGGTTGGATGCTGCCAGTCCTCCTGGCAAACCGATTTGCTGCAATGCCCTTGTGTGGTCTGAGAGAAACACAAACAGGGATAATACTGGGAGCAGTGGGAGATGGGGGATGGTGGAGCAGAGCCCTGGGAGGTGCCGTGGAAAGGCCAGCTGCTGCTGTGCCGCCACGGCAACATGGATGTACAGCCCAGCCCAGGGATGTACAGCCCAATCCAGGGAGGTACAGCTCAATCCCGGGATGTACGGCTCAATCCCGGGATGTACAGCCCAAATCCCGGGATGTACAGCTCAATCCCGGGATGTACAGCCCCAATCTTGGGATGCATAGCTCGGCCCAGCGATGCTCGGCTCAGAGCAGAATGGGAGCAGGGACAGAGAAGAGCAGAGGGCAGCACTAATGAAGCTGCAGACCCCCACTGCCTCTTGGGCAAACCAGCACAAATTTGTTCAAAAAATAAGGCAGAGAAGGGAAAAAAAGAAACCAGCCCCAAACCCTAAGAATTCCCCTTTCAGCAATAAAGCATGAAGGAACCACGGCTCCTCTTTTCCAACCTGGAGCACAGGCAGCCCTTCCCCTCCCGCAGCACGGCCAGGGCCCCGCAGCCCCTTCCATACGGGGAATTGTCTCCAGGCAGCGATCCGCAGGGATGGGTGATGGGTGATGGGTGATGGGTGATGGGTGATGCGTGTCCGGTACCGGGGCGGTCCAGCCCGGCCGGTGCCCGCGGGCTGCCCCGGTGCCTCGG
>WEIU01004914.1:267162-314126 GCA_013389925.1 Aegithalos caudatus | reverse complement strand
CTCGGCGCCCGCCGGCTGCGGCTCGGGCAGGGCAGGCAGCCAGGGGATATATTTAGCAACAGCAACAAAACAGGCAGCGGGATCAGCTGACTGAGGCAGGGAGCTGGCGCATGGGTGAGTGTTAGCACATCTCCCGTGCCGGAGACAGGGAGCGGGGCAGAGCCGCCCAGCCAGGGGAGACCGCAGCCGCCCGTGCCCGCAGGTAAGGGGAGGGGGTCTGGCCAAGGGCTGCGTGCTGGGGGCCGCCAGGAATAGGCGGGATGCTGGTGCCAGTGATGCTGAGGAAGCCGCAGGGCAGCGGGTGCTGCTCCCCGGGGTGATGGGGAGGTGACCCCGGCCATGCCAGCGCGGTGCCCAGGGCGAAGGGGACCGCACCCGGGCGGGACCTGATCCATCCCGACATCGGAAGAGTTTTACTGCAAATAGGTAATTTAATTTCCTTCCGGGGGAAGGGCGTGTTGGCAGGACTTAGTTACTGATTAGCGCTATCGTGATTTAACACGACATGCCCGCGCCCCTTACCTGCAGCACCCGGCCGCTCTCATTGCCGGGCCCGACACTGCCGAGCGCAGGCAAGGGCTGGGAGGGAAGGAAGGAAGGAAGAAACCTTTCCTTTAAGGCTTGAAGACGTGAGGAGGGAACAGATCAGGCAGGAAAAAGGATAATAAAAAGGCCTTAAGGTTAAAAACAAGCATCTCCTGCTCTCAGGTCAGCAAATCCCAGTTTGGCTGGCTTTACCATAGCACCTGAGAAAAAAACGGGCGAGGGCCAGCAGCAGCCTGGGGAGGGATGGGCACCCAGCGAGCTGTGCCCTGGGCTGGGCACAAGCTGCTCATTTGTGCTCCCTGTGTGAGCTGCAGCTTTGCAGGGAGGTTCAACAAAGCCAGAATGACAAGCAAGGCATTAAAATAGCTAGCAAGGCACTTTTGTGTTTAATCACACAACAAAGCTATATTGTGTCTGCAGATTAGTCACATACGAATTTCATTGGGGGAAGCACTAAAAAAAAAAATAATCCAGGCTATGTGGTTATTTCTGCCTGAAGGGGAGATAAGCAAAGCACAGGGAGGAGTGCTTGAAGGAAAAAAAAATTTAAAAAATCAGTACAGTTAGAAAACACTGCAGCACAAAATATACAGGAATATTTGTAATTCGATATATTTAACTGAGTAGTGGGAGCAGTTTGATGGAAATCCATCCTAAAAGGAGTTGAGGATGACTCTTTGAATATAAAGGACATGAATTAAATCCCTTTGACCCTATGTAAGCACTCAGGGGAAGACCTACCTCACTATAACTACATTCATGAACTATGGACAAAAGTGACCCTGTACATTCTCACCTACAGCTTCTAGAAGAGACCACTGTAATGTTCCTTTATTTAGGTGGTGCTCCCCACAGGGGAAGGGCAGCTCCTCTCCTGTTGGGTTCAGCTCCTGCCTGCTTGGACTAAGGGTGAAGTCAGAGCCCTGTTACAGTGAACAGGCACAGAGCATTAAATAAGGAGTAGTTTGTGCATTAAATGAGGAGTAGTTTGTGCATTAAATGAGGAGTAGTTTGTGCATTAAATGAGGAGTAGTTTGTGCCTTGTTGCTCCAGCAAGGACAGTGAGACCAGCTCATACCCCTGCCCTACACCTCTCCAGCTGTGCTCCCTTGCATTGCTTCAGGAGGGAGCACCATTGCTGATCTCCTTAATGAACCCTCTATTTACTGCCACATTTAATGACTTGGCTTCTTTGGTACATTTATGGAGCTCTTTATGAAGCCATGGATATAAAAGTACTGCCAGCAAACTTTTCCAATGCAGTTTTTGTTAACAGCCGTGTTTACCACAAGAAGGCATCAGGTGGCTCAGGTAGAAACAAGCCCAGGATTTCTTTGCAAGTTTTCACAGGCTGATCATGTCTGTTCTGTCCTTTGCAGCCATGGCCCCCAGGATCAGACTGAGCCTTTCAAAGCCTCTCCCAACCATACGGGAAACCCACGAGGAAGCGATGGAGGATCCGAGCAGCAACCCAAAACGTGCTGGGAATGCTGCAGCCAGCCCAGACTCGTACTCCAGTGATGATTACATCCAATCCATCTGCCACCTGGCCAGACCCACCTTCCCAGCCCTTCTGGAAAGCAGACGTAAGGGTCAGGACAGAAGGACGCTGAAGAGCCTTGAAGATGTGTCAGGTTCTCCACCGCTTGCGGGGACACAGCAGGAAAGGTCAAAAGGTAAATTGTCTGATTTCATCTCGAATGTGGTGCCACTGGGAAAAGTCCCACCTGCAGAAACCGACTTTTGGTCCAGAGAGGACCCCCTGGAAAAAATTTACACCAATGCAGCAAACCTTTGCTCCTCCAAGGCTTCTTCCTATGGTGAAAGTGGCAGCGCTGCTTACTCAAAGTGCAATTCTCCTCCCCCAAGTGGTGACGTTCATCCCACAAACCTGGAAGAAAAGAACACAGGGAAAACCAGTTTACCACGAGTGTTCAATTTTCCAAGGCTTCCCTCCCCAAGACCAGTCCAGAAGGAAGCAGTATGCTCAGAGCTGAGGTATCTCAGAAGGGATGAGGGAACAGTTTTAGGGAATAACCACAGTCAGAAAGAAAATGGCCCCGTGTTCATTAACACTGAAGGGCTGTTGGCACCCTCAACCAGAGGGAAGGTGGTAGGAAACCCACTCCTACCCTGCTCTGCAAGAAGGCAGAATTTGTTCAATACAGCAGGCATAGGTGAAAAAGAAGAAAGAGAAACTTCTCACTGTGACAAAAATGTCATGGGTGATGTTCCCACTAAGCAGAGATACTTCGAGTCTTTCCAGGTACCTAAAAAAGCCACCATCCATAACTGGATTTCAGAGCACAGATGCATGTGGAAAGAAGCAAAGATAAAAGCTTGTTTGCTCCCAGCCATTGCTGAAGTGTGAAGAAGTAGCTGCTTAGGATAATTTTATTCACAAGATATAACCACCCTGTGCTCTAGCAGCTCTCCCTGGAGTCCTCACACAGAAAACATGGCTTGAACATGCATGCGAGTCAGGCAGACTCTTGTGATCCATCATATCCCTCATCCGTGGGCAAAGGGACAATTCAGAGTCTCATCTGCTAAGGAAACAGCAATCAGTTCTCATTTTGGAAAGGCAACAGTTCATAAAGCATCTCCTCCCACCTACTGCCTAGAACTGCCCTGAGCACGAAGAAAAGCTGGAGAGAGCTGGAGAGAACACAAATCCCATCTGTGCTGGAGAAGAAGTGAGAACATTGAAATACCAGTGCTTTCCAGCCAATGCCAAGCAGCCAGATGTTGCTGACACTTGGGAACAGTTATTCAAAAATGAACCCTTTGCCCAAGGCTTGGACAGTACCAAATGCCCTCTCTGTGACACACACATTTACTGGGAGACCCACCATAGATCCCTGCCTCCACACCAGGATCCCACTGGAGAGGTCATCCATTAGAGCAGTAGCATAAAGAAATATTCCTTAAAAATCATAAGAAGTCTTTTATGAGGATTTGCTGGAGGGCAACGTGGAGAATATTACAACTCCTTGGGTGGGGAATTCCCTGGTGCTTACCCTCTGTTCCCTTTACTCCTGAACTTACCCCTGGCAGGAGGAGAGCAGGGAGCCCTGGTGGGCATTGCTGTGCTGGTGCTGTGGCTGTTGTGGAGCCAGCTGTAAAGAAGCAGGCATCATGTTGGACTGTGCACTGTCACAGCCAGGCTGCACACCACGGGCACCCACGGGATTTGCTGCTCAGGTGCAGGAGCCCCATGAGCCCACAGAGAGCTCTGCAGGTTCAGAAGAGCAGCCTTGGCTGAGGGGAAGCCTTGGGATGCTGGGCTGGTGCTCATAGAACCTGGATGTAAAATAGTAACTTGTGTTACTTCCCTTCATACCTGTGCTTCTGTATTCTCACCTCCCTGACCATGCTGGTGATGTTGACTGAGCTTTGCTTCGTGCTGCGAGACTGAAACATGGAAAAAAACAAATGTGCACGTTCCAGCCATCCAGCACACAGCACACACCAACAATTCATGTTGATGGTATTGCTACATGGGATGTCTGTAGGACAAGAAGCATTCCCACAAGGCTGGGAGGTCCTGGCATGGGGTAGTGGGCACATGCCCAGGCCGTCCCTTGCTGCCACACAAAGACTTCTCCATTGTCCTTCCTCCTGCAGCCAGAGCAACTTCACCCACCTGTGTCCAGTGTCACACTCTCCTAAACCACCTTTGTCTGGTGCCATACTCTCCCTAGCCAGTCAGGAGATGTAGCTGAGAAAACTGCAAAGCATTACCAGTCTAATTATTACTACTACTAGGAATAAATGTTTTGGCACAGCAGAGAGCAGAGGGACCAGGCTGTTTGCTCAACAGCAGCTAAGATGAGAAACAGCATTGGAAAGCTGCAATTATAAAAATGCTCACAAGTGATTTCCAAACCACCCTCAAGCAGATTAAATGAAAGAGCAACTTCTGCTCAGTACCAACCTGAGTGTAAATATGCTCAAAGGATCAAAAGGTGAGAGTGTTTGAGCTTCCCATCCTTACATCTCTTACCTCAAATATTTTTTTCTTCTGTTGAAACTCATTAGTGCTATGGAGCTGAGCTGCTTCTCAGCTCTGTTTTTGAACTAACCACACAGCAAGTATGGAAGTGAAGGTGGCTCCAGCATTCATTAAAGCTGATGGAGAAAGTTGAATCCAGAAGGTCCCAGCCTGCTCTGCATCCTCCACACCTGTCCCTCCCTTCTCAGGAAAATGCTGGGGTTTAAGTGATGCTTGTCCTCGCTGCTCTGCTGTCATTTAAACTTCTCTCCATGTGAATATTTATGACTCTAATGCCTAACAAGTCTTGTGCCAACTGCATGTATCACTGCTTTTGACAGAGGAAACAAATAAAATCCTTCCATCCAGTTGTTGTTTCCATTCTACATTCCACAGGGCATTATTTTTGGTGCTGGGCTGATCCACAGCACGTGGGCTGTGACTTGCCATGCAAACACCTTCTCACTCTTCCAGGTCACCAAAGGCCTTCACACCTCACCCCTCCAGGGCTGTGATTCCTTCTCAGCTGCCACATAATCCTGCAAGTCTCTGCAGCCCTGAAACCCATCACCTTTTCTCTCCAGTGCAAAGAGGCACAGCAGCAGATGAGAGCTGTAACCCAGCACACACTGGGAAAAGCCTCCAGCTCCTGTAATGTAGGACTGGAGCAGGTTGTGGGGTGGTGGAGGACTGGGCTCAGAGCTGAGGGCATTTTAAAACCCAGTGTTAGCTCCAGGTTTGCTCAGCAGCAGCTGTTCTGTGCCCAGGGAGCACCAGGAGTTTGGAGTTAGGTTTGGAGCAATGAAGCTTTGGAGTGAACTGCCTCTTTCTGCAGAAAACTTTTTCTTTAGTGAAAACTGAGATTCTACCCAAACAACTGGGTTTGTCAAGGGGAGCCAAAGCTGCTGGGATGCAGCACAGATGGGGACAAAGAGACATGGGCAAATTAGGGTCATAGAAGTGGCAGGGCAGGGAAGGGAGGAGGGAAATGTGGGGCTGGTGGTGCCAGTGAGTGAGCAGGGCAGCTCCCAGCAGGAGGGGGGAGCTGGGTGGCAGGGCCAGGAGCCCCAGGCTGAGGAATTCCAGCTGTGCAGTAGAAGCTGTGACCTGCAGTGCTACCAAAGGGGGAAAAATAAATGGATGCTGTTGGGTGGGATAACGTGGCCTGTAGTTGTACAGCACTTTTCTCCCTCTTCACTCATGGATGCACACCTGGGCCATCAGAAAATGCTCTCCCTCTTTTCCTCTCTGCAGAACAGCCCTTGAGGAATCACTGGTCAGGATAAACCTGTAGAAGTTGCTGCCTGTTCAGAAGTGCTTCCAGACAAGAAAGAAAACCTTAACTGAGGAATGTAGGTCACAGAGAGAGATAAAAGCCCTGCTGCTTCCATGGCCAATCTCATGGCAGGCTCTGCATTTGAAGTCACCGGCAGAAAAATCTCATTTATTGAGATCATCAGCACTGCCACAGGGATTTGGATTAATTTGAGTGGGGAATTGGTATCCAAATCCCACCGGCAGCTTTCAGTCTCAGACTTCACATCCAGTTCACAAGCAAGCTGTGAGCTAACATGGCAATTTTGCTTGCATGATCATGCAGCCTCCTCCTGCTGCAAATGGGAAATGCATTTGGACACAGAAAATCATGACCAGAATTTATGAACCAGAGATGGAGAGGCAGAAAGAAAACTGTCCCACTCTTTCCTCAGATTCTTGTCTTTTAAATGACAAACACAGCCATCAGCTGAGACCAAAGGTGAGGAAGCAACAGCTCCATGAGCCTCTCTCTGGTGACCAGACCTGTGCAGTGCAGGAGCTGCTCAGAAGCTCCTCCAGCACAGAGAGCCTCACCCACCCAGGAGAGGCCTCTCTGTGCCCACACAGACAGCCAGAATAGAGATGTTGATAAACAACCCAAAATAGGAGCCAGTGCAGCGTGGTTACAGACAGGGACATGCCATGAATGGGGCTGTCTCAGGCAGGGACTGAGAGAAGCAAGTGGGAGCAGATTGAAGGGAGATGCTGGAGGGGTATGAGCAAGGTTAGCAAAATCAGTTTCTAAAAAGGTCTCTAACTTTGAAATTAGGAGTGAAGCAGCTATTTTTGATTTCAGAAAAAAAAAAAAATCCCACTCTTAAAGCCCCAAGGAAACCTTAAAGCTCACACCTTTTAAGGAGATCAGACCTGAGCCCCAGGCAAAACCCAGGATGCTTCAGCTGAAAGCAGGGGCTCTGTGGGTGGTGCTTCAGGCTTTCCCCCTGCCCTGAAGCGCCTGCATTTGGGCTTAATTTCTCATTGAAAGCATATTCTAATTAACTTTCAGCCTTCCTAAGTGGAAACTAACTTCATTTATCATGGTGCAGAATGAAGTTAAACTGCATTTAGTGACTAAGCAGGGATCCCTTAGCTTTGAATGAAACCTTGACTGAACCATCAGCAATGTGATTAAGTGTTTTGTATTTTCCATTTGCAGCTGAAACCATGGGCAGAAGAGAGCTCTGAAATGGTGGCTGAGAGCTTTACTGCTTGTGTTTGAAGAGCCACAACGTTCAGGCACAGATCTCTGCCTTGCTCACCAGGGCCCACACGTGTTTTTGTGGCTGGCATCACTTATGTGGGCCACAGTTGACAGCAGGGATGACCCCTGAAGTGCCACATTCATGGGCTGGTGGCCTTTCCCCATGCTCAGGGACTCTCAAGGATAATCTAATTTGCTTGACACGAGCTAGAGCTGATGCAAAATACATGTTGTGTAAATGGAGAGATATTGTTCCTGGTAATGGCAGCCTTCCTGGAATTAATGGTCCTGGAGGCAATGCTTCTTAGGGCTGTTGCAAAGAGCTGTAGAAGAACTGGGCATTTTTAGAATACCAGCTTGTTGCTCCATAAAGTTTGACCAAATGCCATTTAAATCAAAGGGAGCCTTTAAGTGCTTTGAAATGGGCTTGTAATGGGAATAATTTTCTGCTGCATTTAAAGCATAGATTTCTAATCAGCAGCTGATGAGGAAAATGAAATTATTAGTTTATTTATTTGTGTGTATTGTATCAAGTGTTTCTTGTCTTTGCTTTTGAATTAACCCAGCTGAAAGCCCATCAGCCTGCTGTGAGCTTAGGAAAACCTGGCTATAAACCACAAAGCTTTATCTGCCCGTGCCTCACACACCTGCAGTGGCTTTGTCCCTGAGGATCAGCAAATCCCTGCTCTGCAGGGAGGGGTGGTCACACACGGTGAGAGCCTGCAGGGACACTGCCACATCTCAGCTGGCAGCACAATGTGACATTTGCAAGTCAGCTGTGCTTAGCTGGACCTTTTGTTGTTTTTTTCCTGGCTGCTGAGTATGTGGGAGAGAGAATGGTTTATAGCAGAGGTGCTGGGCTGCTCTCTGAGACTCTCTGGAAGGAGGAGGATGCAGCCAGGTGGGTGTTGGTTTCTCCTCCCAGGTAACAAGGGCAGGACCAGAGGAAAGGGCCTCAAGCTGAACCAGGACAGGTTTAGATTTGGTATTGGGAAGAATTTCTGGATGGGTTGTTAAGCCCTGGAACAGGCTGCCAGGGGAAATTGTGGAATCAGTGTCCCTGGAAGTGTTCAAAAAACTTGTAGGTGTGGCATTTGGGAACATGGTTTAGCAGTGGGTTTGGCAGTGCTGCATTGAAGGCAGTGATTTTAGAGGGCTTTTCCAACCTTAATTATTCTATTTTTTATATCTTTCCAGCTCACTCAATGAGCACTGGCTGAGCTCCTCCAGCTCAGCTTCAAAACAGGGAGATGCCACATCTCAAGTGTCCAGGCTCCAAAGCAATTACACAAGAAATACCAAATTTGCTCCAGATGTTCTTCACATTCCCCATCAGGTCATGCTGCAGAAGCATCAAAAACTGCACAGAATAAATTGTTTTGGCTCACAAATGCCCTTCATGGCTGTTTAGCAGTGCCAGCCTCCCTCCAGGCCCTGTTGAGCTGGGGGCTGTGTAAATGCTCAGGGTGGCCACCCCTGACTTGCTGAGCCTACAAGCAATTCCAGCCTCCTTGATGGGATGGGATGGGAGCTTCAGATTGAGGCTGATTTGCACAAAGAGCAAAGGAACCTGAGCATGGCCCCTGCTCACAGAGCCAGATGTGGAGAACAGTAAAAAATATAGCTGTTTTTTAGGGGAAGCAAATACAAGCACAGGCCTGATCATGCTGAGTTTTCAATCCAGAAACATCCAGGTCCTACTCCAGACCCCAATTTAGGACAGATGGGTGTCTAACCACTGGCACTGTCTGCAGGTGAGAAGAGTTTGGTGGTACAAATATTGCAGGTGACAGTGATTTTAGAGGGCGAGGAGCTGATAGGGATGGGCCAGAGCAGCTGGGGCTCTGCTGCTGTTCCAGGGCTGGTTCAGTCCCAGCCCTCTCCAAAACATCACTTGTTCCTTCAGGCACTACAAGGTGACATAAAGCACAGCCAGGCTGCATTTCAATGTTCAGCTGTCCTTCAGGTGTGCTGGGGTGTGAGGATAGTGACATCCCTGCCTCAGATGCCAAATTCTGTGTTTTCCCCCTCCATTCTGCCTCTGCTCAAAGCTGGTTTGCTGGAACAAGGGCACACACACAAAAAAAACAACACAGCCTTTTTGCTGTGCAGGGTCAGCTCCTGCAATTAATTGCTGCAGGATGTCAACAAGATAGAATTCAGCAGGATTCAAGGGAGGATTAGACAGTCCTGTGATCAGGAAGGTTTGTGCAATGCTAACTGGGTCAAAGAAATACAGGAGAAATTAAGCGTTGTGCTTCCCTGCAGGGCGGAGCTGGTACCAGCTGGGTTTAGAACAGATTCCTCCCCACCTCCCTTTCCCAGTCTTTTTATAGCAACAAGCAAATAGCAGGATCTATTGCAGATTGTCTTCTCTTCCCTTGGAATAATAAAGCACTGCCTGCTCTAGGAAGTCCTGGAGACCAAAGTGACAACTGCTCCATGCTACAGCGCTCAGCAAAACCCTCCCCTTGGCATTTTAGAGGCAGAAAATGAAAGTTTCCTTTCTCTGCTGCCTCTAAGCTTCACATCAACAATTTCACAAGGGGATGAACTGCACAATAAACTGGCTGCAGATGAGCTGCTTGTGTCTCCACCCTGAAACGCCTTTCTAAGTGTAATTAACCAAATTAATTATATAACTGTACAGTGGTGTTACCCAGAAAAACATGTGGGGTAAATAGCTGGATCCAGAAGCCAACAATGGTATTACAGGGAAGTGTCAGGGGGATAATGGTAGTGATGGTTTTCCACCACCAAAGAGAGAAGAAGATAGTGGGTCTTGCAACAAGTGAAAAGAGAAGCAAAATCCTCAGGATTTTAGAATAGAGCCCAGGTCAGCAGATTCTGCACCAGGTGCTCCAGGGTGGGGCTTGCCATGGAGGTAGAAGGTGGAGGCTGGGGCAGCCAGTATAACCTTTGCTAGATTTTATTTTTCAGTAGAAAGATGCTGACAAACATCCATAATCTCTGCACATTTTTCTGACACGTACAAGTGCTCCTGGCACAATTGGCCAGCAGGCACAAGGCACTGCATGTGACAGCAAGGGCAGTGCAGCTGCTCTGAGCACATCAGTTCATTACATTTCACTGTCTTCAACAACAGGATTCTGAGAAAAAAGTCTTGCTGAGGCTAATGCTGGCAACAGAAAATTACCTGGTGAACTCAGGCAGCAGAAATCTTTGGATTCTGTGCCCAAAGAAGAAGCCTCCTTCGTACAGTCCATTGCAAAGGATACAGGCTAGAAAGGAAAACATGTCAGCATTTAAACATCACCCCATCAGGCTTGGCAAAATTTGTGATGCCTCTTGTATTCAAAATTTTCACAGTATCATAGAATGGTTTGGACTTTAAATATCATCTTATTCCCCCCCCTGCCATGGGCAGGGACACCTTCTACTAAACCAGGTTTTTCCAAGCCCCATCCAGCCTGACCTTGAGTATTTCCAGGGGTGGAGCAGCCACAGCTTCTCTGGGAATCTTTGCCAGGGCCTCACAGGGAAGAACTTCTTCCTAATATCCAATATAACCCTGACCTCTGTCAGTTTGAAGCCACTCATTTTCATATTTGCTGCCAAAATTGACAAAGAACAAACCCTCCCCAAAGGGCCTCCCCACGTTTTGTTGCATCTGATACTAATTCTAGAAATTGAATTTCAAAAGGAAATTCAAAAATTTTTTTATTGTTTTCCTTTTCCCTGTTCTTCCAGGCTAATATGGCCTGTCCCACTTTGTCACTCTGAGACCTGTAGGGGCTGTGAGGTCCCAGCTATCAAACCAAACATTGTAATTAGCCTTTATTAGAATCTTTCCTTTTCATCAACAGTATCAAACACCACATTTACACTGTAGTTTATCACTAGTTTTGTTTTTTTTCTTTTTAGAAAAGTGTTTTTGATTGGACCACGATAAAACAGTTGGACTCTTAGATTTTTCTGCTCCTGGTACAAGCACTCACATCCTGACCCACAGGGGCCCCCAAGGTCTCTCAGCTCCATTGTTCTTCAACAGACAGCACAGGCTTATGTATCCTCATGGATCAGAACCTCTGCAGTATTTAAGAAGTCACTGCTCTCAGAACCTTGTACAGAGTGTTCCAGGCCAGCAGTACAGTACTTTTAAAGTCCCTGAGAACAAAGCTGTGCACTGCATGCATTCCTTTTCCTGGGGCCAGGAGGGAACCACCCCAGCTGACAGGCTGGAGGCACATTGCTCACCCTGCTGTGGACAGGAGCTCCAGGCAGGACAAGGCCATGGCTCTGTGCCCTCCCCAGACCATTTGATCTGCCTGAATGCAGAACACTTTTACTGAAGTCCCTCAGCTCATGGGATGAGATTCTCACCTGCAGGACAAGGGGGAGTAGAACCAAGCCCAGAGTCCAAACTGGGGACTGCAGGTGTGACCTGCTCCACCAGCCAGACACCCAGGACCTTCAGCTAGCTGCTGGCTTTTGGAACTATTCCTGCTTTCTGTAGAATGGGAATCATTCCTACTTAGAGGAAGAAGATTCATAGAATTAGCCAAACACATAAAAAATATAGAAACAGATTTTTCAGAGCAAGCAAAGAATCACAGAGGTAGAAGAGGAACACACGTTGCAGTGCCAGGTGGTTCTTTCTCTTTATTCATTTCACCAGTTCCTACAGGACATGAGTAATACACAGACAAATGTAAGGGAAAGGCTGACTGACTCCTGAGGATGATGTAACAAGCTGAAACTGCAGTTTTCACACCATCAAATTGAAAGCTTAATTAAACTGTACAGCCACGCCAGAGATTTGGCACTGGACCCAGCAAAAATGCAAACTCTGTTCAGTGGAATGTGAATCCTGTGTTGGGTGCCACAGGTCAGACACTGCCCTTGTGCCTGCAGAGCCCTGGGGGAGGACAGGTCTCAGGCTGTTCCACATGCACACATGGTAACTTCAGTTTTCTCTACTCCTGATGATGTTTTCCCAGTGAAAGCCCAGTGGAGTCAATGGAAAATTTCCTGTTGGCTGTTTTGTGCCAAGACCCAAATTCCTACCTTTTGTTCATCTCCCTCCTCCCTCACTGGGCTGTGGATAAAGGATTCCACCTGCCTGAGGAAGAAAATGTTACACAAGGTGATCTCAATCCTTCTGGTAGTCTATTATCTCAATTTACACCAGAAATACTCCTAGTTTACTACCTGCAAGCATTAGCAGGCATAGCCCCTACTTACACAGGGATACAGCCTCTCAGAGGACACCTAAGGCACTAAAAACCTTCAGCTGCCTCACACACCAACTTAAAACACTGCAAAGGACACGAAAATACAAAAAATTTGTGAAGTCAGAGACTGAAAATCAAAGAGCAGTTGAAGGAAAAGCATGTTTGACATGACCTTGTCTCACTGGGCAATGCATGCAGAGTTTTACTGGGTGTAGTTGTTGTTATTCACTGGAAAACTGGCCAGCCCTTAACCCAGCCCTGCCACCTGTCCCCAATGCCACAGCTGAACTTCTTTTAAATCCCTCCAGGGATGGCCACTCCACCACTTCTCTGGGAAGCCTGTTCCAATGCTTAACAACCCTTTCCACTGAGAAATTTTCTAGGGAAATCCAATATCCAGTCCAGACTTTTCCTGACAGACCAATTCCTCTTGTCCTGTTGCTGGGAGAAGAGACCATAGAGGCCACAGCCTCCACCCAGAGAGCTGCAGGGTGGGATGAGGTTTCCCCTGAAGCTCAGTTTTCAGAGGTATTAACACAGGTAAATATTCACTATCTCCATTGGTTTCCTGTGCACAGTAACCTGTAATTCACCTTTCTGAGCCTGCAGCAGCTGTTGCATGGCTGGCAGCACATGCACCCCACGATGCATGGGACTGCACAAGTGTCCAAGGACTTGGTTCCCAGCATCCCAGCACCATGCTGGCCATGAAACACTCTCACAAGCCATGGCTTGTTCCCAGAGACCAGAAAACTGCAGAGAAACTTGAACTAGGACAAAAAAAAAAAAAAAAAAAAAAAAAAAAAAAAAAAAAAAAAAAAAAAAAAAAAAAAAAAAAAAAAAAAAAAAAAAAAGTGTAGTCTCATCAAGTAACCAAGTGTTACTTAATGTTCTTAAATCTCTGTGGCCACTTACACCCAGGAGGGTATGCATGTTTTTATCTTCTGTAGTGTGTGCTTTTTTACAGTAAACATCTAGTATTTTTAAATAGATCAGTACTGTCCACTGATACAGGAGGAAGATTTAACCAAAATGTACTGCCTTATCTTTTAAAAACTGATAATCTGTGAGAACACTAGGCTGGCTTTGGAATAAGAAAACATTCAAGTGTACCAAAGATCCCTATAAATAGCTTAATTAGATTTACTGCTTTCCACACAGAGTAAGGGAACATTTAGAGAGTAAACCATTACTGCCTTTGGGTTAGGAAGGGAGGATGAAAAGCAAGAAAAGAACCAGAACACTCACCTTTAGTGAAGTATGGCTTCTCCCAAGAGGTCACTTCTTCTGTCTGGCTTAGTCTTGTCCTTTCCACTTACCTTTTCCTCTTTGAGCTCAATTCCACGAGTTTTAAGGTTCCTCTGCTTCACCAGGACCAGGAGAAAAGACAAGCCACACTGTCAACTGCTTTATTTTGGGAGAGTCTCACCCTAAAAGGCCCAAATCCAACTTTTTCCTATCACTGAAGAGCCAGTGGACATGGGGTGTGAAGGACCAGTAACCAGTCTGTCCAGAGAGATTGTGTAGTCAATTCTATTAAAATTGCTCCAGTTATTTTACTGCAAGTTAAGCAAAGACAAGATTTTTTTGTCCTGGCTGACAGGACACAGGCTCAGCTCAGACCTTTGCTGTTTTCTCTCTACATTCTCTGACAAGGACACTGGCCTCTCTGTTAATTTTGGCAGTTTCCCTATAAACAGCTCTCCCCATACTTGCATGTCAGGCTCCCAGATACTATTTATGAGCTTGTAAACTCCAATCTGGAACCATGTAACAATTGTACTCATCTGAAAACAATATTAAGTAGATTAATGCAACAAGGGAAGGCCTTACTCACAATGATTTTGTCACCAAGGATCAAGCAGGTCCTTTACATTACTATGACAGCTGGATTTATTAAACCAGTATTAATTGGCATGGATGTTATCAAACCAACTGCTGCCACTAGAAAAGGTTCATCCCTGGGCCTGAATTCCCACTAATATTCTTCAGAATAATTCTACAAGCCACACTTTGTGCATGGCACTGAAATAGATTCAGGCTGTGTGCAGCTGAAGTCTGTGTTTTCCACACCATCTAGTGGCAATCCTGCAAATGTGATGGGAATTATTAACATCTCACCCAAGGGACAAAGCCAAAGAGAAAGGGACCCATCACACTGCTGGGGACTTACAGCTGCTTCAAGGGAGCACATTTTAAACCTCCAAACAAGCTGAACATTCTGGGGCCTGTGGTATTTATGGAAAGACTGAATTAGGTAATTTATTTCATAGCAAAGCAGCACCAACACACTGAACATGGGCTCTGAGGAGGACAGAGGTGCCAGGAGAGGCAGGGGGTGTTTCAGTGCTCCACACCCACAGGTGGGCTCAGGTGTCTGATGTTTGCTGCTGCCAGTGATGGGAACATCAGAGCAAATGTGGAGAGGCTCCACCATTACAGACCCTGAGCACCCACAGAGGAAGGATGAGGTATGAAAATACACCCATGACAAGAGTTTGCTGAATCTCATTCCTGAAAAAGAAGTTGAGAAAGTCTTCATTTCCCTCCCATGGTAAATTAAGTATTTGAATCCCTTCCTGCTGTCAGACCCCAAGTCCACTTTGTGCTTCTGGGGCAGCAAGAGGAAGGAAGGAGCAGGGTCTGCAGGACTGGGACAAAACCTCCACTGCACAGCTGACCTAAGAGCCTGCAAGGGCAGAGGATGGGCAGCTATGGAGACAAGGAGCTGAGCTCTGAGTAGGTTTGGACAGGGTTCTCCACAAGCTCTGGAGGCATTTCTGATCATGCCTTCAACTTTGCAATGCAAACCCAACTGACTGGAGGAGATTTGTGGTGCACAGATCTCCAAAGCAGCAGGAAGCACAGCAAAAGCTTTCTGGGATTATCAAGTTCCTTTTGCTTCCCTTATACCTTCACACATTTCACTCACTTTGGCTGTAACTCTGAGGAAGAGCTTTATGAATCAAGTTAAAATATGAATTAGACTTCAAGAAGGTTTGAAACAGATACTGGATTTATTGGTCAGCTATGAGTAGGAAAATACATTGGTAAAGAAAAAGAAGACCCTGTATATAAATATAATACTAACTAGTTAAAATTTGACCAAGAAGAAAGTTCCACTGAAGAGAACAGTAAAAGCCCTTGTTTACCATCAGACCATATTCAGTTTCCCATTTATCTTATTGAAGAGCTGCCTATAGACAAATGCAACATTCTTTGAGCTTAGTGCAGATAATGTGCTGGTTTTTGTTACATGAATGGTAAACAAGAGTTAGTCCAGTGCATTACACATTATACAGAAGTACTGTGAATAAAGACTAAGATATTCTATTTTAGACACTACTTAAACATACCAAGACACTTAAGAGTTACAAATTTATGCAACCAAAAGAAAAGAATAGCAGTTAACATACTAAAAAATACTGTGTCCGGCTGGATGAGAAAGGCTTTGCTACTGAAGCGCTTAACTGAACTTTTCAAAGTTTTACAGTGTAATTAGTTTTCTTTTTTTCCCCCACCCCCACAACGGTGTTGCAATTATTTTGCCTTTCATACAGTTTTTGCATGGTTGAAAAAGCAAAGCATAAGCTATTTTCTAAGCCTGCTATTAAAAAAAAAAAACAACCCCAAAACCTTGAGAGATTTGCTGAAGTTACATCAAAGATGCATACAATAAAATCAGTTCAGTCAAATGCTAGCCAAATTTACCTTTAAAGCTGCTAAAAGGACAAAATAATTACAACACACACCAATTTATATGCTCTTCCCCCCCTACTTGTGTTATGTTAAAAGCAGTAACTTGTGGTATTAGTCTTGTACTCTAAACAATTGTTTTAGTTAAAGGTGTAGTTCAATTTACACTTTGACACCCAGTTTCTTGGTAAATGTAAATAAAACTAGACAAGATATGGCAGAGTGTACTTTAAGTGAGTGGAAAAAAGCCTGGTCTTACCTAAATAAAACCTCTCAACCCCAATGATGCTCTGTGACTTTTGCTATATGTGCTTTTACAACAAGAACACTGAAGGTACATTATGGCAACACCCAAAACCACCTCGAATAAAAATATTGCAAATACCCACTTCATGTTAAAAACTATGAAGCAAACATTTTGATTTTGTGAAGACACTGTTTATTGCCTTATTCTATGTTATAGCTGGAAATTGAGACTTTTGAGTTAGATTTGTTTGTCACAAGAATGTATTTTCTTTGAAAGATTGTTTGACAAAGTTTATCTCAGCTCTGTTTTGGTGCCATCTGGTCTTTCCCTATTTTCAAAACATTTCTCCTTCCTTCCTTCCTTCAGCCCCCGAGTCACAGCTGCAGTCCAGTTAAAACCCAGTGAAGTCAAAGGAGTGTCTTCAATGGATTCAGAGGGTTTTCAATCAGGACCTGATGGACTACTAGAAAAGCTGGAGGAAATGGTTATTCAAATGGACCCTTAGACCATAAGGTGACTAAGCAGGAACAGTTGTGTCTCCAAAAGCACAAGGGGCCATATTTTCACATGCTGTCATAAATTTAAATTTATTTTTTTTTTAAGACTAAGCAATAGAGGAGAACACATACTGGATAAAGCTCAAACCTTTAGAATCTAACAAGTGCACTCAAGCTCCAGCATCTATTAAAGTAAATTATCCCCCTCTAAAAAAATACAAAATGAGTAAGTGCTTCCCTTCCCCTTCTGTAAAGCTTTCTGGACTCCTTACACAATCCAGGTATCAGAAAACAAAAATAGTTTGCTTAGTCTGACAAGCTAAATTGGCTCATCATTACTGGAAATTGTCATGATGTACATTACCAAGACATCATTAAGGAAACATGAGTAAAACACCTTTTATTCACACTTTACAAAAAAACCCCAAAAAACAAACAGAAAAAAAAATAACACTACGCATTAAATCTACTACAGCAATACTACCAGCATTTCAATGTACTGATTATAAACTGGACATGTTTGGTGTTTTTACAACTAAAACCAAAACAAGGTAACCCCAAGAGATCAGGTCCCAGACAAGGATTCAAGATCAAAATTTCTCACATTGAAATTTTAAAATGTACATTTTACACATCCGAACTGTTTGCAATTTTTACTTTGAGTTTAAAACAGAACGGTTTGAGCACACTTGTGTGCTGACTACTTTTCAATAAAATTTTGAATTGTTATTACCAATCCACTCTCTTATATATAAAGAACTCATATATTTAGAAAGTTTTATCCTAATGCTCAGTGTCCTTTTGCTTCCCTGCCCGCAGCTGAAACAAAAGCTGTTTAAGACCAAGCTCTATCATCATTATTTTTTCTTTTTTTTTTTTTTACATCTATTATTCAAGTTGTATTAGTCTAAGGAGATGATGAATTCTCCCTTTTAGGATACAAATAGACAAGTTAAATTTGTAAGCTGTTCCATACTTGGCTTCATAACACAAATGGCACTGAGGGTACACTATAACTTCGGTCTCGCTTGACACTTTAAAATAAGACTTGGTCACTTTAAAATATGATCTGAAGAATTGTCTTAGGGACCTGTATTGAAAATGCATTTATTTTACACTGCTTCATTAATAGAAAATGTAGGGCTAGGATTTTATCTTCAAGGAATTATACTCTCAGAAACTGAGGAACACACAAACAAAAGAGAATCCACATGATAGTAACTCTTAGTGGGAAAAACGGCACTGTGCAATGACACTGAAAGAAGCAGTGCATGGGCATTAGAAGCTAGAAACTGTGTACCCATAACCTGAACATGTTCCAAAGTGTGATATTCAATGCTTCACATAGGAAAAAAAAAGATGCCACAGCTTATACAAAAGTATCTTCATAAAATTTTCACAAGTGTTAACATTATTTAAAAAAATAAAAGAGGATGCACAGGATCTCTCTGCATGCACAGGCAGTGCTAGTTGAGAACAAATTTAAGCAGGCACAGTGGAGATAGGACAAATATTTAAAACAGAAATGAAGAAGTTGTATACAAGTATCCCTAGATTTTACTTCAAAAGTTAGAGATGAGAAAAAAGTCTGAGTGTGTACACATTAGCAATAACTTTAAATCCATACAGGTCTACTTATATTCACTGCTCAGCTTATCTGTTCTGCAAGAACTCTATGCCTCTTTTTTTTTTTAAATCAGAAATAGAATGTATTTCCTTAACTCTGTAAGATATTAAGATTTTATAGGTTTGGATTTTGAAAGCAAAGTTCTCAATTGAACATAAAAAGTAGTATAAAAGGGCTAACAAAACCCTAACAGTGCAAATCATTAGCAGAGAAAACCTGTGACAACCTCTTTTACACGCTGGCCTTTATAACACATGAAAACAGATAAAAATTTAGCCTTAGTTTACAATACAATCATTTTCCAAATCTGATTTTTCTTTTTTTTTTTTTTAAAGTACAAAATCTCATAAATCAGGTTTTCTGTTGTTCATATACAATCAATAAAGGCTAAATTCAAATTCTATATTTTACAAACAAGTCTGAAAAAGGAGGGAGTGAAGTACGGAGAATGTTCTGTGGATGTTCCTACTGGCCTCAAAAAAGTAGTGCTACAGATAACTGTGCAAAGAGAATACACTGTATAACAATTCCCTATTTCAAGGCATGAAAATGTCACGTTGGAGAAAAGAAACAGCAAGGTTAATTGTAACGTATTAAAGAGAGGTGCAAATGCACCAATCGCTGTGGAACAGTATACAAAGTATATTGGGCTCAGAATTGTGTCTGTTGATAGCACCTGGCTTTTACTATGTCTTTAGCAAATAATTAGATTTAAGATTAAGATTATTAAGAAAAAAAAAATCCCTGTTGGCCATACCTCACTCCTCTATATTCAGATTTTACAATTGTACAAGTTAGATTGAGGTTGCCCTCTAAAATGTATTTGACTACCTCCTGCCAGGGAGATGGATTCCATTTACAGGAGGCAGGAAAGGCAGCAAAAGCTCCAGTTGTGCAAAAAGTGAGAAGTGGTCAGAAGGGATGAGTGGATGTGGACAACCACTTATATTGTTCTCTATTAACCAATGATGATCCAAAGGTCCAAGAATGCCAAGTATGTTTAGCTGAGGTTTAGAGTAGAAGATGTAATCAATAATACCCTAAAACAAGAGGGGAAAAAAAGATTGTTGTTAGTATTTATTCTTGTCTCAAGTTATTATTCCAAACGAGAGGTGAGCTCAGTGTTACAAGTAACAAAATATCCTACTCCTTCTCTATAGCACATCACAATTTAGGAGATTTCTTCTTCCTATATCCAGTGGGATGCTCAATATAGATTAGGAAGACAAAAGAAAAGGCTACCCTTTGTCACTTCTGCTATGCTTTCCTGTGTTTCAATTTCCAACCTTCTACAGAGCTTCAAATCACATTCTGCTGATTTTGAGAGATAAAAAACAATCTTTGTTTTCCCTGGGCAACAGAGAACTGAGACTTTTCCAGAAGCAACATGGATTATTTCCCTGCAGTTGACAGCTTAAGTGCCCCTGTCATTTAGCTTAGAGTATCAAAAATACAAACTCTCACTGTTTACAGGGAAGGTTAAGAGCACCCCAACTCCTGCAAAGCTATTACAAGTTATTAAAAAGAATAAGATGGTTTCCAGGAGACTGAAGTGTTGGGCATTCTAGTTTGCTATGTTTTAAGTATAAACTTCTTGAGATTAGCTACTTATATAACAACTTCATAGAACAAATCAAATTAGCTACACTTGAAAATGGAAAATTTCTCCAAAATATAAGCACGTCCTTACCTTGAAGTCAAATGTGTAATTTGTATAAGGCATTAGACCATTCTCATAGGCACTCTTCAACTTGAAACCATGTGTAATTCTTCCATTTGTTGTCCCATTTTTTCCATTACAGCTGAAGTTAGTAAGACTTTCATTGTATCTCAGTTCCTTAAAATCTTTGTGGTTTGTTTCCACTCCACCAGTGCTCAAGTACTCAACAACACCTGTGAGGAGGCACATTACAAACAAGAAGGTATCAGCAGACATTCAGCAAATAAATGTGTGTAGGTACTTGAAGGCAGACATGCAACTTTAGGCTTTATATAACCAAAACCTTAACAATACACAGTACAACCAACAGTAGTTCTTTTAAAGTACTGCAGGGCAATGTGTATCAAGAGCAAATGTCACCTAGAACAAAGAGACATACTTTGACTAGAAAAAATAATAAGGCATAGATTGGGAAGGGGAAGATGAAAAAACATCATAGAAGTAAAATTCTATCAATGCTAGTTACAGCCTGCCTCTCCTTGCTTTTATGCTCAGGTCCTGCCATTCAGTGTTCTTCAGCTAAAGTGTTGCAAAAAAGCTGACTTCTGAAGCACTACTTCAAAAGAAGTTAAAGAGACTGCAAAGCCAAATTGATTAGATTTGTGTCATAGAAAAAGTATGATTGTGCCTCAATTTCAGAACAGCTGTGTTAAAGTTCTGGAAGGTAAAAGAAGCACTTAAGTTGTTCTGAAGACACCACCAGATACATGAACTGGTCCTTGCAACCTCCACTGGCGATGTTGGCCTTCCTGGGATCAAAAAGAACCCCATTCCCATTATTGCTGATAACCCCAACAGATGTTAAGAGTGGCCAAGATGAAGCCAGAAGGAAGGGGACCAGGAATGGAGATGATTACATTGAACAACCAGCAGTAGATTGGCTCTTGAGTACAGCACTGCAGCTGGGTACCTGAGCAAGCAAGGTGGCAATTACTGAATGTATTCTTTTCTTGCACTTTATACAGCAAGTCAAGAAACAAAGTTCCATGTTAGTAAAGAGCTCTGGAAAGTCCTCTTCTGAAGGGGATATATTGAATTTTAGAAGTTTTAAAACATGACAGAAAATCATTGTATGGTAGCAAATTGAAAGGTAGAAAATTATCTTTTCACGCTTAAAATTAAGAAAACCAAATTATCAGCAACACACTCATGTTTTCAGTTATTTTTGGAAGATGTTTTGAAATACAGGAACAAAGTGGGAATAAAATCACAATGGAAATACTTCTGAAGGACTAGACACAGCTCTACTACAGCACAGGCAATAAGGTCACTCACAAATGAAACAGTTCTCTCCTCTTCTCTCCTACCTTCTCTCTCCTCCTTCTCTTCCCTTAGCACCTCTAGAGCTTATATTATCAAACAATGCATTCTCTAAATTGAAAAAACTTAAAATGATTACACACTTGAAACAGTCTAAAGAATAAGAAATAGAACTCTTACCAGAGTCTGGCAGAGAATTGAGATCTGCACACAGTACAAGTGGAATGGTTCCAAGCTCTCCCGAAACACCAGGTTTGAGACTACGAGAAGCTTTATCAATAATGTTCTTTACCTCGGACAGGAACATCATAGTCTGAACCAGCTTCACATCAGAATAATCTGGGTCCCAATGCATATGTGCATTAGCTACAAGAACTAGCTGCTTTTCCATCCCAAGATGTGGCTTTCCAGCTAAAATTGAAAATCAGTTATTTATTTAAAAATCAGTCAGTGATAGAAAACACTATTACAGAAATTTAAACAAAATGTTAAAGGGGATAAAAAAAAAATAAACTACCAGTATGGCTTCAAGAGGATTAATACCATTTGAATGAAGAGGGTCAGATAATTCCTCTTACATTTAACAAGTGTGTTAGTTGATATAAAGCATTAGGAAAGATATCTCACACTCAAGACCATTAACACACTATCTTGTTACATGTAATGCTTTTGTATTCAGTGAAAATTAACATAAGTAACAGATAATCCTAATTACAGGCAAATAATGTTTTTCTAAAAAATTGCAGCAGCTTTCTTCAGGCTATGACAGCAAACAGGCTCTGTTCATATCTTATTAGGCAGCAAGCTCTGAATTCTAAGTTATCCACATTCTCAGTTACCTCTCTTCCTGGAAGTGTTTCTTAAAAGGCTTGTTTGCTACAATCTGAATTAATATCATTTGGATAAATATAACACAGGCTGAGTAGGTTCCCACTGTGACACTTATAAAGCCAATTTACATTTCCTAAATTAAGAATGACAGGGCAGAACAAACAAGTTGTATAAGCATGACAGTAAAGAAAAGAAGTTAAAATGATGGAGACACATGATGTAGAAACACAGCTAACACCACCCGAATTCTTTGGTACTTGTACATAATTTTAAGAAAAAAAAACTCAATAACCAAACAACAAAATCACTCAAACTCAAGTTTTTCTACCTTTTTTTCCTTAAAAATATAAGTGGAGAAAAATACCAACCTCATCATTTAAGCAATATGACTTTTCCCCAAAATCCACTGTGGAAACAAATTTGTCTGAACATACAATCTGCAAAGCCAAATTCACCTGCAGAACCTAGTTTCTCTTGTTTATTACAACAAGAGTAATTTTTTTTTCATTTACAAAATACCATCTGTTTAAAAAATAAACAAAATGTGACTTACATGACATTTCTATCAATTCCTTTCGCAGTTCTAACAGAACAGCAACTCCAATGTTATCTTTTGTCATAACTCTGTTCAGCATAGCCTCTGAACCTTCTGAATTTGCCATTGCTAGTTGATTGAACTCAACAGTATGCTTTTGAACCAAAGTAAATCTGAAAGAAAAACATATGTAATTTTTTTTTTCAGCAGCCAGAGCCAGTTGGAAATGTTATCAGTAATTCTCCTTTTAATTAAAGCTCAAACACATTTATGATGTGAAAGATCTCAGCCAGTCACATCATTTCAAAAAATCCTAAAATGAAATGAAGTGACAGAGTTTTCCCAGCTATTTTCATGTAGTTTATAGTATCTTAGTTACAATTAAAAAATTTTGTTGAGAGAGAGAGAGGTATTTTAGAAAAGTCATGCATGTTTCTAACTCCTGCATCTGTTCCTAGTTCAAATATTCACATTTAACAGAGAAGGACTAAATCATTTTCCAAGACACTTGGTAGCAAACCTGGCACCTCCATTTACTTGTGCATACCCAGGAATGGAAGCAGGAGGGACATTATCACCATCACACCCAAAGTTGTATAAGTGCAATATGACACAAGCAGTAAGTGCTACAGCTCCTAAATGATTAGGGTTGTTGTTTTTGTTTTTTTTTTACAGGAGTGTGCAGTGATATCTTCTCATCTGCTTTACCAAAGGCTAATGTATCAAAAAGTCAATGTCATCTGAAGCCTCATTTGAGCACTTTGGGGGATTATAAATTTCTTTACTCAATCAAAAGGCAAGAAAATCTGCTTAAATTTTCATTATTTCCTTCATTTTCTATTATAATCACCAAATGGCTGGGACACCCACACTCAACAAGTGAAGGATAATTTAGTGAACTCCCAACAAGCACTGCTCAAACAGAATGAAATGTCATTCAACTCAATTATTTCAAGGTTAAATTTTTTATTGCTAGTTCCAGACAGAATAATCTCTCTCATATAAGCCAGTCTTTCCAGGGGTAGGAATGTTCTGTATGAAACCCTGCCTGGCTACCAAAGGACAGTTAAAGCCCAACTGTTTGAACTATAGACCAACCTGAGAAATTATGTAAAAGACAGCAAGAGACAACAGAAGGATTAGCAAACCACATTACTTACTTTTCTGTTTTGAAAAATATTGCACAACCATCAACATGTTTTCTTTCCTGTTCTGACATTGTCCTAGCTCTAGATTTTGGACTGAAGAATCCATTATAGCCACGTTCTTTCAATTCTACCAGGAAAAAACTGTAGTACTGCTCTGTTTCAACCTCCTGTAAAGTTAAGGAAGCACAGCATGAGCATTCTATTAGCAAAATATAGAAGACAGATATTATTTAGACTCTTCAGAAGTGTAAATCACTTTCAAATTAGATTTAAAGGGAAAAAAAATCTAAGAATTAAGTACATCAGAGAATGCAAATTCAAGAGCAATACCCCTACTTTAAGAAAATAGAAATGAATTTCTGTAATCCCTGGAGTTATGATTATCTCAAGCCTCTTATTTGAAAATGTGTCAATTACAGCCCCACATACACACACAGGCACAAAGACACCCCCATGAACATTGCTTTGATCAGGGGCTGCTGGTTCCCATCCCAACTGCGGGGGCTGAGAGCCTTCTTTTGATGTCAGGCAACAACAAATAACATTCTAAACATCCCTTCTTTTTCTTTTGTTTGCAGGAGGTTTTGAAAACAGACCCTTTACTATAAATACACTTAACGTGAAGAAACCAGCACACGGGAATAGAAAAGGAAAAGAAATAAAGGTGTATTTTTTTTTTATTTTTACCTGCAGACTTATGATGTCAGCATTGCAGCTCAGTATTTCCTGCATGATGGCTTTTTTTCTGTATTCCCAGTTCAAGGCCCAGGATGGACAATAGCCATACAGCTGCCGTGTGGCGTATTTGTCACAGAGGACGTTGTAGCACATGACAGAGAACAAAGCTGCAGAACAATAATTTTACATACACACTGATAGATTAAAAAAAAAATACAATTGTGTTCTTGACTTTTGTCTTCTGTGAATTTATCAGTTCATGCTTCATTTGTTTCAAGCAAAACACAGCATGTGTATCTGCTAAAAAAAATGGTTAGCTCTTCTAGGGAGACAAATTACATGTTTGGACTTATGGCAGCTGTCTTCTAGCATTTAATTAGGAAACAAACACCCCCCCTTTATATGGTTAAAACAGTGAAGAGCAGAAAAACGTGTTTTGTGCTAAGTGTGCTGTACTGTGAAAAACCAAAACCAAAGGAAGTGTATTTGAACAATTCTATTTGCCAGCTACCCAGAGGTCTGCAAGTCTGCAATTAGATTCTTTAAAAGCTACCTTAATTATTGCCACCACAAACTGTAACAGATCCATAGGCAGGCTGAGGATCCTTTCACACAAGGAAAATTGTAGGCTAATTAACCCCTCAAATATTTCCACCTCAAAAAGCTGTTCAGGCATAGGACAAGAAATACCTCCTGCCTGTATTAATTTGAAACAGGAGTAATAATGAGACAGGCTGGGGCAACTTGACAGGTAATCCAGGATTTTGGGGGCTGTTTTGTTCGGTTTTTAGGTTTGTTTGTTTTTAAAAAGCACTTAAGGAAATTGTAGTACAACACTGAGATACTTGGAAGCTCCTCTCAAATGCAGAAAAAGGAAACAAGACCATTGTTTGAAGATACAGGGAACAGAGGAAAAGAATCTTGGACTGACTGGTGTCAAAGTCTAGCATTTTGAAAACAAATAAATAGGTGACAGCAAAACAGAAGCTGCATTAACATCATGATCTTTGAAGCAATCACCTTAAAAATGGGAGAATTAGCAGTCCTGAAAGAGTAAACACTGCAGGAATTGAGAAATACACTAAGATTTTTGGTGTGCAGGTAAATAGAAAATATAGTATTTTAAACAATTTATGCAGGAAAAAAATAGTAAGGAATTAAACATGACCTAAATCCCAACAGCAAGAAAAATGCTGAATCAAGGATGATACCCTGGTTACTTCAAACAATTCTACATTTTTTGGAAATCATGCTCAAATGCTTCCATTTTTTTTATTCTTCAACAAATGTTAAATTAAGCCTGTTATAATTCTGCCATTTAACTAATTGTGGACAACAGTTTCAATTCCTGTGAGAGGGGCATTAATTAAAAATAAATTACTTTAGAGTAAAATATGGGTAAATCTGGAACAGGTGCTCCAGCTGGGATAGAATTACATCAGCTGGTTGGTCAGCACTGCAGAGATGATTGGTTAATTTAAGCATTAACTTCTTTTCCAGTGAAGATCAACAGCTTTTATTAAAAGGAAAATGGAAGAAATGAGAAATCCTTGAAGTGTCACAGTACCTGTTGGTCTTGTACGGTCTGGTTCTTGCAACATAATCCAGGATCTTGGAGGTGGCTGCTCTGTTGAAACTATGGGAACATTTTAAAATAGAGATACAACAAGTGATAATCAAATTTATTTTACACAGCAGAAATAAATGTTTTAAGAATGATCACTTACTTCTTTTTGCAGTACCTGCCAAATTATCAAGCAAATAGTTCAGTAGCCGTCGTGTCCCATCTGGTTCCTGATACAGGTTCAGAATATCCTGTGTAAGTGGGTTTCCTACAAACCAATTCACAGGAATATTGAATAAAATACACAGAACTATTGCAGACTTGCATATCAGTGTTGAAAGCTGACATCTTGGAGACAAGATCTACTATGAACTACTTTGGGGTTTCACATCTCAGGTGTTCAATCCCACAAAACCCTGGATGTGTGGAAGTTTAACATTCCCTGCTGATTCTCTGCTGTGGCACTGAGCATCCCAAAGGCAGTTCTGGGATTAAGAGCAGTGGAGAACTTGTGTGGTACAACAGGCAGAGCTGGTGAGCACAAACACAGGAGCCACCTCTGCTCAGTGTGAAACATCCACCAGCAGTTGATCTGACAGTCAGATCTCTGCACAGACTCTGCCATCTGGCAAACATAAGCAGATTGCAAAAGTTGTTGTCATGGACAACACACACTGATAGTGCCCATTTATAACAGGCATATAAACAGACTTTTGAGACTTAATAGCATTTAGAGTGTTGTATCTCCCAGTGCTTCTGATTTTGTGACTCAAAATTCCCCAAGGTCAGCGATTTTATAGCTAGAATCCATGAAATTCAGAGGGAAAAAAAATATGGGAGATTTAAATTGCTGCTTGCATAAACAGCACAGAACCCTGCAGCTGTACAAAGGATGTTCCCTTTCTGGCTGGAGATGTACCACAGCTAACCACAGACTATTTCTTAGTTAAAGCAGAATTGCATTCAACCCCCATGCAAGTAACAGAAAGCTTCTGCACACTCTGCAAAAAGAAAAGGAAACCTCTTTCTATGGGCACTGCTCTGCTAAACCTGTCATTTTTCTAAATAATCCCTAAGTAACGGTATGTATAAATGTGGGGTGAGCAGCTACATCTGTGACTGCTAATCAGTGGCATTTTATGAACCAGCAGACTACAGCCATTATAGCTCAGCAGCAGTATCACTAAACAAGAACAGACACCAAGAAAAAAACAGCAATACCTTTCAGACCCAAAGTCTGTAACTGGAACAGTTTTCCCAGCTCAAAAGGTAAAACTCGTAACAGGTTGTTATTTAAATGTAGTTCCCTGTAGACAGAGCAAGAATCATATGGGTCTGAAAACAGAGCAACATTTATCTGCAGCAGTATGAGATTTGAACTACAAGAGAATCAATATAGTAGCAAACCACAATATTGAAAAATTTAGAGACTAAACAGCAGTGGTTAGGGAAATCCTGCTGTACTCAGAAACACACACCCAGACAAAACACATTTATGTTGAAGTACAGAGGCAAGGAGCTGTTTGGAGAGTTTATCTTAAACAGTCAGACATTTTGTGAACATTAGCAATAATTAAACACTTTAATATCTACAAGTGATGATGCTGTAACAGCTCAGACAAACCAGGCCATGAAACAGGTCAGCTGTGATTAAGAAATGAAGGGAAATTATATCCCTGAAACCAAATTAAAAACTCCAGGATCATGGTGGTATGATTACAGCTATGGCATTACCATGCAGTAGTCATTTACAGCAGTAATTTTCTGTTGGTTTGGGTGGTTTTCTTCTCACAATTTCAGTGGTAAGAGAAAAGATCTGCTTTGTAACTCACAAAACCAATACACAGACAAGAACAGAATTCATGTCCCGAATTCTCATATACCAACAAATTGGGCAGAGAAAACAGACTTTTCACTTTCCTAAATTAATTCCCACTAAGCAGTGAAGACTTTCACAGAATCAATCAGCATAAAGTTGCTGCCCCAAAGTGTTTAGAACTCGGTGACTAGAGACTTGACAAGTATTTCTGAAAAAAGCAAGAAACAAAAAGGAAACCTGGAGAGGAAGAGTTAATTTTACTCTTGTTGATTTCTACAGAACAGCATTTGAGGGTTTCAATGTTTTTCTTGTCATAAGCAGCCCAGAAGTGACCCCAGGGTTTGAGGTGTGGGGCCAGCAATGCCCAGCACAGGGGGACAGTCACTGCCACACTCCTGCTGATCCAGGCTGATCCAGGCAGGTGCCATCAGCTTTCTCAGCCACCTGGGCACCCCTGCCCCATGCTCAGCTGCTGCTGACCAGCCCCTCCAGGTCCTTTTCCACTGGGCAGCTTCCCAGACACTGCAGCACTGCTGGGTTGTGAGCCAAGTGCAGGACCCAGCACTTCACCTGACTGAAGCTCCCACCACTGTTCCTGGCACATGAGACCCCTCTGTGGAACCTTCCTGCCCTCCAGGACATCAACCCTTCCACCCAGCTCTGGGGCATCTGCAAAGCTACTGGGGGTGCACTCAAGTTCTCTCAAGCATATCAAGAGAATCTGTTTTACAGCTGAGCTTTCCAAGATAACACGTAACACTGTTTATTTTTTTCCTCCTTTTTCTGCAAAGATCAGAAATCCTACTGCTCTGACATCACTTTTTTTCCAGCTACTTGCAGTAAAAATGGAGATGAAAGGAGTCTTGAGTGAGCTCTACAGTACAGACCAAACCCAGAGCTCCAGATGTGGGAGCTGGGAGAGCTGTTATCAGTTCTCAGTGTTGAGAGCACAAATGGTTTTTGTGGCTCGGGATATCAGCAATGCCCAGGGTTGAATTACCATTAGTTTGAACAACTTCCCAGAATTCAGGGGAAGTGTCTGCTGCAAGAAAGAGCCAGCCTGGAACACAAAACCCCAGCCCAGCTGGGACCTGCAATGTGCTCTCACATAGGATGTGCTTATGGGTTTTTCTTCACTTTCATTACAGTGAAAAAAAAAACCCTAAATATGGAGCAGCTGCAATTACTGAGGAGCACAGTGGGTTCATGCACAGCTTTTCACATCCAGAGATCTGGGCTCAACTGCTGTGTTTTGGTCATAAATAGAAAGTTTATGTGATCCTAGACCTTAGCTACACAATTCACATTTACAAGATTTACCATTGTCTGCTCAGAAGAAACTTAGGACTTGCAAGAGCTAAAGCTTCATAGAATCAGCCAGAAAAAATCAGAAGAAGTGCTGAGAAGAAGGTATAATGACATTACTGATAACTCTGCACTGCTAAGCTATCC
Source organism: Aegithalos caudatus (assembly GCA_013389925.1). NCBI lineage: Eukaryota > Metazoa > Chordata > Aves > Passeriformes > Aegithalidae > Aegithalos > Aegithalos caudatus. The sequence continues at coordinate 284,799 of WEIU01004914.1, read as the reverse complement.
CTATGTCACAAGTGTTACATTTAAAAAGATATTTTAAAAAGACTGAAAGGAGGCTAATGAAGTACAAAGATGAATTTGAGACTATTCCAGGAAATTTAGGGTTGCTAGCTCAAAATATCCAAGGAGTTGGATAAAGAAAGGAAGAAACCTGTTACTAATAACTGCTTTTAATTGAAATAGTAATGCAAAGAAAGAACTACAGCTTAGAACAAACTCCTCTCCAGCTGAAAGCAACTATACAACATGCTACAAAACAGAGCTGCCAATTATGCTTCAAAAAGCAAGGTCCCTTTGCTCAGCCTCCAAGGTTGAGACTTGAACTGCTCTGGAATTTGAGCTTTTAGCACCAATTTAATCAGCTAGTTTAATCCTCTCTAACAGAGCAGACTTTTCTAAAGGGGAGGAAAATGCAATGACAGATATTTCTATGTGCAAACTTGCTTTGCTTCAGTTTCACAAAAGCTGTGCTGGCAAGTCCATTTCTCTATCATTGTCTTTACTTCTAACAATATTCTTGTTACTTTCAGACTCTGTATTTTCTGGATTTGAGAAAGCTGTTCAGAGATATCTTCAAAATTAATAGCAATGAAGGCAATTACTGGCAACTGTCTAATAAACCTAAGATAAGGCTCTTCCTTCGGGTCAAGGGCAAAAGACTGTTGCCTGTAAATATTTACTCTTATATAAATAATTCATATATTTATGTAACAGTGTTTTTACAAAGTAAAATGCTGCAGCCTTAAGTATAATCTAAACAGGCATCGTTATTCATATTTCACTTCCAAAAGGAGTTTTCATTCCATGTTAACTTTGTTCATCTTGGCATTACAAAACTGAAGGAAAATAAACTCAAAAAGCTGTGATTAGAACACTTTTTTCTCCTTCCCAGGTTGCACAGGAATGCAGTTACATCACAGCAAAGGTGGAGGGGAGATGATACTGGACATGTTGCAATTGTTATACAATAAACAGAACAAGAACAATTGTTAAATATAATTACTAAATATGAATAAAGAGGAAAACATTGCAGTTGACATGATGATAGATGTTTAATCTCATCTTTTCCCTACCCTACTATGAGTTAAAAGCAATTTTTTGGTGCTTCACTTACTCTGAGACAAACACCACATTAAAGATTTGTAAAAGAATCTGGAAAGAGACGCCTGAGAGGAAACCTGACTTGGAAAAATATAAAATGGGTGATTGACATCAAACCAAGCATTTCTGAGGCTCATTCTGTGCTGTCCTACATCAAAACAGGAGATCACAGCAAAGCCAGTACTGCTACAGCTGCACAGCCCACAGCAAATATTCAGGGAGGCACAGGAGAAGGGAGGAAAGGGGAAGTTACTTGTGCTGAAATCTGAACTGCTGCTCCAAAGATAATAAAAGAACCATTTTAACTCCTGTTAGGATTTACACACCTGAGTGACACCATGTTTCCGAGCTCTGCTGGTAAACTGCGGATTTTATTAGAGGACAAGTCCAGATATACCAGATTGTGAAGCTTGGCAATGTCTGAAGGAATACGGGATAAGGAATTGTCACTGAGGTGCAAAGCTGTCAAATGGGTCAGTGTCCACAATGATGAACTTAAGCTTCTCACTTTCCCTGTGGAAGAAAGGTACAAGAGAAAAGAGAACATTTAAAAGACATAGATTTGGCAATAATAGCACATTTTTCAAGTATGTACGGGGCAGGGGAATTTGAAGGGGAGTTTTGCTTGTGGGTTTTATTCTTATTATTTTATTCAATGTAAATCCATTAATCACTGATTCTATAGATGAAAAATCTGTCACTGTGTGAGAAAATGCAAGATATTGCCAAGGATGCTTGAGGTTGTTTTTCCCAATCCACATTTAAGGCTTAAACATCAGTCTTTATCTAGCTGCATGCAAGACAAAACATATTAACTAGCTGACCACGAATTTATCATTAACAGAGGTGTAAGAAACAGATCTTTTTCAATTATAATTTATGTCTGAGATGAAAGATGGTGCTTTGGTTCATCCCTTATTTTCACACATCTTTCAAACCAAAAATCTTTACTCTATGGCATTAATCCAGCCAAGAACAGATAGAAACACTATATTTAGGGTGACTAAGATGCTTAGTTGAGAACATGGATTTCCATCTGGCATTCAACTAAAAGCTGTATCAACTATTGCCAGATATTTTTAAAAAGGTATGATTTTTTGTATAAACTGAAGGGTGGAAACGTGGATTTGTGTGACAGAATCAAGATTTTTACACTGCTGCATGCAGTGAATGTGAGACATCATCAGAAGGTCTCAAAATATTTCTTCTCTCCAAGACTTTTTTCCTCCAGGGGTAAATCCTTTTTCATTTACATAAATCATCTCACTGTACCAAAAGCATTAGGAGTACCAACACCAGTTTCTCCAAAGCAAAAAGTTACTTGGAACAACTTTAAAATCCCCAATGTGACTCACCAAGGTTAACAACAGTCTGGTTAATATTATACCAACACACACACACTTGGTAATTCCTTTCCTTAAATTATTTTCTCCAAAATAAGAATTAATATTTAGTGCCCAGGGAAGGTTACACTGAGATATCTGGGACTCAGTCCCTGGGACCAAAATGTTTAATACTGGTATAATTTCCAGTGAGCTATAACAAAACAAGGAGCATAAAAAAGCTCATAGTGAAAAAAACATGATTTAAATGAGCTCAGTTAAAACATGTGGCTTTCTGTATTATGTGACCAAGTATTTTGCAAGGAAAGGACAGTGTGAACATTAATGAAACAAAGCCACTGCACATTTTATTTTGCAAGGCAAATGCATACAGTTCTTAAGGGATTGATGCTCCTCTAAGGCTCATTGAGAAATCTTTTGAGAGGTTTTAAACACAAATCAATAGCTCTTTGCATTTTTATAACTGAATTAACACCTCTTCCCCACCCCCAATGCAAACAGGTGACTGTGATCACAGAAAGCCTTGTAGCTGAAAGGATTTCCAATCAACATCCCTGATCCAGGCTCTCCACTCCAGCACCTCCCTTGGCAGGAATCAGTCTCCAGCCAGATTACCAGGCATGAAAGGAAAGAGCCATCACTTAATGCACTTCCTAGGCAGAGCAGCAGATGTCCAAGAGGATTCCAAGCCTAATGCTGATATGTAATGCTGATTCCTGAAGCAGCATTTAACTGGGTTTCTGCATCTGTAACCTTCAGTAAAGAATGCTATTCACGTGGTGAGGCACGTGGTACTGGAAGCGAGGCACAGATTTAGTGAACTGGATGGAAAGATTCTGCACAATTTGAAGAACTGTTTAAGTCCTTCTTCCATAGATTTCTCTACTGAGCAGTCATTTATAAATCCCACATGGCAATTTTTGCAGTTGCTTAAAGAACCTACATATTTACACAAAATTACAGCCTAAGTTTAAAGTGTCACAAAATAATTTTTTACTTCTTAAAGTATTTGCTTTAACTTCCTTGTAAACACACTTTTTGTAGCAAACTCAGGATTTACTCTACAAATCAAGAGTAGCTGACCAGTTGAAAAACATGCTTATGAATTCTGAGCGTTATGGTAATTCTCAGAAAAGATTCAAGAGTCAGTATCTCAAAGCTTGCACAGATTGTGGAGATGTTTGTCTTTAATGTTAAGAACAAAGCAAAATTTGCAACTGCTTTTAAACAGAAAACCTTTGCTTCATGGACTAACACCTCATTGTTACATTACCTACAGTAAGAACACACCACTGCAGATCAACCCCAACTTCACCTTCTTCTCTTGGACAAATTAAATCTTAAATTCATGCTCTCATTCACTTCATCTTCTTAAAACAGAACTCCCTGTGTTATCCCAGGCCAGGCTCCTCCCTGCAGCTGGCAGCTGCTGTCCCAGGGTTCTGCTGGCTCACTTCAAGGTAGGCAACTCCAGCCCAGACTTGGCCAAGCCCACATTACCTGCAGGGAGTTTATAACTCAGGACCATGCCTCAGTTTCTTACCACTTATTTCCAACTCTGCCCAGTGTGATTTCTTTCCATTGGCTGCTTCCTCTGAGGACATAATTGTGTACATCCTCCGTGGATCAGGTGGATCGTACTTTTCCTTGGGCATTCCTGTCAGAACCAAAAGGCAAGTGATGAACTGAGATGTTCTACACTGAGAATTCTTTAGAAGGTAATTCCCATTTCAGTGAAATTTCTTATTAGATTTTTGTATCAAATACTTTTCAAAGCTACAGATAATGTGCTCATTTATAAATGTCTCTGAATGGAAAATACTGCTGTAAAATTAAAAATCAGAGATTCCTGATGCTCCTAGAATGGCAGACAACAGCCCGGCCCCTCCCCAGTAATTTACCAGAATCTACAAAGCAGTTTAAAAATTGTGTCCCACCACCTTCCATGGCAATGTTGTGTATCCCTCAAAACTGACACATCCCACTGCAGGCACTTGTTTCTTCAACAATGAAACTTCAAAAAGGGATGATCACCACCACTGGGATCTCTCCTACTCGCAGAGAACACATTTGCTAATAACTTGGATTACCTATCAGTTCCAGGCTTACTGCAATTCTCAACTCTGCACACAGACCAGCATCAAGAAAAGAAGTAAAAAAAAAAAATAAATCCTCAATTCTTTAAATCTGTAAAGTGATAGGTTTTAATCCAACCTTTACCCTACTCTCTGGAATCTGAAAATATTGCACCCAAGGCTGATATTTCTATCACTTTCTTCAGCCAGGTATTTAATACTGAAATTTAACTTCCTTTTTCTCATTCTTTTTCACATCATTCCTGGTAACTTTGTAAGAATATTTTTTCTAGGTTCTTTTTACCATACTCAATCATGCACCATGACAGAGAAGCAAACATTCCTCTTCAACAAACAACAAGCTATATTTATATGAAATAGAGAAATTCAACAATGCTGGTTCAAATCACACTTAAAAACATATTACAAGCAATATTATGCTATCATTCAGCAAAATACATCACAGCAACATTATAATACTACTCAAACCCACTCAATAAGCAAGCAGCTTTACTGGTCAGATTTCTAAGGACATCTTCCTAATAAGTCTTTTATGGCTTTTTCATTTTTTCATTTCCTGGGACGAACTAAAAATGTTGTCACTATAGAAAATAACAGAAGAATAATTCCTAGTAAATAAGACTATCAACCAACATAATCTGTTTACTGATTTTACTGAAAAATGTTTACTCTGCGTGCTAAACAAAACAAGAGAAATCTACCAAAAAACTTTCTGATAACTATGCATCTTAATCAAAATAAAAGCTTTTAGGTATCACATGCTTACTTTAATATAACAGCTCTTTTACTAAGTCACACTCCTCTTTCCCACTCCCACTCCCACTGCTGGTCAAAACCAGATTTCTGCAGTGAAAAGAAATTCCCCTTTAAGAAGTGAATTGTGGGTAAAAGGATCAGATTTATAAATAGCAGCTGGGTGAGGCTCCTTCCAGAGTGAAGGTATTTGAGTACCCAGGGTGTGGGAATCACCAAGTGTAACACTTTTTCCATCAAACTTCACTAATTAAACAAGAGGAGAGTGGATTATAATCTCCAGCAAAGGTAAAAGCCTAACTTCTCCCTGCAGTAATTATGCAACTGGTGCAAAAATATATATCAGAGTAATGTATAGAGCATGTCTGCTGAAATTTCTATGTATAATTATATATAATTCACAAGGACCTTGTAGGAATGCTCCAGCTTGTCAGGAAACATTTACCTTCCTCAGACATTTTCTGCTTTCTCTTCCTGCCACTCCTTGAATTAATAAATATGTTCCAATTTTTTCGAGAAGCAGGTATTGCAAAGACAGAAATCTCATTCAGTACAGAAACACCAATGCTCCCCAGAGCACACTCCATCACATGCACTAATTAACAGCTTTGCTGGTACCAACAGTGTGACACTGCTCACTGCTGGAAGAGGATGACATACTTTTCCAGTGGGTTTTGTTCATGCACACTAAAACAATAGAGATTTAATAATTTGAGGGTTTAACACTGGATCCTGGTGATCCTGCACTCCAATGGCATCACCCTCCCTCCCTCCCTCTCAATAAAGTTCCTGCCCTTGATGGTTTTCCCCCTCAATGCTGCATTTCTCAGAGGATGAGTCCCTGCTGTTTAGGATTACCAGGTGCCAAAAAAGCAGCAAATGCTTGAGAGCCTCCTGGCTGAAGAGCATCACTGCCACCAGCCACATGTAGAATACTGTCACACCAGGCATTAGCACATCTTCATCTATCAGCCAGGCCTCAGAATTTCTCAGGAACTGACTGGAAGGCCAAATTTGGGTTGTATCTCACAGTACAGCATAAAAAAAACAAGCACACCACCTTGAATTGCATTGCAAAACTTCACAGCATGGAACAGTTCAAGAAAATCAGTCTCTTGTACTGTCTCCTTTCTCCACCTCCCCAAATCTAAATTTAGCACCTGCTGAGTTGCTACAGTAAAACATAAAAGGTGAGGTAAACATCAGATTAAGTGATAAGAATTTTGTTAGATGAAAGCAATTATTAGTAAGACCCATAAAATAGTGTTGAACATCCTTAGAGCCATTGATAACTGCAGCTCTTAACAATCATCATGGTAATTTCCAAAAGGGCTTGTATCACTTGTAGTTTTCTCTTGCACCAACACAGAGGGGTGGAAGTACCATTAATGTCAGGGTGTTATCACATACAGTAAATCAGTTTGTAAAAGAGAAAATCTTTGTAACAAAGATGTAACACAGATGCCTGGAACACACTCCAGACGACATAAATTTAATAAAAAGGACATTAAAATACGTTTGAATGCAAATGTAATTGTTTACTATCTTGTATCAGGTTACTAAAATTGTCATTTTAATAGCTGTAAAAACAGAAGAGCTTGAGGGCTGTACTGAGTGTGGCTGCCCACTCCCACCATGGGTCACTCAGTCCCCAAACAGAATTAACAGCACTTACCCCAAAGAAACTGAGCCAAGCAAGGCCAACGAGGTCAGCAGGGTCTGACATGGAATTAGAGCTCCAGCCTCCAGTGCAGACACTGCTTTAAGCCCTGGTTTGTACAGAGGGTGCTGAAAGGCACTGGGACAGGGGCAGCAGGGACTGACAGCCCCTTCAGGGAAGGGTGACAGGGATCAGGAGAGAAGGAAAAAACCCAAGGGTTGTTATGTCAAGGGAGGGCAACCTGCTGGAAGAGAGCTGCCAAAGCTGCTACAGCAGGGGGGGTGATGGGGCTCTGGTTTCCCATAGAACAGAACACTGGAGACAAAGCCAAATGTTCCCAGGTGGAGCTGCACCTGCCCCAACTGCTGCCTGTCCCTCCATGTCACAGCCATGGCTGCAGCAGGCCATGGACAGCCAGGCTGGGCACTGCCCCTGGGACTGTCCTGGGCAGTGACAGTGACAGTGCCAGCACTGGGCACTGCCCCTGGGACTGTCCTGGGCAGTGACAGTGACAGTACTGGGCACTGCCCCTGGGACTGTCCTGGGCAGTGACAGTGACAGTACTGGGCACTGCCCCTGGGACTGTCCTGGGCAGTGACAGTGCCAGTGCCAGCACTGGGCACTGCCCCTGGGACTGTCCTGGGCAGTGACAGTGCCAGTGCCAGCACTGGGCACTGCCCCTGGGACTGTCCTGGGCAGTGACAGTGACAGTGCCAGCACTGGGCACTGCCCCTGGGACTGTCCTGGGCAGTGCCAGCACCAGCACTGGGATTATCCTGGACAGTGCCAGTGCCAGCACCACGAGCTCCTGGGGTGCACTCCCAGCCACAGCTCCAGGGCCATGGAGGGCACCACGTCAGGAGGAGCTGGTGCCTAGGAAAGGCCAAGCTGGTTTAGGTACACTGCTCACTGTACAAGAATAAAGGGAGTTCAGCCTGACAAGACATTTGCAATGGTAAAGTGTCCTTGGCTATGGACATGTGCAAAGTGGAAGCTGGACCAGGAGGTGGTTAGTGCTCTAAGTGACTATGGAAACTACCAATAAATAATGTCTTCAGAACGGAGAAATGAGTCTGCTCTGAGTGACAGAACAGGAAAGATGATGACTTTTTGTCCTGTTTTACCCTCCTGCCATTTTTATGAAATTGGAAAATGACAAGGAGGAAGACTTAAAATAAGTATGTAAGCATGTACTTTGAGATTAAGGTTTTGGGGTTTTTTTAAGCACCCCAATACTACAGCAACTTTTCATTTTCCAAAATGCTTTCTATAATACCGTGATAAATTAACTCGATTTCAAAACTAAACCCACTGGACAATTCCTGTATGCCAAGTACAATCTTTTATTACTATGGATGTAGATATCAGGTTTTCCCCCAAAACATCATCTTTAAATTAGGAAAACTTGAATTCTAAACCTGTGTAGAAAATGTTAAACAAGTAAGAGCAACACAGTGTTCAGACATAATTTCAAGTGATCCAGTCAACTATTCCAAAATCACTATTTCCATACTTACTATGAACTATCTATAAAACCCATTTACAAATCTGGGAGTACCTTTAGAAATACTAAAAGATCACAATGCTGAAGCATTACATCTCTGCTTCTGAAAGTTCCTCACAGGTGTCAGTGACTTCTGGCATCCCCTCCTTCCCCTCTACTTGCTTTTACTTGTTGCTAACACACAGATCAGGAGATAGCCAGGAGGGGAAAGTAAACAAAGTAGCACCACACCTGACCAAGCGCAGAATTACTCAAACTTTTTGCTACTTTAATTAAAAACAGTGAATAAATGATGCAAATCTAGAGCTAATAAAGTAAGAAGTTACAAGACAATTGGACAATATTTTCCATTTGTTGGTGCAGTGCAGCATTACTTGCCAAATAAATTACTTCTCAACTGCTGAAAAGTAGCAGGATAGAAAGCAATCTATCAAGTTGCCCAAAAGATTTCATAAGAAAACAATAGCACATATGAGAGACTTTTTTTTCCCTTTCTCTCTCCAAACCCTCAACTGGAAGCTCACCCCAGATCATTCTTTTGTAACCTTGTGCCTTTAACCCTGAAGCTCTTTTCCATGCAATCCCAAGTTTCACTTAAAAATGGGTTCCAACGACCTTCCCCACAAATATAAATGTTTCTTAAATTGACTGGTTCTGTTTTGAATTCAAAGTTAATTTAGGCTCCTCCACACCCTCTACCACTTGCACTGTGGTTTTACAATGCATGAAGCAGAACTAAGCTGGTCCTGCTGCAGTTCCTCCTCCCCAGGACCCTGTATTTCCACTTCACTCTTGCATCAGCACCGACTTTTGTCTGATAACAAAGGAGCTGCTGAAAAGAATTAAACTAGCTAAGGGGGGAAAAGGAAAAATATATATATATTTGAGGGAGATTAGCTTCCTGTGTTATTATTTCTGTACAGCAGGAATGTATGTGTGGATTTGCAGCTGTTGAAATCAGGACACCATGAGAATGGCACTTGTGGCCACACTGACAGAATCTCTCTTCTCCCATAGCAGGAAGCAAACTCTTGTTTCCAGCCACCCTCACCCAGTTAAACAGTAACACTGAACAAAGTCTGAAATCCTAACTGAAGGCAAAGTACATGGCTTTTTAGATAACTTAAGGCTGCAGCAGGTCTAGCAATGTATAGGCTAATCAGATGTGTTAGCCTGTATTGAAGGGGTTAATTTCTTCTGTTGAGCTTTATTAGAATTAACAGGAATTTCTGCTTTCAACTCCAAACAGTGACCTTCTTCAAAGGGAACAGAAGTACCTTTAAAAGATAACCACTGTACTTTGGAAAAAAAAAAATCTTTAAGATAATCTCATAGTGCTGTATTTCAGTTTTACTATAAAACTGCAGATTTGCCCTTTCCTACTCAAAGACTCATTATCCCCTCTTTAAAAAGTGCTTTTCTGACATGAATCAAGCTTGCTGCTCTCCCTGTCCTGTCATTGGTGCTGCTTTATTCAGCAAGTCATGAATTTCTATGAGAACTTAATTACATTTCAGCTTGAAGAACAAGGCAAATAAGCAACAACTCTGTCCCTGGCCAGGACAACAAGGTGCAACATCTGGCAGCTCCTCACAGAAAAGTCACAAGGGCTTAAATGGGGTTTATGATAAAGGTCAGTCCCTGCAGAATTTACACACTTGACTTGATGAGTTGAGTCAATGACTGAATTTATCCCCAGCCTGTTCCCAGCCTGGGCAACAAACAAGAGAGTGATGTCAATACTGAAAACTGATGGAAAAATATTCATGGGCAAGATGCCATGGTGAGGAAAGGAAACAAATACCCAGCACAGCCCAGCTAAACATCAAGTGCCCTGTGAAGTACATTTAATGTATTTCAGCTAAATTCTTAGTTTAAGTGATTTGGCATCACCCCACCCACCTAAGACATAAAACTAGAGAATTGGATACTTTTTTTTGTATCCTGATACTGTTCCTAAAAAGCCTTCTAAATTTCAAGTTATTTCTATAAATGTCTTATTCAAAACATACTAAATTGAAACTTTGCTTTTTTAAAAATAAACCTTAATATATGCCTGTAGTTTTGTATTTCCCAACTACTAGCAGGGATACACCACAATATAGTACTTGCATTCTGCCATGAAGCAGAGCTTGCTACAAAATACATATTTTGTTGCAATATAGTATACTATATATATTTATGTTACACATAATTTATACATGTATTTTATACAAATTGTATTTTGCTACAATGTATTGTAACATACAACATATCTGCAAAATGTATTTTGCTACAATACACGAGCAGATAAACCAAAGTTCAGGAAAGAGGTGAGAACCATCACTCAGAAAAAAAAAAATCTGAAAGAATTACATCTGCCTCAGAATTGAGAAATCCATACTACAGTACATTAGAGCTAAAATCACAAATATTCTGAGGCTAAATAAACAGAAATTTAAGGACTTGCTTATCTATTGAAATACAACCTTACATTTAACTTTGCAGGCACGAACCAGATCCCTCTATTGAAATATATACAAAGAAAACACCAGTGTTGCAAGAAACCACATATTTATTTTTTTCCCTGCTAGTATGCTACTTCAAGGCAAATATCAAGTCTGTTGTGTAAACACCTATTATTTGTGGACTAGCACAAACACTCTTGGCATTTTATTTGAAAAAGGCCGGTCACATAATTTTTTTTTTTTTTTTTTTTTTACAGTAAGTATTTGGTATTGAAAAAAAAAAATAAGGCTGGGAAAAATCCGATTGGGAAATCAGCTAAAGGGCAACACCTGAAATTTTCAGAACATGTGCTGTAAGTTAAAAATTTCCTTTTGCCTAGTGTGGGGAGGGATGGCATGTACTGCCTGCGGGCACAGGCACAACTGCAGCAGCACAAGGACAACTCCTGAAACATTCCCCCCTCCCAGGAGACTCCACTGGAACATCTGGGAAAGTGTCAAGATCCCTTTAACCCAATTTATAGCTTCATGTTGGAATAATCTAAATTAAAATTATAAAAATAGCTGTTGAGTCAACACGAAGTCAATTGATTCATTCCAAGCGCTTTTTCACTTGCTAAGATCATATTTTAGTGGCTGTTAGAGTATTAAGATTTAATGGCTTCATCAGGGATGTAATGCTTCTCCATCCTATTTTGAGGACTTCTAAAACTGCAATTTTACACAAGTGCAAAAAGAACCCACGAGTTACCCTTCCTCTTTTTCAGAGTTAAGATAACGCTTTGGGATGTGAACATGCACGTGAACAATTGTAATAATAAATACAAGACATTGATTAAGTCAATAACCATTAATTCATGTAAGTGTATCTGAAATATTACTAACCACGAGTTATATGAATTTGCATATATAAATTCTACTAGAGAAAACTCAGAAGCTGACAAATGCTTTAATATTCTTTTAAAAATCTATAAAGCTGTTAAAGTTCAGCAAACCCCTTAATCTAGCCAAAGCTGACTAAAATGAAACATAACCCTCCTGAAACTCGAGCAAAGCATCCTGGTTCAGATAAACTGGGCCATAAATGTCAAAGGATTTACTTGCTGTCTTCAAATCAAGAAGGCTCCATTAGACTAGAAAGCACTGACTAGAACAGGCTTTAAATTTTGTTAACTTCAAAACTCAGTCATTTCATACTTTTAAGAAGAGCATATAAAATTTTGACCTGCAGGTATTTCAAATTTAATTAAGATTTCTTTGTCCTTCATAACTATTTGTTTATGGAAACCCAAACTGCCTGGTTCCAGCTGGCAGTGGCAGGCATAGGGAGGATGTCATTTTCCCAACTTCTACTTTTTCTACCCAGCTATTACAATTATTACAATTCCAATTTCTCACAGATAAGCAATGTGCAGCCCTGTATTTTAATGGTGTACATGTAATCCTCCAAACCTGGCACAGAGTGAAAAGCACAATGCAAAGAAGCAATTGTCACATCCATGTTCAGTTGCTATAAAAACTGGTTTAGGTTCAGGAGAGAACTCTAAAATGGGCAGAGTACAAAAGGCACAACTGAGGACAGGTCCTTGACTGCTCCATCTTCTAGACAGACCTGTTTTATCAGACTCATGATAAAAACCCCTCCAATTCCCACCCCTTCCCCTGCACAACATATAATCATTAGAAATACGATGTCCAAATGCTCTCAGTGTTGCAAACACGGTCCAGATGATTAGAATAGCTCTTAATTATCAGAAATTGTATCTAATTATGACTATAGTAAAAGGCTGCTGTATACAAAACAAACACTGACACAAAACCAAATTGCAAAGCAAAGACTGACCTTAACTGGTAGCCCTGGAACCACATTGGCTTAGTTAATGAGCACTACACAGCACTCAGCTTTTTGCACATTCTGTTAGTGTGTTCTGAAATGCCAATATATTAAAGAGATAGCAGGTTCACTAATTACTTTAAGAATTTAAATAAATTGCACTGCATTACAGAATTGTATACTGTACGAGTCAGATGGAACCTAAAAGACCAGCTTTAAAAAGGAAGAGTTGTGTTGTAAAACATTTTGCTTCAGGTTTTATAAATGGAGGCAGAAAGACCAAAGCTTAAAAGCTTCACCTACAAATATCTCTAGAAAGCTGAGAATAGTCTTACACTCCAAAACATTAATATAATACCAACTCCCACTCCACCGGTTGTATCCAATCATATTTGACAATTTAGTTATTTAGATTCTTCACAATACACAGAACACTGTTTAGGGAACCTAGTGCAGAGTTTCTTATCTTGGTCCAACTCAGTAAGCTATTCTAAATACTGGCACATGCACCAACATGCTCCTTACCACATTTTCCTTCATGTGTCTGCAGAATGCTTACCACATTTCTGTTGTTTCATGGGGGAAAACCAAAAGTCACCACACAAAACACTCAGTCTTACAACAGAACTAAGGAGTAAGAGAGAACTCAGCTACTTTAAATGAAGTTTGGACATGAGCTTATTTTCAGCAATGGCTGCTCCTGCTATAGAACTGAACTATAGCTTGGCAAGAGAGGTCAGTATTTAAATCTGAAAATCTCTGCCTTCCTAGAACACAATTTATAGACACCTAAATGCTTGTTAGTATTGGTATTGCTTAACTAACTGAAGGTCAGGATGTTACAGAATTCATTACACAGTTGATGCTCTACCCATCTAGCCACATCCTGACAGCGAGCAATTTATTCACAAGATTGGTTTTACTTCAAATTTAACCAACAAGCCTGAAAATGTTTCTCCCCAACCACGCTCTTGTGCAGCAAAGCCACCTCAAGGCTTCTTTCCTGTCTCCATGTTCCACTGCATCACCTCTCTCAGTTGTGTTGATGCAGCTGTTTGTGAGACAATACTGAAAACCCACAATGGTACTCAGCTAAGAAAAAAAGTGGGGTTTAGAGGTTGTGGGGGTTGGGTTTTTTTTTAAATCATGAAGCATCACTGCCCAGCCACATCACTGGCTGCTTTTGAGCACTGCTCTGACAACAGCTGTACTGACATGGATGATGTGGATTTAATGAGCAACCAAAGTAGCAGAGTTCCAATTTCTGCCACTGGAGAGAAGTCCTGACCTACTAAATCAGAAGAAACCATGAGGTGATCTGGTCCACTGCTCCCTATACAGAAAGCACCTATGCCATGACTGGCCATTGCAAATCTCCAGGGGAGGATCTTTCATCATGTTCCTCATCTCAAAAGGATGCTTTACTAGTTTTAACTATTCTTCACACTTTTACTTGTTTCTAAAAGCTCTCATTCCTGAGAGTACTCTGCAGATGAATTGTGATCAATGCTGAAATTATTCTTAATCTACAGGACCCTTGCTTTGTCAGACAAAGCTCCTCTGTTGGGTGAGCAACTGTGTAACAGTAAAACTGTATAACTGTAAAACAGTATTTAAAAGTATTAATGGTCAGAATGTGGCATAAAATTTCTCAATACTTTTTATATTCAGCCATTATGTTGCCATTTCTTTGCTCTGACAGGTGATACACATCAGATGGTGCACAGCCAACCCTGGTGGTGTTTCAGTTTCATTTCAAACCCTCCATCTTTGTAGGTGTTGGCTAAATGTGGCCTTTGTTGCAAAAATCACATGAAAGATCTGTCTCTGAAGCAAGTTTTTTTTTTCTGATCCCTGACTCTGCAAACTGATCTATGCAGAGAGATACTTTTGTGGAGCAGCATTTAAGTCAGATCAATGTGCAGGATCTACATCTCACCCATCAATACACTCCAAAATAGCTCAAGCAATAAAGCTGCATATTAATTGTAACATGCAGGATATTACAATATTGTATATTCCTAACCATGGCAAGATACTGCACTCTCATGAAAGGATCCATCACTCAAATTGCTTTGGCATGCTCTGGAAAAACCCCAGCCTTCCTTCTGAAACTGCTGCCTTGCTAAGGAAAGGGGGAAGCTCAAAGGATGCTTTGGAGATATTGGTATTATAAAATGGAACAAAAACTTTAGGAAGGTCCTCAGGTAGGGAGCCCCTTCAGTTGCAGAATAAAGGCTGCATAGCAGGAACATGAACTAAGACACACAAGAGAGCCATCCAAATATCCAGGCTGTGTTCACAATGTCGAGCTGGCAGCCTCCATAGAACAACTAACAGCATTCCCAGTCTAAAAAAAAAAATAAATCTAAAGCCAAATCAATCTCTTCCTGCAGATCTCCACTGTAGCATAAATTGGAAACCTAACAGCAAGTATTTCAGTTCTAAAATAAACAACTGTGTATATTTACTGCTCCTAGTCCCTCCTTGATTCATACACTAGAAAAAAGGCCTCCAAGGCATTAACCAAAGGATTCATGTTGCAGTCTTACAAAAGGAAAAATTGAGCTGTTGCCAATCTTTTTTTTTTTTTAAACAAGCACCATCTTGGAAGTGCAATTAGCAGCTAAAAGTACATGTTAAGCATTTAAACAGCTTTTTCTTTGGGACCTGCCTAAGCATTTGTAAACTCTTCCAAGATGTCAGCTGCAGAAATTGCTCCATGTAGAAACTGAGTGCAGGTCCCCAAGCTTATGCCAAAACTCCCTTGTTGAGTGGACTTGTACAATCCAACTTCAATGCAGGAACATAAATTATGTCACTTAACACAACACTAATAGTCTTACAGGGTATTGTACAATAATCACACTTCCAAGTGTGAAGCACCAACACTTTAAAAGGAACAAAACAGATTAAACCCTGCAGTGACTCAGTTTGAGCATTTTATGCATAAAGCTTTCAAAATTACACCATGGAGAAGGCTAAATTTAGACTGGAATCAGTAATGTTGGTATTTTGACATGAGAAGTGGTGCAAAACCTCAATATATGGACTGAAAACCCCAGATACTTTGTATGCAACTGGGCATGGATCAACCTCTGCCTCATGCAACTAGAACTAAAATCTGGTGGTTGGGTCTGTTGAGAATATTCCTGTGGTGTTTTAAGGTCACTGGTAGCTTTTTGAAGCCCAGCATACACAACTGTAATCTTTCAATACCAGATATATTTCCTGAAAATAAAACCCCTATAGAAATAAGTGACAATTCTTGTACATCCTTTCAATTCTGAAGACTGAAAGGCATCCTCATTCCTAAAGATTCTGTGCAGAATCTTTGCCTAACGTGGGCCTGTTTGAGACTGGGATATAATGATGACAAAAACAGGTAATAATAATTTAAAACTCAACAATCTGTTAGCAAACAGAACCAGGGCTTCTGCAACAGGGACTGCACAAGAGGATGGAAGAATTCTGGTTCACCACATGGATTCCTGGCACGGTGCTGAGCCCAACAGCATGGCACCCTGCACTACAAACACTAATATTTAAATTTTTAGGTAACAGATTAACAGAACCATTCTTGTTTATACAGCTATGTTTTCAAATATAGATTATTTTGTTCATACATTGGGAAAGAATTTTTAGTTTGCTCAGTCTTGGAACCATTTTAAAGATAGTGGTTTCCATCACAAACGTTGCACCAGGTTATAAGAATGTCTTCCTAATATCTAGTACTGCCCTATCCTGAAAAGGTACCATGCTCATTCAATTTGTGACCCTGCAGAACATGTTTTCAGGTATAAAGTGTCAAACGTATTTACCTGCCCATGCAGTATTACAGTTTCATCTATCTTTATATTTCAGTTCTTCCTCTAAAATTCAAGCACAGTAAACGGCCTGAACATGAGACTGTATTCAGAGTTCAACTTCAGAATGCAAAAAGGAAAGAGATGCATGGTAGGATCCTTTTAAAACATGGGCTGATCCAAGCGATTCAGGTGAAAAGTGAACAAAGAGTTAATCCAAATGCGAAGAGCTCCATTTCAGTAAGAGCATGAATAAACCCCCACAGAAGGCTCCATTGCTAGCAGCAAACTCCACAGAGTCCAGATGAACCAGCAGGAAGAACAGAGGGCGGATAATCCTGTAAAATTACCCCAGTGGAAATGTTGATAAATTCCCAATTACGAGACCTGCTCTAGAATGAAAAAAAAATGCAAGATACAATACAATTACCAGTCAACACTTGCACATCTTTGTATTTAAGCCAGACAAATACCATAGGTATTTCTTAATCCCTTGGATTTTGAATTAGTTACCCACTGTGGTGAAATCTAGATTATGAAAATAAGCCCCAGAAATCAAATTAAAAAACAGGCAATCTGCAACTCTAGTTACAAAGCAAATACCCATCCGTGAAGTCCTATTTTCAGTGATACAATTTTCTATGCGTTTGTGGAAATACAGATGGCTGTATTAAAAACAAACAAACAAAAAACAAAGCAAAAAATAAACCAAAGCAAAAAAAAAAAACCAAAACAACCCCCAACAAAACCTTTCGCTTACTGCATTTGTTTTGAACATATTTCTTATATTACACAAAGCAAAGCAGCACAGAATCAGGTTGGAGAAGACCCCTAAGACCATCGAGGACAACCTAGTAGGTTTCATATGAATTTTTGATGTTTGTAGAAAAATTGCTGATAAAATACACGTTCACCATAGATACCAAGACATAGACGGGTGCATTAGACATCTCCTTTTCTAAAGCCATGTCTGATCCCAGGCTTATCACTCTCCATAAAATTCTGGAGGAGCAAAGGCTGCCCTGCGAGCCCCAAGACGGATCGGGGGGGGTGGGAGCTGCCCACCGCCCGCTCGAGCCCCGGCCGATGCGGTTCC
>WEIU01004914.1:247751-265964 GCA_013389925.1 Aegithalos caudatus | reverse complement strand
GGCCCCCCTCCTCCTCCTCCGCCTCCTCCGCCTCCTTCCTCCTCCTCTCCTCCTCTCCTCCTCCTCCTTCCTCTCCTCCGCTCCGCTCCGCTCTCCGCCCCACCTGCCCAGGCCGCCCGCACTGCGCGCACACTCCGCGGCCGCGCAGGGAGGGAGGGAGGCCGGGGAGGAGGCGGCAGGGCCCGGGGAGGGGGGGATGCGGAGGGAGGAGTTCGGAGCGTCTTTGGGGGTACGGCCTGCAGGAACGCGGCGGGGGGAAAAGTGAGGGAAAGTAACCATGAGCTGCGGTGGAAAGCTCGAAAACCGTGCAAATGCTGTATGGCGGGGAAGCGGTTCCTAGCAGGAGGCCAAGGAAGGCGAGTGGGAATGAATAGTCACTTGTTTGGAAAAGAACTTTTAAATTCTCCTGTAAAAGCCTCAGTGGGGAATTCAGCCTTGAAGTGCATGAGCTCAGATACGGTGCAGGTGATAGGCCCGATGCATTTTTGGAAGGAGAACATTTCTTCTATATTTGTGTCTTTAATGGTAAACCAGTGCCTTGGATCCTTTGCTGTGGCACTCAGGAACTGTGATGCTCAGAAACAATGTTTACTGTGAAACGTCCCCCAGCATCACCTTTCTGAAATTCAGGTTGTGGCTCGTGTCATTTTCTTTATGAACCGATTCTGGATGCAAACCAAGATATTTACAAAAATTAAGTACATTCTCATTAAGTGTTATTATTACTGTCGCTGCACAACAAGAGTTTGTGATGAGAGATGCCAAGTGAAATGATGGTGGGGAAGTGCCATCCGTGGTGTAATATTAGCATAACTCCTAAATAATGACTTCCAAATTAAGAATTTTGTCAGCTTTGTCAGAGAGTTAAAATCCTGAAGCATTGATAATGCTGCAGCAAATGAGCACTTGGTACACACTTCAACCAAAGGAACCGTGGAAGACAAAGACACTGTCCCAGATACAGAATCCTGTCTGTTTCTGATCTGGGAAAGCTGCTTAGGAATTGAGGCCTCCATTTAGGTATAACTGGATATGTAGCTGGAAATAAATGGCACTCACATTGTTGTGCAGCGAGACATTCTCTTTTAACATAATGGGAAAAAGGATGGTACCAGGTCCAGTTTCTGAGGAACACCACCCCCATCCATCAAGGCCAGTGCTTTGGAAAACATGACCCTGGCATGCTGCGGACCAAACCCGCTCACACACGGAACGTCCTCCACGGAAAGGCTGACACTTGGTTGGAAATAATCCTGCTATACTTCAGATTTCAGTTCAGCCTTATCATATCATATATCTGAAATGCTCTTGGATGATAAACTATCTCCTCTGCACATGGTGCAGTCCTGGGCTAAGATATCTGAGCCTGCTCCATTACGGATGCGCACGGGCTCCGGCAGAATTCCGTGTCTGCTTCCCCGTGCTGGCTGGCTCTGGAGAGCTGACAGTCATTCAGAACTAACTCGAGTAGCTCTACATGTCATCCTCCTGCACTGCATGTCTTTTCTTTCCGATAAGCAGCTGTCCTGCACATTCTTCAGTTAATACTTTCTGGGTCAGATATGGCCTCAATAGACTATATCATTTTGCCCAGAGCTAATTCTCCAAAAGCAGTAGGAAAGGCTTTGAATACGTTGCAGGATTTTCCAGGAATTGCTGCTCAGCAAAGAAAATTCAGTTGATCATAAGTCTCTCAAAAAAATGCTTGCAGGGAACCTTCATTCCTCGGGGATGGATGGTGGGGTAATATTACATTAAACATGGAAAGGTCTGCTGGTAAAGGCCTTCAATGCTGCATGTGGAGAACAAATGGGAGAAAATACTGTAATTCTCAAATAACTGAGGTAAGCAAATGAGAACATTAGAGAAAATAATTTAAAAGCAATTAGAAATAATTCTGTATTATTGCCCATTACATAGATTGACAGGAGATCACAGCAGTTTGGCAGATTTCAAGTTAGTGAACTTTATTATGATTTTACAGGTTATTTATAAAAAATAGCAATATTTGAAGAGCCTAAAGTTACAGACTTTTATGTCAACATTTTTTTTTTAACTGCCAGCCTGTGTGGTTTTAAAGAGCAAAATAAAGTAAAAACAGGTACGTGGGGTTTGGTTTTTTTTAGAAACTGTTATGTTCCACTGAATTTCCTGTGCAGAAGTGCTGTTGCTCGTCTCTATGTCTGATTAACTTTTGCTCCCTGAAAGTGTTATCAGACCTGTAACCAGGCAAACAGCAGAGCAGATGGCCAGTGCCAGTATCGGGGTTTCTGGTCTGGGTGCTTAATGAGATCTGAGAGTGTAACATGAGCCTCTTTCATTTTGTCTGTCTCACATGGCAGATATACTTGGTGCAAGTGCTCTGGTTGCTCAAGGTCACAGATTCATCAATCAAAAGAGTGCCCTTCCCGTTAATCTTTTACCTGCCCATGACAGTTCCATACATCTCAGGAGCTGCCATGTCACACTGAGTGCTCTTGTCCTGAGTTTGGGACAGTAGTGCTATGAGAGACAACCAGGTTAAGCAGAAATTAGCCACTGTTTAAAACAGATGTACTGTACTCTGAGTGTAGGTTTTCATTGATAAACTCTAAACCAAAAATGCCTTTTTGTCCTCTGAAATAAATCTTCAGCTGGGCCAAATCTCCCATCCCACACAATCCCGTGTCCCACACTATGAAGCTGAATGTCCTATAACATTTCTCACCTTACACTTGGAAATAGAAAGATTTGCTGTGAGTGGTTTAAAAAAACCACAGTAGCCCTCACCATCTCCTCTCTGAATGCACACATCTGAGGCTGGAGCTGGGAATGTGCCTGGGAGGCCTCAGGGAGGCCACTGGGTCCATTTGACCAACATTTACAGCTGGTTCGAGGTCCTGGTGCCTCTGTGCACTGACAGAGGGATGTGAAACTTGTGGTAGAGAGTTGTCTTTGTGGCTGAGCAGTGGTACTTTTTTGTTCTATTTAAATTGCTAAATTTGGTGAAGATATACTCTTGAAATATCTCTACAGAGCTGCACAGTAGAGGTTTGTTTGACTTCTACTTTCTTTGTAGTTAAGGATGTCCTTCATCCTGCCTGGCTCATGCACCACCCTGTCCTGAGGGAGAGCAGGCACAGAGGGGTCGTGGCTTGTGGCATCTCTTGTCTCTGGGGTTATTATAGAAGAGTGACCAAGAAAAGGTTCAGTCCTACCCACTCCCTCACTTTCTGTGCCCAGGAAATGTGACAAAAGCAACGTGACTGGAAGAGGAAAGGAATCAGGAAGGAGAGCACACTTATGGTAAAGCAGGGGAGATAATGAAGAGGACACAAGGAGTAACTGGGAGATGGAGAGGGATCCCAAATAGGAGGGCAGAGCCTAATTATGGTCTGTATTTTCAGTCTGTGTGGGTATAGATACAAGAATCTGAGCTGCAGGATGGCTTCCATGGCTGTTGAGATCAGTGAGATAGCTGCTCTGAACATGGCATATGCCTAAAATGACAGGTAGTCTGAAAAATGAGGACTTAGAGCATTCATATTGTGCTTCTGAAATCATTGCATTTTTAATGATTTCAGCCTTAAGTTTTATGGCCTGTTCTCCATCTACCGAGTGAATGTAAGAGCATCTTCTTTCACAGCTGGATAGTAAAGATAAATCTTTGATGTTTATTGAGCATTAAAACTACAGTGAAAGCTCCATACAAAAAGCATTGAGGCAATTAATATTCCTGCTTTCCTCTGCATGGAATGGAGTTCAGTGGTTTCTAGAAGACCTGTATGTGAAAAGGTAATTGAAATCTCCCCTTATGAATATCCACAACAGAGATGAATTCAGGAATTTTAATCCTGAGATGGCACAATTTGTAGGCAAGGGCTTTGTGAACTTGGAATTACTTTAATATGCATTGTTAGACAAAAGTGAAATAAGTACTTTGAAAGAAACTGAATATGATCAAAAGCTTTCTTTCTAGAAATATCTGCATTTTAGTAGGAAGACGTCCACAGTGAGAGAAGAGTTTCTCACTCCTTTTTGCAAGTTATGGATATTACTATATAACTCTGCCACCACCTGAGATGCTTGTGTACTATGTTTAGATGACTCTTACAATTATTGGGATATTTGATAAACTATCAGGATTGCAGCAGTTTAAAATGTGCATTGAATCTTGTTCTCTATCTCAAGCACACAGGTCTGTGGAGCATTGAGTCATTAATTCTTCCTAGTCTGTACATTTGTGCTATACTATAGCAGTGAAGTAACAGTTCTAAGAATGCCATAATTCTTACTTGTCCTAATCAAATATTAAAATCTGATGGCTGTTAAGAAGCTGGATTTATGAACCATGGTGTTGTTGACCTCATTGTCATTGTTTAGACACAGGCTGATCCTTGCATGTTTTTGTTACTAGAATCACCTCTCCAACTCTTGGTCACCTTTCTCCAAGAAGATATCCATCTTTTCATATTAGAACTAAGTTAACAATGTGAAAGGAAACGTTCATGTATGACCTGCTTGCATTCATTACGTGGGCAGAGCTCCTGGTTGCATTCAGAGCTGTGCAAAAAGAGCACAAGGCTTTGCCCTTCACAGCAAAAGCTTTTATGCATGTAAGTGAATAGAGCAAATTGCTATGAAATACCTGAATGCCCAGCTATGGAGTCACAACTGAGAGGCTAAATGCCAAATAATGGCGTTATTGCTGTAAGATGGAAGGATTCTCTTTAGTGGAAAGCCAGTGTTCAAACTACTCATCCAGATCTTTGGTGTTTTCTACCATATCCTCTTCCCTTTGTACCCATTTTGGTGGCTTTTTTCCCCTTCCTCTGTCAGCATCTTCTTTTTCATCTTTATTCATCGTCGCTTTCTATGCTTTTCTCTAGCAACAGAAACATATTTACTTGCAAGCTGATCCCATCTGTGCTCCTGGATTGTAAAGCTTCCCCCTGCCGTGGCACTGCATGTCTGATGGAGTTTCATGCCATGGGTGGGAAGCTCCAGCCTTAAGGACTGCCAGGATTTCACACCATGGATCAGGCAGGCAGGGCACTGCCCACTGGGCATGTTTGGTTTGGTGTTTTTTTTTTTTTAAAAAAGAAGGTTGGCAGTTTTTCTTGTGTAAGAAAATGCAATAATGCTGTAATCATTTGTTGCCTGACTGTTCATTGAAATGGAAGAGTGTTGAACTTTTAATTTAATTGGGTCTCTCGTGCTTGCACTGCTTCCTGCTCATGAACCAGAATATATGAGGACTATAACTCAAATATACACTAAGCTGTCCCTGCTGCAGTCTCATCCCTTGCAAATTAAGTGGTATCAGGACTCAAAAGAGATAACTAAGGAGACCTATGTCCTGGAGGAAATTACCGTGAATTACAAAATGATGGTTTCTCTCTTAATAAAAAACGAACTAATGCTCCAGTGTGACACTACGGAACTCTTCAGTTTATAAAGGTACTGTCTTTCAGGAAATATATATGTTAATCCAGCTGTCATGCATAAATTCTCATTTGGGGCCTGATCTAATTCCCATTGAAGTAGAGATGGACTCAATCTACTTAAATTTCTCCATGCAGTTTCACGGCTTTCCACTATCTTCATCTGTTGTATCACATTACTGTGTGTGGGTAGAGTTGCCACATTCCACCCATGACACAACTGTTTCAGTGGCAAGTGAAGTGATACGTGCATATGGCACACACAGGCTTTACACAAACCGTATGCTTTCAGACAGCTATCTGTGTAATTGGGGGACTCTGGAGAGGCTTCCTGAAGAAAAAGTCCATTTGCTACATTATTTAGGAGATGTAGCAGACTTTGTTTATTGTCCCCAAGACCTTACTTTTGATGTTGAAAGGGCAGAAGGAGAAGGATTTATTGTTTACCTTTTGGAAATCAGCAAGTCGGATTAATTACTTTGAATAACAATAAAATGGTTGCATGAGGATTTTGGAATCGATCTCTTAATATTATTATTTACTGTGTCAAGTCTTAGGCCCAAATTTTGCTTTTTAACAGCAAGCTACTTCATAAAATTTCCAATTACAGTTATACATAGTGTTCTTTATGCAATGTGTTTTGCATTTCCAATATGTTGAATGCCCTCATTGCTGAATGTTTTGTATAGGAGATTATTATTATTTATCTGAAGAATTTTGGCTAAGGGCAGTCTCTGGTAGGGAAAAAACCCCTCCAGAGAATTTATAAAGTACACTTTAATCTTGAGGCTATTATTGGCCTACTATTCTTGGTTTTTTTCATTAGTGGATGCAAAAAAAAAATACAAAATGACTGAATAAATTTAGCTGGTAGTTAAGTGTGGCTATTTCTATATTATCTGAATTGACATAATACTTTCCTTAGGACATTAGGTATGCAGAGAAAGGGGACAACATAGTGTTGGGTCAAACACCAGCACAGCCAAAATAATTAAATATGAAAACTTTTCAGCCTCTCATGGAGCTACACATTAGGATGCTCTTCACCTGTAGGGCCAGATCCATTGCTTTGGGACACGCTGGAGTAGGATCACCCAAAGGAGTGTGGGCACATGTGTGTGTGTGAGCTGCTCACTGCGCTCAGAGGAGGCTGCAGTACCTTGGGGCTCTAATTTCTTTTTGAAGGCTTTGAAGGCAGGCATTGGGGCTGAGGTGATGAAACTGGAAGACTTTTGTTCCCAAGCATTGGGAGATCTCACTGAGCTGAAGGAACACAGGGTATCCACTGCTGCAAAGGGTGGGGGGTGACTCAGTGTTTGCAGCCATGCCAGCTAAAAGGCTGCACCACAGAACAGAAAAAGGGTGAAAATCATTGCCTGCTTCCCAGGTGATCACTGCAGGTGACAGGAAGAAAATCTGTCCAATGTTCACAGCTGGTGATTGGTGTGGTACATTCAGGGCTTTTCCACTCCTTCCAAAATATTGGGGACTTTGAATAAATGCCCCCGGGAAGGACAAAACGCCAAGCCGCTGATCTGACCTGCTGTTGTTTCCTCTGTGTCCAGAATTGTTGGTCTGGAAGATTTAAAAAAAAAGGACAAACATTTGTCAGACAAAAAAAATCAAAACATTTGAGCCTAATGCAGCAGGCTCAGGCTAAATCACGTTTCCCAAAGTGTGGCTTTCAATATCAAGCCTACTCCTGAGGAACTGGCAAATGCTCAACGAGCACAACACGGAGACAACTGGCAGCCTGAGTCATTTTTGCATATGATTGTTGAATGTGACAGATTGAGAATAGCAAGGAGTACGAGTTCATGCTATGAGAGTGAAGTAACCCAGCATCCGCTCGCTGGCTCGAGCCTACAGAGAGATGTGCAGTGCTGTGGCAGAGAAATGCCATCCAGGCTTTGGAAAAATGGGTTTAACACACGTTGTTTTCTTCCTTTGCTCATTTTTATTTCACCATATAATGTTTCTTTCTTTCTTCATGGCAGATGGAAAGTAAGAGAAAAACCCTTGACGTGTGTAAAGCCTGGTTGACATTGACTTATTTGCCTTTTTGCTTTTTCTTGGATTACCTTTTGCCTTTCTGCTTTTGCTGATGCTGTATTGGCCTTTTTATTCCATCACTCCAACATGTTGGCTGTACAGAAATGGTTTCAGATAAAACTGGGGTTCACTTGCTTATGGAACTTATCCCTTCCAAAGTGACCTGGTAGCGTTTCCTTTCTGAGCAAACTGCAACAGGCTGAGGAAGCCCAGGGGAGTTACTGATAAAATATCTGCTACAATCCAACCTTCTGTTGCAGTTGATCAGAGTATCATATCTGAGTCATTTATTAATTGAATTTAGCCACGCTTTATTTTGACGCATGTTCTTGGAAAAGGCAACATCTTCCCAATTTCTTGTCCAGAATTGTTTGATGTGTGGTCCCTGCCAGCACAGCTGAGCTCCTCGGCTGTTCAGGACATGTCTGTAATGTGTTCTGCCCTGAGCTGCTGCCTGAAGTCTGCTGCTCAGCTGTGTAACATTGTATGTGAGGGATTAGTTTGTTTAATCTTTGTAAAACAATGTGCTTGATTAATTAGTTGTAGATGTCTTTTGAGTGTTTGGGGTGGGAGACACCATGGACCAGTGACATTTTGCAAAGAGACTTTGAGATGGGTAACATTGACTCCCAGGGCCCTTGCAAAAAGAGAAGCCTCTGCACAGTCTGAGAAGAAGAATAAAGGAGGATTTTGATGTGTCCAGTATTTTTTTCTTTCTTTTTTTTTTTTTTTTCTGTAAGATCTTATGTGTAACCATGGGTTCAGAACATATGTGGTTCTTTTCACAACACTTAGAACCAAGCCCTTTTACTCCCTTAATTCTTTCTGAGTCAAGATTTTGGGAAGATGATGATTGCTGGGAGCCCCTTGGCCACAGTGAATGGCGAGTACCTGGCCTGACTCCACTGGTCTCTGTTTTGTTCTGCAAATAATTGTAGGTAATACATTAACACAGAGAGCTGCCTAATGCACCGGGCACGCTCTGTTTGCTCACCACAGCAACAGAAAAGGATTAAATGCATTCTTTGTGTCTGTGAGCTCTGGGCCCTTATTCTTGCCAGCCCGAGGTGATTTATTGCTTCAAATCTGAGTTGCCAGTCCCTGTTGGGGATGTGTGGAAGTGAAGTGACCTGTACAGAAATTGGTCTATTTAAACCCATATTTATTTGGTGAAACGTTTGCCTTAATGGCTGTTTGTGACAGCAGCTGTCTGTCAGGGATGTGCCAGTGGGTGGTGAGGGGCCCCAGGAGAGCAGCCAGGACACGAATGTCTGGAGCTGCCAGTGCTGTTTTCTCCATTGTGGTACCTCCATGTCTGTCCATGGATCTGACACCACAAGGAACTGCACCTGGGAGCTTTTCTGACATTCCCTTTAACCTCATCTTCTAATTCTCTCCTCGATGCTGCTGTTTGTTCAGGAGAATTCAATGAAATGCCTTCTCTCCTGGGTGACTGGTGCCCCTGAGCTCCCCCAAACTGGCCCTACATGGACTGAAGATGCTCTCAATGTCCTGGGGCCAGGGTGGGACTTGGGGCTGTGGAGACACCGTGGGTGCCAGGCCCTGCTGGGGACCCTGCTCTTCCAAATAATGGACAGCAGGTGGTAGCACATGTTCATTTCATCACTTTTGGGGTGTTTTTTTTAAGAATTAGGCTTTGCAAAGCTTCATCTGATTTTCTAGGAAGAGAAAGGGTGGGAAGGCTGCTTCCGAAGAGGGTGAGCACCTGGCTTGCTTCCAGGTTTTTCAGTTTTTCCACAAAAACTCAAGCTCCTGACATTTCTACTTTCCTTCCACGAGTTCCTTAGCCGTGTAACTGAGAGAGCTTGTTTTGGCTTGACTGCAATCCTTCCTGGACCATTTCCCTGTGGAAATGCACAGGTAATGCTGAGGCAGCAGAGCACCGGGGCTGGGAACAGCAGCGAGCTCAGGCAGACTCTGTGGACCTGAACTAAAGCTGAAATAAACTGGTTGCATCAGCTACCAGGGAAGGGAAACACGCTCTTGCAGCCCAAAATCCTCCTGAGAGGTGTGAAGGTAGCCAGGGCAGCGTGTCAGACAGACAGGGCTGAGTCCACCCTCCTCCAGCTGGCAGACAAAATGCACAGATCCCTCTCCCCTGCAAGCTGAGTGGCAACAGGAGCAATGGAAGCATTTTTTAGACAAATTTTTTATGAAAATATTCATTTTTAGACAAATATTCCTGCAGGGTTTCTGATAAGACAATACCTTTTGTCGGCCTGGTTACAGAGCCTGCACGGGCAAAAGCACAGAGGTGGTTTTGAAATATCCAGCCCAGTTAATCCGTGTGTCAATAATACATTCATCCTGAGATTTATTTAATACACACACTTTGTTTACTGCTGGCTTCGGGACTATTTCAGTTCCAATAAAAGTGAAAACTTGCTTGTTTTTTTTAATAACTGGACTTATATAATTAACTGACATGTTATGACAGTCTACCATGACCTGAAAAGCAGAGCTTCAATCACATCTAAAACGAAATGAAGACAATCTAACCTCATGTTTCTTGTTTGACTGGGTTTCTAATTGCTTTCAGACTGCCCTGAAAAACGCCCACATGTGGACAACACCACCTGCAGTTTGGACACTGGGATAAGCACGGAGCTGTTTCCTTCTCAGCCCTGGGCCAGAGCTCAGCTGATGAGTGCCAGGAGGATGAACCCTCCTATGTGGCCCATGTTTGCAGGTGTAGCTGGTTGTGTAAAAATATTATCCATATAATCTCTTATATCTGTATATATCTACTGAGAGCAGGGAGAAATGCCAGCGTTTTATGCTCTAGGAAATGGATGCTGTCACAGGAATATGTGATTCAGCTTGGCTCCACTTGTTTTGAACTGTTTAGGTTTTCTCAGGATTGAACTATAAGTCTACTGTAATTAAATTGTGTTTGAGCTTTTATGTCTTGATTTTGACAAACCAGAACTTTTCTTCTGAAGCAGGAGGCTGGGATTCTGTTCCAAACTTAAATTTAGAAAAAGTAACAATTTTCCAAGGAATTGGCCAGAATTCAAAATCTTCCAGAACTTATGAGTAGTTTAAATCAGTTCTCAATACACTCCAGTCACTGTGTCATCTGTTTTTCAGTGCCAACCCGTCTCAGGCAGGTGCTTATTACCTTATGTGGCAATACAACCTTTTGTTTCATTAAACTTTTACTAGTAAAACCTCATTCATTTTCATCTGGGTAATCTGGAAGATGAATTACAGTTGCAGTCCTCCTGCTTTCCAGAGTTGTTTACTGTTAAGTTGAGCCAAACCCCAGCTTTTCCAGAAAAGCAAATATTAATTTTGTATCCCAGTAGCTGGCAAATTGTATGGTAACTGTTAATAGCAAAAATGGATCCTCAATGACATTGCCTTTTTTATAAAGTTATTTTTTGTAAAACTTACATGAAAAATACTCTCTAGAAAACCATCCTACAAAAGATACATTTGAAGCAGAGAATAAGGGGGTTTGCTAGCCGTGACTTATCTGTTCCTAAGTGAATGCAGAAGTAGTAACTGATATGAAATTGCTGGTCAAACTTAGCCAAATTCTGACGTGCAATTGCAATCTGCTGCTTCAGAAGGGTGGTGCTTGCAGAAATATCAGAGCGTGTGAGTAAAATTCCCTTCAGGACAGGATGATAGGAAAGCTCAGGGAACAAGTCCTGAAGTAGACTGGGTGTCCTGCCAGTAACCTTCACTGTGGTGACGTGGGAGGAACCACCCATTGCAGGAGTGCAGATGGCTCACGTTATTAGAGATGTCCCCAGCAGGCTGGTCAGTTATTTATTATTTCATTTCAGTACAGCAGGGAACAGGCTATTAACTGGAGAAGGGATGAGGATGTGCAGGTTCCCACCCAGCTCTGTAAACAGGACCTAAAACCTCAATCTCCCTTCCATCTTCTTATACCTGGGGCTGATGGTATCAGGGGCTGGACCAGGGTCCAGGACAAAGCCCTTCCTTTGCAGGTGTCTTTTGTGCCTCCCAGCAAAAGAACCCAAGCTGTGAATAAGCTAGCACAGAGGTGGAACTGGGACAGTCTGGTTTAGCTTAGTGGTGTAAATGATTTTAACTTTGTTTCTCAGGCCTGGCTTAAATATATATATATATATAAAATTTCTTGGAGAAAAGTCACAGAGCTTCATTCAGGAGCAGAAGCACTGCAGTCTGAAAGGCCAACTGATAGAGGTTTGTCTGTGATTTGGGAAGCCCTGCCATGTGTCCCTCTTGGTGGTGGTTTGCATGGTGTAGTACTTAAATGTGTCCCTCAAGTGCCATTTGGTGCTGTTTTCCAGCCCAAGTGACAACATGTGCATGCCTTAAAAATAAATAAAGTGATGCTTCACTTGATTTTGGCACAGAACAGGGTTCTTCTGTTGTTTCTGGTGGGTGAGCAGGTTAAAGGCTGTGTCTTTCCCTATTTTAGCAGAGCTGTGCAGCAGCTCTGGCTCCCTGGTGGGATGTCAGAGGTTCAGTTCTCTGGCTCCTGGCCAGGACAGGCAGGAACTCCCTCAGTGTCCTGCTATTAGATATAGATGGGGCTAAGGAGAGCATTAGTAATCAGAGCAACTCCACCCTATTTGGTGGAGATACAGTCCTCTAATGGGAGATTCCCTTGGAAAACTCTGCTAAAGCTGATAAGAATCCACAACTGAGCTTTGATGTCTGCAAGCTTCCATATGCAAAGCATTTAACTAAAGGAAATGGTGAATCTGAGGTGTTCCCAAGTGGATCTGAACAAGGGCAAGATGAAAATGTATTTAGAGCTTTTACTATAGGTGTGTGGGTTTAGTAGTGACCAGCCAGAAGGAAAAGGCTTTCCTTTCTGTAAGAGGATGCTATGGCCAATTTCCCTACAGAGCCCAGATCCTGAGAGTCTTGTTTGATAGAAAGAAAAGAGTTTCTCAGCCGGAGCTTTGCCTGAAGAGATTCAGAACCTACCTGTGTTTTCCTCATCTTACACAGTTTTCATTTAAGTCTTTGTGGTGCTGAGGTGATGCTTGCAGAGGTCAGGATTGTTCAGGGTGTTTCATTATGTACATTTTTCTAGTGTACATCCCTGGAGGCTTGTACAGCCCTAAGGAACACACTGGCCCTGTCACAAACTGTATCTCTGCAGCTCAGAAGTGGATGAAGAAAATCACAGTGCAGTGCAGCAGGTGAAATAACCTGATCACCACAGAGAGCTGGGAGAGGAGAGCAGCCCCAGTGCAGAGGGGAGTGGAGGTGATCAGAATGCAGGAATGCAGAGGGGACATCTCCTCCAGCCCCCAGCAGTGACACAGCCAAGCTGCAGAAATACCCTTTGTTTTTTTGGATGGGAGAGGTCAGGGATTCTGTCAGTTATCACAGAAAAGCAGACTGCAGCTTCAGTGCTGCTTTCTCCAAGTGTGGGATGTGTGGGTTCAGATCTAAGGACCTGGTTTGTACTTGTGTGTATGGGCTCATCAGGGCCCTACAAAGCATTTCAGTGCTTCTGCAATGAATGTGGACAATCTCATTGGTCTTACTGAAACTGATGGTGTATGTAAATTCGGTGTTGGAGTGCTTAGCATGGTTGTAAAATTTCTAGGAGAGAAAAAAGCAATTTAATGGAAACATTGAAGCGCTTCTAAAAAAGAAAATTTTCCTTTGTGCTGGACTGACTGAATTCAAATGAGGCTTGTCAGACCACCTCTTCAGGTCAGATAAAAAAAAGCAACCAAGATAATCCAGGGTGAAAAAATACTTTTAAAGAAAACTACCTCAGTGAGCATTGCTTCCAGTAACTTTGTTAGTGACCCAGAGTTACTTGGCACGTCACAGGGCGTGTTGGGTGTATTACACTATGTTATATGGTGTAAAATCCTTCTCATTTGGCAGGAGAACTGTTGGGCAGTGTTTTGAAGGGCCTGTAGCTTGTCCATAAAAGACATTTATTTCTGAACTGCTGCACTGCTATGCACAGGAAAAGTGATGTTCCATATAACCAAGTTGTAAAAAAACCCCAGATATTTTGGGGTTTAGCCCTAACTGGTTACCACTGTGGGCAGATGTAAAGGACTTCCTTTTTGTTTGTTAGTTGTTTGTCATATTTTTAAATGTACTAATAGATAAAAAATGTTTCATAAATATGCCCTAATAATCAGATTTTTAAATGCAAGTTCTGCCTGCTCTGTAGTGTCTGATCTACACTGTTGCTCACAGAGGGGACTGAATTGATGCAGATGTTTTCCCTCCAAATCACAGCTAACAGTTGAACACAAAAATTCCAGCTTTTCTCAGTCAGAACTGGTCGTTGCATCATACATAGCTTAGTAATATATAAAAAGTAGATTTCAAAATGTTACAGGCAACTGGGCAATTGTCATTTTTGCCTGCTTTATAACCCAAATCACAGAATTCTCAGGAGTTTTCTGTGTCCACTCAGATACTCTAGTCAAGCTATCAGCTGTGAGATAAAGATATTTGAGCTTCAGGAGGTGTGACATGAGAACCCATCTGCCAGGTTTTTTTTAAACCAGCACCTTGCTCTGCTGTCACCATCCCCTTGTACCTTCTCCTGCCCTGCACTGTCCTTTTCCAAAAGTGATATAGCTCTTTCTCCTTGATGTGGCAGCTCCTTCCTCTGCCTCTCTCCTGCCTTTAGTGTCTTCATCCCCTGCCCTGCTTCACCCTGAAGACCAGGACTCCTCACCCTCAGATTTCCCTCTGATTTTTGTTTTTGCTGCTGTGTCACCTAACTGACTAGCTCTGGCCATCTAGCAAAAAGTCAAAAGAAGGAGAGTTAGTGTTATTTTGGGAAAAAAACCCCACACTCTTTGAATGTTATGTGCTTTAAAAACACTAATATGTTTTATGCTCTCCATCCTCCTTGCTCTTAGAATTTATAAATTTGCAGCTCTGCAGAAGAACACACTCCTCAGCACAGCAGGATCCTGATTTGATCCCAATTGTGACTGCTGGGCCTGCACAGGCTGTTTGCCAGCAAACTGCCCCATGCACACAGCCTGAGATGTGTGACCAGGTGCCACTGTCACCTCCCTGCCCCATGCACACAGCCTGAGGTGTGTGACCAGGTGCCACTGTCACCTCCCTGCCCCATGCACACAGCCTGAGGTGTGTGACCAGGTGCCACTGTCACCTCCCTGCCAGACCCTGCCTTACCTGCCAAGGGAGGGCAGGGACACACAGACACCAAACCCATGTGGGTACAAGACTTTGAGAGCTGAGCAGACCAAGTTTTGATGAGCTAAAACCAGGACTAAGCCAAGCAAAGCTCTTTTAACTTAGTGACCACCTAGAATTTCTTTAGTGTAAACATAGCCTATTATACAATTTTTTCATCTGTGAGAGATTGCAAAAGAGTATACAAACATTAATAATTGTGTATTCCAGACCACTTAACAGCCTATATAACCTTAAACATTTGTGAGTCTCTGTTGAACTCCACAAGAAAATATTACATTTCAGGATGGAAGCCCTTGGAAACCTTGCTGCTCTCTTTCCCAGGAGAGCAGACAAGTTATCTCACAGACTTGTGCAATTCTTGTTTTGCATCACTGCTGAGGGCCCTAGTGAGCTCAGCTGGCTGTGCCCCTGGCCAGGGCTGCCAGAGCTAAAGCTGTGCAAACCTGTGGTTTCCCCAGTGGAAATTGCAGCCAGATAAGTAATCTTCACTTCATATCAGCTGGAGTTCCTGCAATGTGGAGTTTTATTCAGATAATATTAGCCAGTCATCTTGGATTTTTGAGGGTTGCTTTCCTAATGGTGTAAGAAAGTGGAATTCCCTCTCACTCACCAACGTGTACAATCTTGCAGAAAAATAACCTGAGATGTGAAGTTATTTATTAAGATGTCTTTAAAATGGATAATCATGCATGCTTGTGTTCTTCCTGCATGAAACAAGTCACTCAGCTATAGGATGATCCCTTTTGTGTCCCAGAACTCAGCAGTGCTGGTGCTTCTGGAAGTTGTGCTGAGTGCTGAACCAACAGAAAAGTCAACCTCACCTCCTCCAGAGGCACCAGCAACACCCCCTGCTCTCTACCAGCCTAGTAGGATTTAAAGAAGTGACAAAGTATGGGATTTTTCTCTAGCCTTTGAGCAACTTTTCTTTTTTTTCAATGTTTATATTTGTATCTGCAGGTGGTATCTGATCCATGAGACATGTTAATTGAAAGCCTACTTTAATCATTAAAAAAAAAATGTGGGAAATAGCTGGAGGGTGAAATATCAGGCTGGGCTTATGGGACTAAAGCTGCATTTTACAAAGGAGAGCCTCGTGCCTGGCAATTGTCCTTGTAATGTTGCAAGAGCCAGAGGCACTGAATTAATTCCCAATACAGCTGAGTTCTAATTATCCAAATAGATCAGGGGACCTGGGAGCAACACATCCCCCACAAAGCTCACAGAGGCACTGCAGAGCAGTGTTGGTGTTCCTGAGATGTGTGCAGCCACCATGGGTGGTACCAACATCATCTCTTACCTCAGTGTCACACTGAGGGATGCTGAGGTTTCTTGGTTTTAAATAAGATGGGACATCCCCTTGTTTAGGTAATGTGAGTAGGACATAACTCACTCTGAGGTAATGGAGAGTGGGGTTTGAAAGGAAACCAGAAAAATGAGGTTCCTGTAGGGGAGCTTGCACTCTCTAGACAATTCTCCTAATATATTCCCAGAAGGACAAATCAATAGTTCATGATCACATCGAGCTGAAGGTTATCACACTCATTTATTTTAAATTGACAGAATAGGGTGTGGTATTTTGAGCCATGGGTGGAACGTGGATTTTTGGGTGTTTTCCTGATTTATGATTGGAAATACTTAAAAAGCAATTTCTGTTTTGCAGAAGAATAGCTATGTCATCTTCCTGTGAATAACACAGGGTGTTCACATCTCCATGGTAATTGGATGTGATAAAATAAACAGATGTTCTGAGGTTCTATGAGAAGAGTCCTGTGAAGATCTGAGTTTCAGTGCTCCTAATGCACATATATCCCTCTACCTTCACATTTCCCATAAATAACAAGGTCCACTCTGGGGCATGCTACACATCATGGGAGAAGAAAATACAAATCTGAAGAGAATTATGGCTGGAAAAAATTTCATTAACTTTGTTTGAAAAATATTGGAGAATATTTTAGGAATAGGGCACTTGACTCAACATGCCTACCCTTTAGTTCCCTCTGCCCTAATCCTGTCTTCAGCTTTCATTTCATATCCTAATTCCTTTCCTCTTTCAGAAATGAATAGAGATCTCTCCTAAATTCCTCAGGCTCAATCTCCTGCTCTCCAAAGGCACAGCAGCCCCTCAAGGGAGAATCCTCTGATGAACATTTTGCCCAACACAAGCCTGTTACCTTTCACCATCATGTTTTCATGGGCACACACACACACACACACACACACACACACAATTTCAGGAAGCCCTAAGAGGCTACAGCAGTCAAATGAATGTGATCCTTTATTTGAACAAGTGTCAGAAGTTGTTGACCTTCCTGGTGCAGCTGCAGAGCCTTTTCTCCAGAGCCAGCTCCTGGGGGGTCAGGGCAGCTTGGGGGGATTTTTGGGTCTGGGGGGTGCTGCTGAGTTTTGGGTTGTGTTTGCCATGCATGAGTGGCAATGGAGAGGAGGGGAGTGCTGCTGTCTAAGTCAATATATTCCTGTTGATGTCTCACTGATGCCTAAAAGAGAGTGTAGCTGCTTCATGCTCCGTGCTGCCTTTGGGCTGGCACACACTCTGCTCTCCCAAAAGGCTTCGTGCCCTAAATGGATGAAGCAAAGAGTGGGGAGTGGTGGGGAGAGTTCCCTCACCCTGCCTGGAAGGTCTCTGGCTGTGCTGGAGCAGCACCAAACCCTCCTGACTCCCAGCCCAGCATCTCATCCACAGCTTTCCTTATCAAATTTTTGCATTCTTCAATGCATTTGATGGACTGAGGTTGCTGGAGCACCACAGATCTGCTGAGAGGCTCTCTGAAGTGCTGGAAGATTAAAGTGTAAATAGAATATTTTTGGGGAGCTAGCCATATTCCACTGATAAGCCTGAGGGAAGAATGGATCAGAACAACCCAGCCAAAGTCATTGCTGGCACATGGGGTGTCCAGTAGTTTGGGGGAGTTGTCAGATTTTCTCTTACTTCATATAAACTGTAGAGGAGATAGAGTTTTGTCCTTGAAGAATAATACAAAGAGCTATTGAAAGTATATTCACCACACTTTCTATCTTTAAGGCACCATTTAATTTCAAATGCATTGTTCCAAGTTGTTTTAGCTGGAATAATTATAAGGTGTTGCAGTTTATCATCCTCTTGGATGACAGCCATAACTGGAAAAAAGCATGGAATAAAAGCCATGTTAGCAGTTATCCCTGGGCTGGTTCCCACTGTGAGCCAAGCCCTCTCTCTGGAGCTCAGCTGTTTGCAGTTGGAACCCCATTTATTTCAAAGCTGTTAAAACACCTAAATAATTTTTTTCCTAGGAATTCAATGCAATTGTGTGCAATTAATTTCCACATTTCTATCAAGAAGTTAATTTTTTTTTGTTGTTCCCCATTAGCTAATAAAGCTCTTGAGATGGAAAGCTGCTTTCCTGCCACAATGAAGCAATATTAATATTTTGCTCCTAAAAAATCAGTGTCCATCTGGGGGTCACAAAACATTTTGCAAAGGTGGATGACTGTATGGGCTGGTATGTATACACAGACATATATATATATATATATATATTATATATATATATTTGCC
>WEIU01004914.1:235266-247466 GCA_013389925.1 Aegithalos caudatus | reverse complement strand
AAAAAAAAAGACTGGGAAATTTTGATTATGCTTTTTACTTAATAAAAACCAAACAAAAACAAGAAGGAAAAAAAACCCTCTCAGGTCAAGCTGACTGGGAGATTTATGAGGGTGAGTTGTGGGGAGCTAATTTTCTTGGAAAGTTTCAATTTCATTTCTAAGAAATATGAAAATAAATATTGAAGCCTCCTTCTTTTTTTTTAAATTAAATATAACTCAGTTTTCTAGCCAACCCTAAACCTAAAAAGCCCAAACAATAACTAACATGATCCAGTCTTGGGTGCCAAGGTAAATCCTTTCTGGCGTGGGTAAGAGACCAGTGAGCTCTGGGAGAAAGGTCAGGGCAGGATTTCTGCAGAGATTTTTTCCTCTCCAGGAAATCTTGATGGGAAGCCCATGAGCCCTGGATCTCTTCCCTTTATCCAACCAATAACTCAGGCTCTCAGTCCCCAGCCAAGTCCCTTTGACAAGTCCTTTGGCCCCATCCTCAATGCCAAGGGACTGCTTCCCCTGGGCTTGTTAACAGCCAAGCCTCTTCATTCTGCCTTGGGAATTTTATCCTCTGCTGCATTTATCCTCACTGGCCTCTCCTCTTCCCCTTCTCCCTCCTCTCCTGACACTCTCCAAGCCTGGCTTGGCCTCCCCTTTCTCAAAGCTCAAAGATGCTCCTTCTGCTCCAGTGCAGGAGAAATGTGAGCACCCAGATTGGAAACCAGTTTGCTGTGGCTCCTTCCCTTGGAGGTGGATTTTCCAGGGAGGCAGACAATGGACAGCCTCAGTGCAGGGGCAGGGAGCATCAGTCTCGTTTTCTGCATTATGTTTTTAGGGGAAAATTGCATGATTTTGCCCCATGTCAAATGACAAATGGTGGCACTCCAATGTAAAATTGTTTCTACTTTCTTTCCAGCAGGAGAAATTAATCCGACCCAAAACCACCCATGCAGGAGCAGATGAAGTTGCACAATGGAGGGTTTAATGCTGGGTGATTTTTAAAGTGGGAAGATAAGGGGATATATCACATTTAATTAGGAAAGCAGCAGTCAGTTCAGAGATTTAGACTTATGAGCAGCAATGAGTTTGAAAATATAACAGAGCTCTTTCAAAATATACTGTAGGATCCTTTGCCAAACATCTATTCCTACTCACCTTTCAGTGAACACTGGCCTTTTTAATTAAAAAGGGAGCAAATTCCATTATTATTAACTGTTGACTGTCAGTAGGAAAAGAAACATCTGTCCCGTGTTAACTAAATTTTGAGGATTTTTTCCCCAAAAATACCTCCTTTTAATAGGCTTTAGCTTTATAAATACTATAGATGCAATAAATTGTATCAATTTAAACATCCACCAAAATGAGCATTATACCTGACTTTTAATAACCATGGGTGTAATCCATGGAAGATAAATCTTTATGAAATGCAGTGAAATTTTTAATGAAATGAAGTGCAGTCACTGGAAGTTTTGCCATTAACTTTGCTGGAGTCAGCTTTTCCCTTCTGTCCACTTTCAACTTTAATTTCTTTCTCCAAGCATGGGGACAACATCTGTCCCTTGCTGCCACCTGGACCTAGGCCAGGCTGGCCAGGCCATCCCTCCCTTTCCATCCACAGGTTTCTCAGCTTCACCAACCCTGCACCACCACCCTCTTTCCTCCCTGTTGCTTTGCTGAAGGCAAGGGGAACCCAAAGCTGTCCCCAGTTAAATGCAGGCAGGTCTCAGGTCTGAGGCCACACCTGCACCTGCAGAGATCAGCATCAGCACTTTGGGGTCCAAGCACCATAAATCAGGAATCTGGCAGTGACACAGCCACTGATTTCCTGAGGTGGGCAGGAGGACTTCAAGCTGTACCTCAGCATCAGCTGGTGCAGGATGTGTTCCCCCATCCTTGGGCAAAGTTATGGTCCCCAGCTCCCTCTCTCCTTCCCTTGCTTCATCCCTCCCATCCTTTTCCCCTGCAGCCAACTGCTTCCAATACAAGAGCTGACTCACCATGAAGCTTGGATGCTGCATAGTAAAACCTTGATGGATATTAACTATCCTTCCTGGACTTCTGCATAGCTTCCAGCAATGCTGGCTTTATCAAACCATTAAAATGAGTATAAATTTAAAATAAATTTTTAAAATTAGCTCATTTCCCTCTTGAGGACCCAACAATCAACACCTTCCACAGTATGTCCTAAAATGAAGAAAAGGACATGTTCCATAACTAGGAAAACAGAGGTTATAAATATTGATCAGGCTGGAAAATGGGTGGTTCTTAGTGTTTGATACCCATTCTTCAGTGCTGGGTACAGCAAGAGGAAATGGCCCCAAAGGCTCTTACCTCAGTAAAGATGCTCGTTGTCTAAAATCTTATAGAGCATTCAGACTTTCTGGATAGCAGCACATGTTGCTACATGTGCACAAAATGCCTGGCTTGGATATTTTATTTAGCTTGGTTTGTTCTCTGATTTCCATTCAGGCCTTGGAACTGGCCTGTTTTTCACACCTGAGGCTCACAGAAGGTCTGTAGGTCAGGGCTAGACACGAGGGAAGGGGCAGGAGATGGCTGGCAGGAGAAGTGATGCCTCCTGAGTTCTGAGGGTAATTATTTGTGTAACCAGGATGTCACTCACTGGAGCAGTGGCTGGAACAACAGGCCAGAGCACTGAGAGCTGTCTCATGCTGAGGGAATGGCTCCCCCAACAAATGTTGCACTGATGGGTGGAATTTCTAAAGCAAATGCAGCCTCTGCTCTGCCTCTTGTCCCAGGGCCCTGACCCAGAGACTGCTGCAGCCAAAAGCAGCCTTTCCATCAACTGGAACACTCTTGGAATGGAATCTGAGCTTCAGACACACTAGATCTATTGCACAGAAAAATAATTAGAAAAATTCAGTTGGCTGCAGTTGTTACCAGCTCGCATGTTTGTGGATTTGTCTGGCCGGACACATGGTTAGAAGAAAGGATCAGGGCTGCACACAGATCCCCCTAGAGAATTAACTTCCCTTATTCCTATCTGACCAGACCACCAAAGCCAACAAACATCTTGACACCAGACTCTTTACTGAGATGTTTGCAAATCTGCAATAGAAATGAGACTTGAAGGGCCAGATTCCATTGCTGAACTGGTGAGGGAAGGCTGGGCCAAGTATCAGGGGAAAAAAAATCTGTTGGAAGAGCTTTAGGTAAATTTATCTTGTACACAAAAATCTTTTAGCTGGAGATATGCTCAGCCAGTTGGGGCTTTGGAGGTTGGGCTCCTCACTCCAGCTTGGCCTTGAGCCCACTGGGTGATCTGGGCAAGTACCTTTGTTCTGTGAGGCTCATTGGAGGCACTTGAATTATCCCATAATTAGATATTCCTGGCAGTCCAGATGCTTCACAGCTATTGGATTTATTTTCACACTTCTGGGCACTCTACAGAGGAATCTTGCATAACAGAGGCTCTGGAGGCACAAGTCAGAAGTAAATCCTGGTGTTGGGGTGTCTCCAAGCCTTTCCTACAAACCTGATACTTCTGCTGACAGATCTTTTGCTCATGCCCAGTTTTACAGTCACTTAACCTGGTTTTGTCCATCTACTGGGAGAAAGGGTTTCTTGCTGAAGAAAAAAAAGGTGATTAATGTGTGATGAAATAATGAGGGTACTGGGGAAGCAGCCCTGAGTCAGAGGGCTGTGGGGGTGTGTTACTCACTGTGAGCACAGCCTGACTTCTGTCCCTGCTCTTCCTTGCTTGGGATCAAGCTGGACATGAGCCAACAAATGTTCACTGCAATTAATGGAGGCTCACCTACTGGTGCTAGACTTGGGTTTGCCTCAGTGTTTACAAGGCTGGGAAAGATCCAGTGGCCTTTTTTTTTCCACTTGGGCTTTGACAAATCACAGTCAGGAGAAATATTAACCTGAAATATGTGTGCTGAACCTTTGATCTCCTTGAGCCAATGAGAAGCTGTGATTAATTTTAATCCTTTAAATGCTCCAATGCAAATCCAGAAATCTGAATTAATATATTTTGCTGGCATCAGTAGAGGATTGTGAAACAGGAAATTAAGAACACAATAACTTAAACAAAATCTTATGAAGAAATAATGGCAGTGGTATGGGTAATGAGTCAGAGTGAAGGCTGGGCTGTTCAAAGAAACCTGTAGGAGTAGGGTACCAGTTTGGTGGGATTTGGGGACCTATTGCCCCTTAAGTTTCTGGAAAATTCCGGCCTAAAGCTGTTGCCAACATATTATTATTGAAGTTTATATCTTCATAGCAGAAGTTCTTAATAAAATTAGCTCTCCTCTGACCCTGTGCTGAGTCCCAGCAAGGACCTCTGCCTGTGGGTACTCCTGGAGTCTCTTGTCTGCAGCAAAGACTGATTTGTGTGGCACAGGATGAATGGAGATGGGCTCCATCATCACTCCAGGGTTGCTTCTTGTTACTGATACTGGGCAGCAGCCCCACAAAATGCAAGATGTAAAATAATCCTGGTGGTTTTGATCCTGTAAACTTGGGTTATGCATTCATCTCCAATTTATCTCCAGTGTCATTCAACATACTAAAAAGTGACATAAGTATTATTTATACATGATGGTTACCCTACTGAATTACTTACAAAGATTTAATAGGTGATAGATGTTTCCATGAGGAACAGGTGTCACGAGTGAGTGCAGTCATATGAGCAATAAATAACAAGTCATAAAAGACTAATTCAGTAACAACAGATTAATCATCATTAGCCCTCTCTGGAATATTTATAATTGGGATCAGTTCATTGATTTTCTGCCTACAAGAACCAACAGGTTAACCAGCCACTTGTATTACTGATACACCTCTGC
The DNA here is from genome assembly GCA_013389925.1 of Aegithalos caudatus. NCBI lineage: Eukaryota > Metazoa > Chordata > Aves > Passeriformes > Aegithalidae > Aegithalos > Aegithalos caudatus. Next base: position 242,661 of record WEIU01004914.1, on the reverse strand, counting down.
AGGCCTGATCCTGATGCTGTTTGCAATCCCGTGGGACTGGAAATGATCTTGCTCCAAACTCAGTGAACTCCTGCTCCTGGTGCTCTGTGCTGGGCTCCTCTGTGGCTGCCACAGGCAGGGGACATCATTCCTAAAACTACCCCAAATATTGACTAGCCTGTGTGCTAGTCAGGTCCAGGGGGAATGAGTTTGGGAGTCAGTAATGTCTCTGTTTCTCATGCTGCCAGTCTCTGCTGTCTGTAGGAGTCTGGGATTATGTCTGAGCCTGCGGAGCTGAGGAATTGTGTGTGTGTGTGAGCGTGTGTGTGAGCCACTGCCGGAAATTCAGCATCTGGAATCCATTGTGCCACAGTCATCCTGAGCTGAGCTGGAGGCCAGAAGAATTTCAGACTGCATGGGCTCATTTTTTTCCTCCGTGCTTGTGGGATTTTTAAAGCGTGGAGAAAAACTCAAAAGAAATCCGAATCCCAGCATCTCTAATCCTCACGAGTTGACTTCACATTCTTTGGTTTTAAGGGTCAAATTGTCACCCTTGCACAGGAGCCAGAGAAAACTCCTTCCTCCTGCCCTTTCAACCATCACCCACTGTTCCCAGGCACACCAAGCCCACAAAACCCAGTCTTGGGGAGCTCTGGCCACTGCTCCACACTGCCTGGGAAGGATGTGCAGCTTCATTTCACCTATTTACCCCCTCACATGGAGGGTAACAGACCACAGAGGAGGTGGAAAATGACCTCTCCAGAACCCCATGTCTACCTCTGTGCTAGGCATCATCCCTGTGCTGTCTGCCTCCTCATTCCCTCAGAGGAATGCACACCCAGAGGGAGGATGGAGAGCAGGGGCAGGGAGGTGGTACAACAGGTGGGGGTGGGCTGCTGATCCTCATGAAGGGCTCAGGGACCCTCAGTTTATCCCAGAGACCACGACACCCTCCTGTGCCCCTGGAATGCCAGCAGCACATGAGGATTTTTACCCCTTTGGAACTGCTGAGCTCAGCCTTGGTTTATGTCAGAGAGAAGTTTCTCTCCGAGGTTTTCAGAGGCTGGAACTTGACCCCTCTGTGCTGCAGGAGGCAGAGCTGGATTCAGTGGCAATGCCCAGAGGCCAGAGTGTACAACAGGACACCAGGAGAGGAACTGCAGCATCCCTCACTGTGGCTCAGTCTGTGATAGCTGTGGGGCTAAAGGACAGCTGCCACCCCTGTGGCACATACTGCAGGGGTTTGCAGTGGCATAAATCTCAGAATAAATAATTCCCCCTTTGGCACAGCCCCCTCCTGGGGAATGCCACAGTTTGTGGTGCAGGTATTTGGATTCTTTGCCTGTTGGAGGCTGTTCCAGAACCCCACTGCTCAGATGGGGCCTGATTTCCACCCTGGAGTCTGTGGTCACCTTAACCTCATCTGTTCCCCTGCCAAAATTGCTCTTAAATAGCTCTTCTCTCTCACAGGCATTATCTTTCCAAGTATTTATAGAAAGCAATCAATGTCCATTCTCACTTGTGTAGACTGAGGATGTCACTTCTCAAAATCTGTCTTTGAGGAACTCCGTAAATGACGTGGGCAGTCAATAGTTCCTTTTTTTGCTGCTGACTTGGTATTTCCCTTGTCCATGCAAAATCAATGTTTTCTCTTTAGCTGGGGAAATGATTTTATCAACAGTTCCTTATTAATGCCCCTTTCCCCCAGTTTCTTTAATTTTCCTGGTGATACCTAACCAAAACCTTTGCTGAAATCATGGTGAGATCTACCACATCCCTGTTCTTTAGGAAATGAGATATCAAAGAAAGATTCTGAAAGTGTAATTGGTGTTACCTTTGATAACTTGCAATAGAGGTTCATCCTGTTTTTCTACATCTGAATGTGAAATGAGACTTCAAGCACATTCAGGTACTACAATGGTTGTTCCATGTAAGGAATGCAGTGATTAAAGGCAGAAATTTGAAGGAGATAGATGTGGGTATCTTTCAGAAGATAGATAAAGCATTAGGAAATGAGGTTTGAAGCAAAACAAAAATGCTTTGGTTGTTAAATTTAAGAAAATCCTCCATTCTGCTCGGTTGAAAAAAAATCTGTGTTTCTTTTTTTGGATTTTATTTTGATGTATGACACATGTCAAGACGTGAAAACTGTAGATCAGATAAAGGAGACCCTCCCCTAAAATCCATTATTTCTGCCTTTCTCATACCTTATGGTCATGTTTCCTTTCCCTCTGTAGTGAACTGCCAAGCTGGAGGGTTTGGTGCCAGCTGGTGGAGAGCAAGGAGGACTGCTGCAATGGAAAACATGAATGCTCTCACTTCAGAACAGCAAAATAAGCAGCAGGAGCCTCTGCCATGTCTGATGAGCCTCTGGGGGTGGAAGGGATGAGATCTGCCCATCACTGGTCAGAGCTGCCTTGTGCCAAAGAGATGGGAGAGATTCAGATCCAAAACCCCAGGAACCACGTTGTGTTCCATGTGGGACTGGCAGAGTTTTGCCAGCCTGGTGTAAGTGACATGGAAATGTCTTTTGTGTCTTTTACATTCTGCTCTCTGTGCTGGCCACTGTGGGCATCCTCTGAAGCAAACACTGGTGTGAAGCATGACAGCCCCACAGAGCCCAAACAGCTTTTTCTCTGCAGTTACAAACCAAGGTCTGCTCCTGTGTCCTCTTGTGAACATTAAATGTCATAAGAAACTGAATAGTATCCTATTACAATCCTGTATTTATTGCCTTAAAACCCCACTGCTGTAGGAGTAAAAGTGCCCTCAATACCCCAAACTAGTGATTCACATATTCCTGAGCTATCAGCTCCCCTGATCCTGCCACAGAATTTATTCCAAACTCCAGCCAGCAAGCGATCACCGAGGGAGGCTTGAACCAAGAAAACAAATAAACCCTGGTGCATTCTGAAGAGATGCAGATTTTCACTGTGTATGAGCCCTGACAACATACATTATGTCTGCATTCAGCAACAAATCTGTTATCTCCTGGCCTCCAAAATATGCCACAGATGCAAGTTACAGAAAAACAGCTGCTACAAAAAGGGGATGTGTAAGTAGTTAACATCAAAAAAAAATCCACAAACCTAAACAAATGTGAACTACTATAATGTCTCACTGCTTACCACAACAGAGAAAGCAAGTCTGGTTTAGAGGGGAAATGATGCAAAGCACTGCTCTCCAAATCAGAAACATCCCAGCAAGGCCTCCCATAGCAACAAAGGATTAAAAATAACAGAGGGAAAACAGGACAGGGCAGCCAGCATTACCTGGGCTGCATATTCAATTTAGAATCCCTTGCTGTCAAGCTGAAAATGTTCACTGTTATGCTGAAAACATTCACTGATTAAATGACCTGCACTGTCAGGAGTGGTACTGCAGCCTTCAGCATCATAGGCTGATTACATCACACTAAATGTCTCCTAGGTAGTTTTCAGTGCACAACCCCAATTACTAAAACCCCCAAATTCTAATCAACCATGGAGCTATGGTTTAGGAGAAGGAGCTAGATCTGAAACAGAAAAGCTGTGGATTTTAATTTGGGCCCTAGGAATACTGCCTGCTGCAGGGTTGAGCAGGGGTTATTGTGTAATATGAACTGCTGTGTGAATATGGGGCTAGAAATGGAGTGGGCCCTCAAGCACACAGAAATTGGCCATTCCTCAATTATAGGCTCACTCTTTGAGCAGCTTCAATGGACATGGTCAACTCCTGGCCATGAAATGTTGATGGAAAACAACTGCAGTGAATGAGTATTTGATTCTACCTGATAAATGATGGCTCCTCAAAGAGCAGTAAGAACTGGACTGTACAGAAATTCATTAAGAATCAACATACAAAACATGGTGTGTTCTGAGTCTTTGGTCTTAAAATCTTAAAAAGGTGCCAACTACTCGCACTCTTGGCTTTTATATTTTCTTTAATTACTTCAAACCTTGTCTCTCAATAGACATTTCTGTTACAAGCTACTACATGGACTTCCCAGCTCCATTCCTGGTGTGGCAGTAGGGTCTCAGACTATATTTGGATACTGGAATTTCAGAGTGACAACTATTCACTAATTATTATTTTGGCCTCTGCAGTAGCATATCAAGCTCCAACATCTTGGCTTCTTCCACTTCAGAAATCAGAGAGTGTCTGCCTCCCAGCCATGTAATTCTTGTGTGCCAAGAACCCTTCTGCCCAAGACTTTGTGGGCACTTGAAGTTTAAAAAATGTAAATAATAAAATTCCATTTAGCATTTTCTTCTGCCTGTCTACCACACTGTGACTCTGTAATTGGTGAACTCTTTGGCATATAAAAGTTTATGAAAATTCAGAGGAAATGCTCCTCAATTCCCAAAAGAACCAAGAATGGGAACAACATATTCTGAAAGTTCATCCTCAGCAGCCAAACTCTGATCCAACACAGATGTAGTTGAGTTCTGTAGATGGAGAAGATTATTGTTTTATATATTGTTTCTCTTGCTTTATCATTCTCTATATTTTTATGGGCTGGCCACCTTTTGCTTCATGTATGAATATAAACATGTATGTGAATGCTCACTGTTGTGCAAAGTCTTTTTCTGGTACCAGTAATGGGAAGTTTTCATCCTGGGCTTAGAGGTACAGCACAGGAACCCCCACACTTCGGATTCCTGGGTATTATACTATTTCCTGATAAGAAAAGTGTGCAACCCCAGTTTATTTCTCTCCATTTAACAAAGGAAATCAATGTTTATTTGGTATGTCTGAAAAGTACAAACTCAATTAAAGGAGCGAGGGATGAAATCCTGACTCAGGATCTTGTGCACAAATTTAATCACACGTGGGAGAAACCCCCCAGAAGGGTCATTGTGCTGCCCACTGAGAATGGTGTCACAAGCCATTACCTTCAACAGGAACAAGAGCTGGCCAAATCTCCAAGTGCCTCTCCTTATAGCTGGCATATTTTCTACAAGAAAATTCCAGCATCTCCTGCAGGATGCTGACTCCTGCTCTGCACACAGAAATGCTCTGCCTGGAAGAGCCCCCATCTACAAGGATCCCCTGCTGCAAAGGGCAGCTGGCTGGATCTGGGTGCCCAGCAGAGCATAGCTTGGATCCCACAAAGAATTCATCCATCCCTGTGGTATTAATTTCAGTGTCTTTGAGCAATGTATGAGTGTGGACAAAGGTCACAGCTAGAAATGGCCAGTCCTGCCTTGTAATGCTGAAGGGGGATGGCAATTTGGTTGTGTATTTCTCATGAATAAATATGGCAAGCTGCAAAAGTCCCTAATGTCAGCTATTTAAAATGTTACTGACAATTTTTTAACCAGGCCTCACTCTAGCTGCTCTATGCCTGGTTTTTAATACATGAAAAATAGAAGTTTTTTTGCTGGGGCAGTCTGCATCTTCAGTATTACCATTGGTAGAGCTGAAGTCACTGACAAAACTTTTCAGTTGTGTCATTTTCAGTGTGATTTAGGCACAGCTACTTTCAGATGAAAAAGACATTAGGAAGGAGAAAAACCACTCTGGGTGTAGTAACCATGGGAGTGACCTGCTCACTTCCCTACTACAGATGACTTGTGTAATTTGATGGTCAAGCCTATTGAAACTACACAACATACTCTGTTTTTCAATGTCATGGACAGTGATGTAACTCCAAAACAAGCAATGATTAATGAAATATCATTTGTCCCACCCAAAGCAAGAAATGTCACACTGCTCCAAGCTCTGCTATTACACTGAAAATGTCTAATAAAATGTCTCTAGAAGAGTTTCTGCAGCACTATTTCAGTCCCAGGCATGCCACTGGTCTTCTCTGCCACAGAAAATTCCATGTGATATGGCAGGGATGCTCTAGGTACATCTGGGGAATGGTTCTGATGGTTACAATTGGGTAAATGGTCCTTGCTCAATATCCTCAGTCATTATATCTGCTAGCTTTTGTGTTTTCTTTAGAAACCAAGAGAATTGGGTTATCTCATGCAAGGCCACAGCTGAAAAGGAAGTATCAGAAGAGCAAATAGATGAATTTGGAAATGTCTTGTTTTGTGGAAAGGTGACTGTGTCATGTCTCATGCACCAAAGGCTTCCTCATGCCTGACTGCTGTGGGAGGGGTGCATGAACCCCACACCAAAAATTCACATGGAAACCTCAGAATTTCAGATAGAATTGTTCACTGCTCAGCTTCATCATCTCTCATCCTCATTAAAGGAAAAATATCCCATAAACCAGGAAATCACTCAGTAAAGCTTCCTCCACATTAACCCACTCTGATGGAGTGAGAGATGAAAAAGAAAAAGAGAAGGCTAAAGAAAAGCACACCAAATGCAGAGGCAAAGTTGCTGTGTGAAATGTGTCTGCCTCCAGGGCCACACAAATCAGCAGCAGATGTTTGAGATAACCTCTTGTGGCTGGGACTTGACATGTCAAAGAGCAGTTCTGCCCTACAGACCTTCACTTCTTCCCCCTTAGGAGGGTAACAGGAGATCTTTCTGTCATCCACTGGAATTTCTCCTCTGCCACGATGCTAACTCTGGTAATTCAATACAGATCAGCCTCTGAAACTGATACATATCAAGGGGCTGCAGAGGTAGGAATCCCTCCAAGCTCTGAGACTATTTTGGGGATTTATTAGGACACTTCCACGGGACAAAAAACTGTGCTGAAATGTTCACTGCAACCCACAATGCCTGGGGTCTGCAGCAAGTGGCATCCTGTGGATCATACTCATACACATGGGCCACTGTTGTGCAGGAGTTGGGGTGAATGAGGCTCACATGCACAAGATTGATCTCTCTGCTGGTGTCCTGGCTCTTCTTGCAGGTAATGTAGCTACAAAAGTGGTTTTTGGAGCAGGCAGTTGGGCTCTAATCCCTCACAGCAGAGCAAATGTGACGTGAACGAAGCTGGGAAAAAAAAAGCTTTGCAAAACTCAGCCACTCAGCAAGTCACTGGGATGAATGCTTTTGTCACCAAAAAGTGGCAATTAATTCTTCACCCAGGGGATCTCTGTCCTCTCCTCATCCAGACAAAAAAGTTTATGTTCTGGTATTCCTGCAGAGTGCATTGCAGGGACATGACAGAAACAAGAGAGGTATCTTGGATTTGATTAACCCTCATATAATGAAGGCATGGAAAAAATAAAGCCCAAATAATGGTGAAACTGAAGAGGAATTTTGTCAATGCCTTCATCTTTCTAGAAACAGTTTATCATTTTCACTCAGCTGGGGTGGTGGGCTGGGAAGCAGGAATGTTCCCTTGGTAAGATCACCACTGAAAGAAACCAAATCAAATCAATTCAGCAATAACCTGGTTATACCAGAGATAGAAACTGAGTCTTGAGGTCTGTTCTGCACTAATCCTTATTTTATCATTGCTGTGACACTATAGACACAAGATAAAGCTTCCACCACCCTCCATCATCACATCTTTAACACTAC
>WEIU01004914.1:217959-235214 GCA_013389925.1 Aegithalos caudatus | reverse complement strand
TTTTAATAATTTTTTTCCTTCAGAGGTTGAGTTTCCTACTCACTCTCCTCCCTGCATAATGAAGAATACTGTAGTAAGGAAGAAAATGCTCCTGCTTATAATGAAAACCACATTATGGCCGAGCCCTGGGGACTGGCTGGGGGAGGTGGAGGCAAGGGGGCTCCCTGGCTCTGCTCAAAGTATGATCCAATAAGTCATTTCCAGGGTAAACACATAAATCTGTCTATGTTGAACAGGATCCAAACAATCAGAAGTATTCCCCTTGCCTTATTCAAAACATCTCTGCTGCTACTGAGGAAATAAAGGGAGTGGATAAAAACAAACACACTTTGGTGGAAGTGGAAAAAGAAAACATTCAGTGTAAATATTCAGATGGCCACTGAGTAACTTTGCTCAGAGGTAAAGTTCTGGCTGCTGCTGATGTTCCCTGCCTCACTGGTGGTGTTGTCCATGCCCTGATGTTGTTCAGAGTGCCAGGATGAGATGTTAGGATGGAAAAGAGAGAAAAGAAAAAAGTGGGATGGGAAAGAAAAAAAAAATTGATATATTTTCTTCCCTTGTAGCAAATATGGTTTAAAAAAAATTGACATATTTGCTTCCTTTGTAGCAAATATGGTTTAGCTAATGTGTGAGTCTGGAATTGTAGAGAAAGCAGAACCTTCAATAGCAGCCTGTCTTCATCAGTCTGCCCTGCTGAGGAGGTGTTAGACTGGCTCAGTTGAATGGTAAAGATCAAGGAGAAAATTCTTGTTATGAGGGTCAAAACTGCTTGTAATCTTCAATGTCAAATTAAGAACCTAAATCTGATAGACTTTTCAGTGCAAATGAAAGCTACTGAGCTCTCATAATCCGAGCTCTCCCACCCCCAAAATCCAGCTCTGTGTGTAATGTCACTGAAGGAGTCACGATCTGCTACAATTAATGTCAGGTATGGCTCACCCTGCTGTAAACCAGAGTCTCTCTGAGGAGCTTTTCAGACCTGGGGCTATTGTCTGGTATCTGGTGTAAAGCATTGTCCTCCTTGTTATCTTAAACACCTTTTTCTGCAGAGGCAGTGATGTTCTCAGAGGGCTGGAGTCACAATGAAACACCAGGTGTTACAGAGGCATTTTCATCTGGGTAGTGACTACAACTGAGCATTTAAAAATGGTGACACTTGAAATCACCTCTCAAGCGATCTTCTAGGGTTCATTTTCTGCTGCAAAATTCTAAAACTACCCAGTTTCCTACTGGGGTGATTCAAACAATTCTAAGTTTTCTACTTCAGGTCTTCAAACACTGGGAACAAAACACAGTGTTCAGCTTTAGCTCTCTCCCAGTTGTACCATTCAGTTATTTTCCTTGGAGGCCCTGTCTTTAACCTCTGCTGTTTGTTTAGCCCAGCTGCACTTTGAGTTGCTTTATTTAGACAGGTTTATAACCCAGTAGAAGGTGAGCCAGGTTCCCTGAATTATGGCTGTAGGTAGCACAAAGGTGATCAAGTGGTGGCCAGCAGGAGTCAGGAAGATGCCACCAGTCACAGAATCACAGAATCACAGGGTTGGAAGAGACCTTCGAGATCATCGAGTCCAACCCAGCCCCAACACCTCAACTAAACCAAGGCACCCAGTGCCACATCCAATCTTTTTATAAACACATCCAGGGATGGTGATTCCACCACCTCCCTGGGCAGGCCATTCCAGTACTTTATCACTCTTTCTGTAAAAAACTTCTTCCTAATATCCAACCTATATTTGCCTTGGCGCAGCTTAAGGCTGTGTCCTCTCCTTCTGTCAGTGCTGCCAGGAGAAAGAGACCAACCCCACCTGCCCACAGCCACCTTTCAGGGAGTTGTAGCAGTCTGCTTATCCTTCCTGTGTAACCAGCTGGATTCTGCCCTGAGGATCTCCAGGCACTTCAGCAGCACAGCCACAGGTAGTTTTCCAGCAAACACAGGAGACTGAATATCCCTGTGGGTCTCTTTGGTAGCTGTAAGCCTGTATCCGGTCTACTCGTTCTACAATTCTACTCATCAGTCCAAACACATCCATTTTAATTTGAACCAGTTAGCTAGAAGATGATTTGCACTTCCTCTAGGTTATGTTTTCCTTGTCTGCTGCTCAGTTGATGCCACTCTTCCCTTTCCTGGAGGAGGTTGTGAAATGTGGTTCCCGAAAGCGCGAGGTCTGGGGCCGCAGCGTGGATGGGTCAGCTCTGTCCTGCTCCAGCCCCTTCCCGCATTAGCTCAGAGGGATGTGTCACTGAGACACACATGCTCGTCACTCCACTGCTCCTACACACAGGCCAGACAGCACAGTGAGTAGTAAGGAAGGAATTAAAGTTTTTATGTCACTCCCTTCACTGGAGAGAACGTTTAGAGACATTATTGGCATAGTCGTGTGGAGTGTTTTCCAGACTAGATTGCACCAGAAGATTTCAAAGCAGATTAAAGACATAACTTTAGATGATTTGCAAGGAATACATTATTTTAGCCTGGCATTAGAGCCGAAGAAACTCCTAGCAAGAATAGAATAAAGCTCATTTTGTGCAGATGGATCCTCATTATCTGAACGCATACGGCTCCTGCAGAAAGTGTCAGGGAAATGGTCACTGGTGGGCACTAAAAACTTGAATCTGTTCTTCTACATCAAGAAGGAAAGAGACAGAGCACCCACAAAAGGAAGAGCTAGAGAGCAACTGGGGCACTTGAGGAGGGCATGGGATGGGTTTGGCTGGTAGGGCATGGATATGTTATGTACACACATCTGGGAGAGGGTCCACAGCTATTCCGGCAGAGGGAACCCCTCCTTGCCTCAGATACACATAGCAGATCAGAGATGTATTGGGCACCTGCCTTATCATCTGATCTTTCATATCAGGTCATCCATGGGTAGATTTGATGTTTCAGTGGGGTTTATTTCCCAAAGGACAACTTTTCCTCCTTAACTGTGCTCTTCCCATGTGTAACTTGGAACCTGGCTACCAAGGGCTGAAAGTGCTGCTGAGGTGCTTTTAGAGGCTCAGGATTTAAATTCCCACGTTGGCTAAACACAAGGCATTATAAAACCAAGGAAAGTGGTACTCAAGTATTTTTAAAGATTTGGACTTTAGTGACTTCCCTACATTTATTTAAAAAAATCAATGATGGAGCATGAGATTTAAATGGGATTTGCTAAAGCCCATTTAACCCTTGAACCATCTTCTCCTGGTCTAACTGGTGCTTTAGAGCTAAAGGAATAAATACCACAAGCTTGGGGCTAGGGTTCACCTTGGAGACACCCCTAAGTGGAAAGCAGACTGGACAGGTATTTTGTGTCCCTGGAGGGGCACATTGTCCTTTCACAGATCTCTGTGGAGGTCAGGGAATCAGCTGCTCAGAGCCTGTTCTGAACACTTTGCAGACTGGGAACTCCAGCATCTGGGCTAGGGGGATTGTGCTTCACAGGAAATTTGTGAGGAGTGGGGGGTCTCTTGTAAAATTGGGCTCCTACTCTGCATCCATTGATACTTCTTGTCTCAGTGAAAATTGCTGTTATATTTCTATGAGATGACTGCTGAAACTCTGCATGCAGCTGCTAACAGTGGGATGCTGGGGGATATAATGCATGTGCTAAGCCATTTTCTTGGAAGCTTTGTAGATATCAAAATTCAGCCTGGAGAAGGAAATGATTTCCCCTGAAGATACTTCCCTTTTGATGCCTTCTCTCCCAACAGTGTTCTTCTGATGCCTCGCTTTGTGGAAGGAAGCAGAAGGGCTGGTTGCAAACAGTGAAGATCTGCTTTACCACAAAAGACCTGGCAAAATGTCTGTTGGTTTAGTTTCATTTTCAGCAGGATTAAAACCCAGCTTCTTTCTTTTCCTAAATCAAAACCTGGAAAGCAGAGGAACCACAAATACTGGAAATAAACATTTTCATAAAATCAGAGTCTGAACTTTGCCCTATAGAGTTATTACTCTAACAATTATGCCCCAATAAAACACAGTCTACTGGCAAACAATACATCAAATCTAAAAGAGAAAATGTAACTAATACTGGTTGAGAGTTTATTTTGTATCTGACTTTTCTACCAGAACCATTAAATCCTGGTTAGTTTAGGATGGTTAATTTGTTCTTGAAAGAAATCTCCATCTGTGTAATACGTTTTGTTAAATCTAAGCCAAATTTAATAGAAAGAAATTGTATTTTTGCAAACCTGAAATGTTTCCTGCTGATTTTGCAGACATGTCTTTTAATTTTCTGTGCTCAAATCCATTAAAAGATGGACCATGTCAGTCATTACTGAAACCTCCTCTAAGCTGTCAGTAAATGCTATTTGTGAGAGGTGGTCCTTTAATAAAAAGGGAACAAGAACTGTAGCTTACCAGGGGATACTTCTCAGTTTTTTCTGTTGCCAAGAGGCCAAAGCTTTTACTGCATTTTGGCACTGTTTCACTAGAAATGCACATTACAGTTCAGTAGGAACAGGTAAAGAAGAGATGGATACTGGAATTGCTCCTTTACTTTTGTTGGCTGCAAAAAACACATTCAGTCTCCCCTTGCATGTGTTTTCTTAAGTGTAGAATAATACACCTGGCTAGGGTAAGAAGAGTCTTCAAAAGCAAAATTTGTAAAGGGCAAGTCGTACCTGACTAAATAATTTGACAGAATTCTTGTATGGAAAAAATGAAATATTTAATTACCTTTGGTTTTCAAATGTGATCTGAGAGGTGAGAGAAGGACTCTTGTGATTGGGACAGAGACACACTACAGATGTTCCATCCTCAGCATCACACACTGCCTCTGGCTTTCTTTGGAACCTTTCCTAAGTCCTTTATCCCATGAGAAGGTATAAGAATATCTATTTATCTCCTCAGCCAATGTTTTGCCCTTTTAAAACCAAATGCAAATGTTGACTTGTAGGTGCTGTGAATAATCTGTTTTACATACAGCTCATTAAAGGCCACAGGCACAGATCTGAGCTTGCAGCTGTAACAGGCAGCCCTTGACCCAACCCCAAAGTGCATTTACTGCCCCCAGCACTATCCTACTGTTCTTGGGAACTTCCAGCAATAAAGATTTGCTTTCTTAGGAATTCTCCTAGCAGCTGGTTGCTTATCTAAGGAAAAGTGACAGATACGAGCATAAGCAGACACACAGGTACTGGATGCAAATTATCAGTAGGAAAAGATTCCCTAAGGCCAACAGTTAGGCTTGGATAAAGCCAGTGCCCACCTGACCCAGAATTAATAAGGAGCAGTTAAACCCAAGAATCCACCAGTCTGAATAAGAAAGGAAGAAATAGGCTTCCTCTATTCATCCTCACTGATTTTAATTCAAGGGATAATGCAGAGGGCAACCCTGGGGCCAGGCTCAGGACCTGCAGAGCCACAGGCAGGGGTGCAGCAGGTCCAGCCCCAGGGCCACTGAACACTCCCTGCTCCCTTCTCAGCCAGATTACTGAGAGGATGCACCATTCACAGATGTACTTCATGCTTCCAAAAGCTCAGACCTCATCCTACATCCTCAAACCATCTCTGTGCAAAATAGAGCCAAGGTTCCTGAAGCAGCTGTGTATTTGGGATCTTTCCTTGAAAAGCTGGAATTGTAGGTCAGGTAAATCACTCTGTTGTGTGGCTGAACTTCTCTTGTTCATGTGCAACCCTTAGCTACATCTTATTTATTTATGTAGTCATCACCAATTTTACCTGACTGATTATGCCTATGAAGGAGAAATACTTCTTTTGTTGTTTGGTTTTGTGGGGTTTTTGTGTACATTTAAAATCCATCCATTTAAAGGATAAGAAAGAAGCTTAAGTTGGTTAAGTATTAGCAGACACCATGTTCAGGGTAATGAATGAGCTGTGGTTTACACCATCAACTGAGTACAGAATGGAAGATTTAAAACTGGGGTTTGTATTTCTAGTCAGAAAATAACCAAAATAATATTTATTTCTGCTTATGGAAATTTATAGGAGCTCTGTCCTTAAGAGGAAAGATGTGCTCTATTCAGAATTATGCTTTTCCCCAGCCTATCTGGAAAAAATATCTCCATGTAGGCTGTAACAATTGAAGCACAAGCTATTTATGCATTGATAGGTATTTCTGACTTGAAATATTTGACAGGCTCTATGTTAAATATCTGGTTTCAGTTTCCAAATGTCTATCTCAAAGCCTCTCTTTCCCCTGTGCCTTATTAAAAATAATAAAATAAAAGGCTGTAAGAAAGGAAGTGAGGAAACTTGAAAGTTAAAAACATTCCAGCAGCATGTAGGGAGCCTTTCTTGTATCTCCTTGACCTCTAATCAATGCATTGATTTTGGTATATTAATTCTATTGATTAATTAGTTTGTGTTTCTTTTAAAATTGTAAATGCATCTAGCACTTTTTAAGAAAGAAGTTGACACTAAAGATGGAGCTCTCAAAGATACCAGAATCAGACTTGGCCAAAACTTTTTATTTCACAATATTCAAACTTCACAATATTTACCTCTGCACTTGATGAGGATGTGTTTAATGGGCTGAAGGTAAGAAGCAGTTGCTTCAACTGTGTCTATCTGAAGAAAATGTTTTTAGAGACCACCTTCCAAAGGCAAAAAACAAACCCCTGATTTGGTTTGTGTGGTGGGAAGCTTCTTACAGGAAGGGGCTGGCTCAGGTTGGTGCCTTTGCTGTCCAGTGTCAGTGATGATACCCAACATGTGAGCAGGAACCCTGCGCTTCTGGAGCTTCTGGTGCCTGCAGAAAGGCACAGGGAGGTGGGCCTGAACCTCTCAGAGCCACTGAAGGTCTCACAGTGTTTTCCCAAAGAGGACAGGGCTTGGTGCCAATGCTTTATTCAGGTTCTTCCCACTGGAGGCTGCGATGGGGGCCGAGGCTGCTGCTCTTGCAGAGGATGCTCCAGGTGCCAGCAGCACATCCAGGGAGAACTCCAGGCTACTGCCCTTACACTGCACACAGCCATGGGCAGGCTGATGTCCCTGATGGCAGCAGAGCTGGACAAAACCATTTGTTAATGCAATGATTTGGTTTGTGAGACACCATCAGCTCAGTGGACCTTCCAGTTCACACAGTCACTGTCTCCTTGGAGCTGCTGGGCTGCCTGGACAACAGGAGAAACTGATTTATTTACCATCAGTAATGTGCAGCATCCCAATTCCTGCCTCCCAGGCTGGATGGTGAAAGCCCTGCTGTGCTTTGCCATCCACTGGCTTTTTACTGTAAGAATGTTCTAAAATAATGAAAATGGTTCACCTATGTAACCTGCCTTTTTAATGTGATCAGGGGAATGCTGCTGATTTTTGCCAAGTTAAAGGCAAAGCCTTGCATTGGACCTGGTGGGTTTCTCTGCTGTTCTTCAAGAATCCTGCAAATCTGAGGGTGTAGAAATACAAGCAACTGCAATATTTTGTTACCCTTCATACAGCTGTGCTTAGTTGTTGACAACATGACTTGGGAGAAAGCAGATGGTTTTGCAGTCCAGAAGTCTGGAATTCATTAGTGGAAATTTTCATACGATGTAGGGAGCCTTTCTTGTATTTTTTTTTGTTGTTTGTTTGTTTTTTTGTTTTTATTTTTATTTTTATTTTTTCGCTGAGCTACAAAATGTCAAAACAAACAGCTGAAAATTCATTGTGAGGGGTGTCAAAGAGTTTCTTTGCTCTCTTTCACCAAAGAAGTGACTGGACAGGAAAATCACTTGAAAATTACTTTTTCCTGGTTTGCTTTATTTGTGACAGCAAAACCTTTCCTGAGAAGAGGAGCTGTTAAGAGCTTCTCTGGAATTCAGGTTTATTTGTAGAACACCAACTAAAGCCTGCAGTTGTACTAACCCCAGAAAGGAAAGGGGAGGAGACAGAGAAGTGATGTTAATTTATTCACTGAAGAGTTCAAACTGCGCAGTTTTTCCCCTCCAAGGAACTTTTTCTCCTGCTCTGGAATAGAAACTGCACAGCAAATGTTAACCTGTGACATCCTGACTGAGATGGGAGCAGATTGCTTTGAGTTTGTTTGCTAGGCACTTAGTGAGAGCAGACTGCAGCATTTCAATGCTGCAACTGCCTGGAGGAAGATGGAGGTGGAATTTGTTTGGCAAGAGTGGAGAATTCTTTGCCAGAGTGAAAGCACAGGAGTGCTGAGCCCTCCCGAGGCAGGCACCAGCCTGGCTGTGGTCTGGCAGTGCTCTTGGCCAGGTTCTGCCTTGAGCTCTCCCTTCTCACTCTCATACCTGTTTCTTCCACTTTGTAGGTTTTTCCTCCATTCCCACCATCCAGATTTTTTGTTCTAGGCTCCCCCTCTTTAGGGTGACAATGGCATTGTCTCAGCTCCTTCTTGGAGTGTTTTCCAAGAGATCCTGTGCTCCAAGCCTGCCCCAGCATCCACCCTTCCCTGCTAGGCTACTTCCCATTATCCCTCAGACAGCAAATATTTCCTATCTCCTTACTCTCCTCTGATGCTGAGCCTGGGCTCTGGTCCAGGGCCAACAGCTTTCTGACAAGCACAAGCACCACTGTAACAAATAATGCAGCTTTGGAGACCTGCCTTTCCATAAGGAAAGGGGAGGTGGAGGGAGAAAACAGGGATGTGGAAGCTCTCCTGATAAAATCTTTCAGCACAGGCTGTGGATCTGCTGCAAAGGATGTTTCAACAGGAGCCTCTGGAAGCTGTGCTGCTCGTGAATCACAAGGTGGTTTGCACACACCTTGGTCTGGGAAAGCCTTTAAGCCTTAGGTAAATACAGGTTAACAAAACTGCCTTGCCTGGGACTTCAGGAGTGTTGGGTAAACAACTCTGGAGCTTCAGGAGTTGTTTAAAAAAAAATAAAAATTAAAATCCCTGTTTCTGCTTCTCATTTTTGGGCCTCTTGGGTTTCCAAGCTGAGTTAGGTGTAACCCTCCCATGCAGACAGGGCAGCAGGTTTGGTGTGGCACAGCAGCCTCGAAGCAGAAGTGATGTCACAAGAAAGCTTTGCCCCAGTCCAGACAGGATGATGACTCTCTCCAGTTGGACTAAGGACTAGCTAAGCCCCTGGCAGCCCTCCTGTCAAATCTAATACATAGAGAAGGTGCTGCAGCTGCTTACTCAACATCTGTGCTCCTTGTACCCAGACAGCCAGTAAACAATGTGACTAAGATGCAACGAAATTGGATTTTTTTTTTCTTTCTGTAAACTTTAATGTGTAATTATGGCAGAAGATAATCCCCTATTTCTTGGAAAAGGGAAAGATTCCTATCTGGGATTTTCTTAGCATGACACAATTCAGGAAGTGAATTTCACAGAACTCACTGCAAAGCTAAAGTAGCAAATTTCTGGTCCTTGGTGCCAAGGATGCTGGTTCTTGTGAACTGACATGCTTCCCTTTGGTTTCCAATATGGAAATTCTTCTTGTAACTCCAGTAGCAGATGCGGGACAGACTGTGAAGCTGTTTCTTCTGCCTGCCTTTTACTGCTGCTTCTGCACTCAGAAAATATGTGATATAGAATACAATGGTTCCTTCTTTGAAACCTTTTCATGAACAGATGATATTTTTAGCACATCCAACTTAAAACCGCATTCATTTAGGTTGCTTAGAAGTAATTTCAGTTTTTCATCATGGATTCGTAAATGTGCAGACTCTTGTTAAACAACACCTATCTGTGTCTGAGTTAATTTAAAATGCAATCAAGCTGCATTATAACAACATATGCAAGCTTTGAGCCTGGACTGACTGTATTGCATTCAGATCTCTCTTGGGCTGCAGCAACGCTGTGCCTGTAGCTGCACAAGCAGCAGTTTGAACATTGCAATGGTTGGGAGACTTTAGCAATACTTCCCTCCAAAACGTGGGCAGAGTTGGTTTGTGATCATTCCATGTCCTGCTGCAGGACCCCGAGGTTACTGCCTTGATGCAGAGTTGATGTTCTGCAACTCGATCATCTGAGGGGGGTGGAGGAGAGCCCAGTGCCTGCAGCTGTACAAATAAGGGGTTTAGCTTTTAGCTGCTTGGGTTTCAAGTTTGCCAGCCACTTTTGGTCAACTGAGTTGAAAATTGACTGTCTTTGCTGTCAAAATGTACAGCACAAAAAAAAAAATTTAAAAAAAAAAGCTTCAGACTTGAATTGAAATTAGATGTTTTGACTAGGGGAGAATATTTTTAAAGAATAAATCCCTTCATTTTAAGATGCAACTAAAATATAGAAAACAGAAACATCTATTCCTCTTTAGTTTTCTAGCAACTTTCTCTTACTTACTCCCCCAACTCTTCCTTAAATTTTGTCCAAGTTAGTTAGTATTTTTTTCTCTTTGAATTGCAGAAACAGCAGGAAGAATTTAAGAGGTACATGCTCAGTTTCAGCGCACAACTCAAAGAAGCCCAGTTAAAACTGGAGAATCAAACCCATCATCTTGTCTCCCATTTGCCCAGATAAAATGATGAGGTAAACTGTAGGTTTACTAAAAGCAGAAAACTCAGTTTTGAAGCAAAACATTGTCCTCAACTTACCCCATCTGGTATGTTCACACCAAAGTGCCCAGAGCCCAATGACAATACCACAGGAACTCGGGTTGCCAAAGGCAGCTTTGCAGTGCAAGAACATAAACACCCCCACAGGGATGCCATCCTTTCATGCATCTCATGGGACACTCTAAACATGAAGTTCTAAATCCATTTAGTAACTGGAGCTGTTAGGACTAGATAGAGTCCATCTGAGTCTGGGAAACCCAAAGGGGATTTCTAATTTTACTGTAATACAAAAGTCCTGTGCTTAATAGAGGAAAACTATATTTACAACCAAAAAGAAGGGGGGGGAGGGGGAAAGAGAAAATACATGGAATTTTTCCTGGCAGTAAAACAGTGCAGCTCATAGCTTGGTTATGGGAGCTGTTTGCTGTGTAGTTGGCAGAAGCTGTCAGGGACAGATTTACTCTGCAGCCCCAGGGGCAGGGCAGCAGAGCAGGAGGTGTGGGATGTGCACTGGAGGTGATGCCCTGGGGGAGCTGCCATTTCACTGAACAACTTCTCCTCCATTCCAGGCTAACTTAAGGATAACATCCTGCACACTTTCACAGGTTGGAGAGCACTGTTCCTGTTAATTGTCAGCTTGTGACTTCTACTTAGTGGTCTCTATCACCCTGTTCTGTAGCAATGTTGGGTGTGTGGTAAACAAACAGATGCTCTGTATTATTATTTTTTAGGTGTTTCCTAATATCTACTACAGAGGAACTGCACAAAAACTGAACTGGTTTTGCATATGGCTGGTGATGGAAAAGTTATCTTGGAATCCCCTGTGTGCAATGTCTTTATTTCTACCAATGTTGACGTGCAACCTGATTTTGACAGCTGGTAGATTATGGCAGATCTAATGTCCCCAAACCCCTGGAAACAGAGATGTAGATGAGTCATTAACTGTCAGTGAAAGAAAATGATGGCTTCTATTTAAGCAGAGCTAATGCCATTTTTCTTTGAATAAGCTGCCAAAAGAACAAGATCACAAGCTGTTAGAAAAACAACTTGAAGAAGCTGTAGCTGTGATTTGTGTCAAGCTCAGGAGAAATATAGAATCTGTAGGCAAGAGCAGACATCATCAGAATAGCTGTGACTCTGAGACAGAAAATAACCCACCTGTGAGAAGAGTTGTTCAATGTTGTATCAGTTGATAAACAGCAGCATCACATATCTATCATAACTGGTTTTTATTTATTAAAGCTGGGGAATGCCTGGCTACCTGTGCTTGGACTTCAGGTACTTTTCTTTCACCCTCCTCTAAAATAAATAGTAGCACTGAAGCTGCAATGTTAAATACACCAGTCCTAAAAATTACCATTGCAGCTTAATCTAGCTCCTCCCATTAATTTATTTATTTACTTTAATCACAAATGGGAGAAAAGGGGGAAAGAGGTGGTATTTAAGTTCCCTGTATGTAGTCCCTTGATGCCTATCTCAATTAGAAGGAAGTGATAGGGACAGATTCAGATTTGGGTATAGGGACTGATTGGGATTTGGGGATAGGGATAGATAAAACAAATACATCTGAATGTGTGAGGTAAAGCCAGATACATCTTGTTTTATGGGCTGCTTTTAGAAACTTGGATTTGTTTTCTTTCAGCCTAGAGCTGCTGATAACTGGAACTGTTTGTAACTCCCATTCCCAGCACCTTCTTCCCTCCAGCTCATTCCAGCTGCTGCTCCAGCAGCTTCTTGCTGGGCAGTGGTGACAGAAACAATGTTAGGGGTGAGACAGTGGAGAAAACTGGACTGTTATTCAGCTTGGCTTTGTGGAGAATACAGGTATATGCTCTGCAAAACAACAGGTTTTTATTTGCAAAATCAGAAGCTTTTTTCCAGAGAGCTCTTTAGAGGGCAAACCGGAGGGCAGCCAGCAGCAAAACCATTTTCTAACTTCAGAGGTGTTGCTCTCAAAGGCCAGCATAAATCCTTGAAGCATTAAAGCTGTGAAAACAAATTGAGAGAAGAATGGAATGAAATTGTTCTTACCCAAACAGCAAGCCAGGTTCACATGCTTAGAAATAAAATTACCCAGAACAGTGCAGAAGTTACACTGCTCCCTGCTCTGCTCTGCAGTGATGAGTGAGCCAGTGCAGCTGGGGGAGAGCAGAATTATTGCACACAGAGGGTGGCTGCTGCCAGGAGGGCTCTGCAGGAATTGGGGAAGGAAAGTGAGGCTTTCCTGCAGGGGAGGAGAAAGAGGGGATGCTGTGGCCTGTGTGGGGTGTGATGGAGCTGGGTGAGCCATACAGAGGAGCTGCAGCAGCTTTTTGGTTCTCCAGCCAGTTCTGTGCTCAAACACTTTCAGCCAAGTCATGTTTAGTGCTTTACTGAAGAGAATTAACTCCTTGTAATGCTTTTTTCATCTCTGGATTTTAAGCTTCTTGCCTTCTTACATGGGCATGCTTTCTGCAACTATTGTAAGTAGCTAGCTTTGCTCCCTCCAACCCCATGTAAGCTGAGAGAATCCTGAATTTATGAAAAATAATGAGTGGATGGATGTGATCTCCAGAAATGGGGCAGGGAGGGCAGGTATGCAGATACCTGTGTTAGTCTGTCAGCATTTCTCACTCTTGAAAGACCACAAAATGTACTGAGAAAACTAATCCACCACTGAAAGCTGACTTGCCTGAAAAATCTACAGACTTTTCAAAGAATTTATTTTTCTCTCTGACACTTGCCATCAATTTATTTGCAGCTCCTGTTATGAGGAAATTACATAAAAACCTCAGGAAATCACTTAATGCTTTTTAAAACACAGTGCTTTAGATGAATTATTACTAAATGTGCCTTTGTGTTTTTAAAGTATTTGAGATCTAGTTAATTAACTCTCCCCATTCTCAAATTAAAAGCTGATAATTACTATTACATACTTTTAAACTGAAAATACCAGTGCCTTAGCCCTACACAGATCCTAGGTGAGCAGCTAGCTGACACCTCAACTGAGAGAACCATCAAAATAACAAACATTTTTTTTTCCTCTCTTTTGAACTTCTCAGCAGAAGAAAGGTGTTGCTGTTTTCACTTCAAAGGAATTGCTGATTGTTTTCCAAACTCACTGTGGAGCTGAGATAGATGCAGAAGGTGTCCTGAAGCTCAGCCTGACCTTCATATGCCAGCAAGGTCAGCACTTCATTTTTATGTTTTCTGTTGGTGAAATTCAGCTTCACTGGAGTGACTCCTGGTTAACAGCAGTCATCGTTATCAGACTGGGAAGAAATCTGAGAGATCCAGACCAAGCTGTCAGCCCAAATATTCTTGAGAGCCTTGGTAGGGAATAACACTGTCCCATTTTATTAAAATGAAAGTGAGGGTGATGAGAATGTTCAGAATTTTTTCCATATTTTAATTTTTTTTTTTTTTTTTGGAGTAATACATAAAAATTGCAGAAGTGCAGAAGCCTGGTTGGGGGGGATGATGATCTGTAATGTACAATCACTGCTTTGGGGCTCTCAACTTCCACATTTTGAAGCAAGAAAACTCTAAATAAATAATAGATAATTATATGTAATATATAAATATATAATATAAAGTAAAATAATGGGTTTCATTATTAATGTAAGAACTTGTGCTGTGTATTTTAGTATCAACCTAGAGACAGGCTATTAGTTCTCAGAAAGTGTTGCAGCCACTCAAACAGCTGGTTCAAAAAGACAATTTAGAAGGGGTTTTATAACCCAGCCATAATCATGGAAGTGCTGGAGCTGGAAGGGACTGCCATTTGGTCACCCCTTGTCCTTCACACCACACACAGGTCACTCAGTGGTGACCACAGGACAGGGTCTATTCCAGTGATGTCACCAGTGAAAGGGCCAGAAACCAGCCTCTGGGGTCTGTTCCATTGCATAAAACTGCTCCTCCTAATTTTTTGCTGATATTTATCACAGTTCTCCCCTTTTGCACTTCACATCCACTATTTTTTTTTCCTGCCCCCATTTACTAATGAGAGGGATTTTGTCCTTTTGCCCCTGGGACAAGGGAACTTACTGAAACTCCTCACCAGGAAATTTGGTCCCCATGGGTGTCAAGGAACAGAACAAGGTATTCAGAGATGTATCTGGACCTCTTGAGTATGCAAATGCAGTTTGAAATATCTGTCCTTAAAATGCTGATGGCTGCTTTTCAGGGCAGATCATAAATGCTGTGAGAACTAGTACCTGTATTAGGCTCAGAGGGAGCCTAAACATAAATCCCTCCTCTTTCCAGCCACATGCTCAAAGATTTTCATTGCCCCTCTCCTTTGCCTATTGGTGCCTCAGGCAAATTCCTCATTACCTGACACTAAAACAGGGATACAGTGATCTCCATCCTGTACCCTACTGTTTCCTACTTCTGTTTTTGATCACTTGTTAAAGAAAGAAAACAAAGAGAAAGATGTAGCTGGCCAAAAATTCCTGACCCTTTGGGTGCCCTTCAGGTTTGTATTCAGACCTTAGTGGGAAGTTGCCTGTCTCTTATCACAGGAAAATTGCAGTCTTCAATTTACAAACTCTCTGTCAAAACTGCTCTGTTTTGTTTTGTTTTTGTTTTTTAATGGTCTCTTGAGAAGAGCACTTTTCCAGAGTATGGCAGAATTTCTGGATCCTTATGTTGAATACAGTAGGTGATGCTTTCAAATATTTTGGCTTTTAGAGTTTAAGAAGTTGTGAGGTGGGATCATCAGTTTGATCATCTCATCTGAGTGCTGTGAAATGTGTCCTTCAAGCCAAACAAACCCACCAGCTAAAAGATTCTGTGTACTCTCTAATGTACTTCCAAAACATCATGAAAAAGCCAAATGGCATCAGACAGATGCATCTGGGAAGTGTTGGCTGATAAGTTATCAAGGTGATGCATTAACCACTAATTAATGCAGCTCTTACTAGAAGTTGAATCTCATTTTGTTTCGTTTTCTCCCTGGGGATGTCACATGGGAACATGAAATGTCTTGCATGAGTGGAATTTTGGGCTCTAACTCGTGATCTTTGGCAATTAGTATTGCAGTGATGTTTTTAAAAAGTGTTTCTTTCCTACTGTCTGCATCACTCATTAGTTAAAATGCTCCACAAGGAGCAAATAAGAAATTTTCCTCTATTGTATATAATTTAATATAAATAGCAATGCTACTTAACACACAGGGCTGTGATTAGGAATGCCCCTTTTCACTCAGGCTGGTTTGGGGGAAACAAGACCAGAGGTTACTTTAGAGGAGGAGCAGTTACCTAAAAAGAGAAAAAAAAAAAATAGAATGGAGTGTCAAAATGACTTGCCTGATGTCACAAGGCAGGTCAGTGACAGAGCTGGGACTGCAGCAGTGACAAATCATGGGTCTGGTTTGTCTTATTCTGGGAGACTGGGGGAAGGAAAACAACACTGGCTTTTAAAGAGTACAGTGTGCATAGCTTTCCACACATTAAGTGATAAAAACACTTAATTTATCCATTTTTATAAACTAATTTAAAATATAATTAAAACACTTTTAATTTTATGACCTGTAAATATTTCAAATCTAGTTTTTCACTTAAAATTGAGACAGTTTCTCTTTCTTAAAGTGGCACAAAAAAGTTTTATTGTAATCGAAATGTTATTGTTCCAATCTTTATCCTTCATTCAACCTCTCCATCAAAACAAAAAGCGAACAAGTTTGAGGCAATCACTACTTTAGGTAAAAAATGACCCGCAAAATAAATGCAAGAGGAAAAGAACCATTAAATTCTAGCTTAAATAAGGCACCTCACACTTGAATTTCAAGAACTCTATGAGGTAACTAGGATCATGTCTACAAAATATTTTGGTATTTCTTAATAAGGAAGAAGAAACTATTTCATGAAACTGCATATTTTTAAGCCATGTTTGTTGGAAGAATGGCTTCAGCTGTTCTATGAAGGCTGTCAGTCCAAGTGTGCTGCTTTAAAAGCCACCATTCATTCCTTTTGTTTGGAGGAGGCTCTCTGAGATACGAGAGGACTTTCTTTAGAAGAAGATAAAGCTGGAGGCTGGATGGGCCATGTCTGCAGACCCGACCCCACGCCAGGGGCTGTGGCCTCCCTCCTCCTTGCAGTGCCTGCCCCCAGGAGAGAGCCTGGACCAGGAGGCAGAGGCTGGACAAGGCTCCTGGAGCAGTTTCTGTTCTGCCAAGTACATGAAGAGACCCCAGGAGCCGAGCAGGATTTTAGGCTTTCCCTCAGGTGAGCATGTTCAGCACCCAGCAAGTGTTCCAGGTCCTGCCCTGGCTGCTGTGTCTGTCAATTCTTGTGGCTGGAGGATGGGGGACACCTTGCCCTGCCCGGCTCCAAGGGGTGCTGCCCTGACAGGATAGATGTGTCCTGTTCCTCCAGGGCACTGCGAGGTGGAAAACCAGAATCAGTGCACAAAACCCCCTCCTTGTGCTGCCCATGGTCACACAGCCGGGTCTCTTTGGGGTTCCTGTCACCCCAAAAATCCCTGAGCCACCTAGACCTGAGGTAGACATGAGATTCATCCTGTCTTGACATGACTGGAGGATGTAGCCTGGAGCCGTGCCAGAGAAGGTTCAAGTTGGACATCAGGTAGAATTTCTCCACAGAAAGGGTTGCCAAGCATTGGAAGGGGCTGCCCAGGGAGGTGGTGGAGTCCACATCGCTGGAGGTGTTAAAGAAATGATTGGAAGTGTCATTTAGCGCTCTGTTTGACCATGTGTGATGGGTCAAAGGCTGGACTTGGTCATCTGGGAGGTCTGAGACTCCCCGTGTGCGGAGCTCGGCAGGGCCGGGCCGGGCCGGGCCGGGCGCTGCTGTCCCGGGGCTCTGGGAGCTGCTGCGGGAAGGAGCCGGAGCGGGGCCGCTCTCCGAGGGAA
>WEIU01004914.1:198849-217207 GCA_013389925.1 Aegithalos caudatus | reverse complement strand
GGCGTCAGCCGCGTTTGCCGGGAGCGGGAGGGACCGTGCGCTGCCATCATGTGCGGTGAGTGACGGACGGCGGGGCTGAGCCCGGCCAGACAGGGACAAGGGCCGCTTTGTCCCCGGGCCCGGCGGCGTCGGGCTGCGGGTTCGCCGGGGACTGGCCCCGCTGCATCCATTTCGGGCGGTGGGAAGGACAGGGAGCGCCTGGCAGGTGAAGGTGAGGCCCCTCCGCCCGCCCCTTCTCCCGAGGAGCGGCGGTCGCCGTTCCGTTCCTCCCTCCCGGAGCTCCCCGTGCCTGGCGGAGTGTCCCCGGGTCTTGGGATGGAAATCGTCCCGTTCCCACCGCCCGGCTGTCCCGAGGGATGTCCGGGGAGAGTGGTTCACCTTTGCTCCTGGTCCCGCTGCCTCTGATGCACGGGATGCGCTGGGCTCCGGTTTTCCTAATCCGGGACTAGGGATTGATTAATCGTGATTCATTTCCGAACTGCGGCGATAAGGGAAAGTTTGTGGTTTTCAAATAAAGGCGGTGAAGGAGCTTAATTCTTAGCTGTTGTGAGTTTATTCACCTCATTTTATCTAATAAAGATGAGATGGTAAAGATAATTCCTATAGTGTGTACACAATTGCTTAGATATGATTTGGATCAGATTGAAATCAAGGTGCGGGTTTAGAAACTGCTAGTGTAATTGTATTTAGTTATGGAGGAAAGTTTAGTGAAATTTTGCCTATCTGTCCCTGACATCACCTCTCAGGTCTGATGAAAGTAGAAAAATTTGCGCTTTTACCTCTTAGTCGTCATCAACAGAACCTCTTTGTGGGATGCAGACTGAAAGTGAGTTGAGTTACTGCTCCCAAAATTGTACTTTCTGAATTAGGTATCTTTTCCTTGCCTCCACATCCCTTTTAATTGTAACCTCAGAAAGAGCAAGGAGCTCAGGAGTCCTCTTTCACTTGAATGAAATCACGAGGTGATATTGTTCCAGCTCCTATTGTTTGAGCTCCTACGTGACAGATCACTATCAATGAGACAAACTCCGTGCCTTCTAAACAAAACCCCTCCAGGTGAGAGACCTGGCTCAGGACCCGAGCCACCCTCGAGTATTCCCGGCAAGCCCTGAGACACGGGATGTTCATAGCAAAAATTGCGTGTCTGGGCTGTGTATTGATGGGGAAGTGAGGCTGGTAGCAGTGTTCAAGGAGTTCGGTAAGATCCAGCTTGGGGTGGAGCAAGTGACTCAGTATGAAATGGCAAAGAGCAGCAGTTCATGAAGGGTAAGTGAGAATAGAGCTGGTTTTTTTCCCATCAGCATTCAGAGACCTTTTATATTACATTTGTTTTCATGAAATATACCCAGCCGGCTATGCTGATCTCTGTAGGGAGTGTAGCAGTTCTTGAGACTGCAAACAGCAGTTTTGGAATGACTTTTTTGTTGTTGTTTTTATTTTTTCATATCTTTCCAGGTTTAAGTGCTGATAATAAACGTTGTTGTGTTTTCTTTGGCTTCAGGTAGCACATGAAGATTCATAGCCCTTGGTTTATGTTTTGAAAATACATAAGTCATAAATACTGGTATAAACATGCTCGTAA
The DNA here is from genome assembly GCA_013389925.1 of Aegithalos caudatus. Lineage (NCBI taxonomy): Eukaryota > Metazoa > Chordata > Aves > Passeriformes > Aegithalidae > Aegithalos > Aegithalos caudatus. Next base: position 215,625 of record WEIU01004914.1, on the reverse strand, counting down.
GGGAGCAAAGTTGAAATGTTATCATTCTCACATGTAAGACAGTATAGCACAAGTATTCAAGCTAAAGTATACAGGGTTTAAAAAATACTCAAGATGCACTTAAACTGATGACCTCTTTTAAATCAAAGTTACTTTCATCAGGAAATGAAGTGGGCACTTTTTCAAAGCTAAGTTTCTGGCATCAACAATGTGCTTACCCCAATAGAGGTATCCTTTTATTTTTCAAAAAGTAAATAATTTTGTTCAAACTTCAAGTATAGGCTGCCCCCTTCTTGATTTTGGTGAACTCTTGCAATTGCAAGAATTTTTGTGGAATTTTTCCCCAAGAAATACTCAATTTATTTTTCCTCCTTTTGATGCTCTGCTTGTAAATCCTGAAAGGGGAAGCTCTAAAGTCTTGATATGCATGTAAAGCAAGAGCCTTGCTTTCAGTGTCTGCACATGATTGAAGCTGGTTTTAGTATGTTTTAGCAACCTTCTCTTTCTGTTTTTAGTATCTGCTCCTAAAGGTAAGCCATACATGACTGACCTAGTTCATCCTTCTAAGCAAACTGTGATTATGGAAAGTTAAAAACTAGATTTAACATTCAGATCAAGAGGGCAATGTCCTAGTAAAACACTTTTTGGATGCTTTTCCTGGATTCTATGTTTTTGAGTCTTCTTACATAAGCAAGATTAGGAAATGGCATCAAATACCTTGGGAAGGCCATCATAAAGGAACTTGTTAGCATCACAAAACTCTTATCATAAGTATGATTCAACTGAGATTCAGTCATACTGGTGTGCTTCCAAAAAGAATTAAGATATAAGGAGGCTTTATCAGAAGCTGTTCCTACATGAGTTGAGTAATGTGCTTTAAATCTGGCCAAAATGATGACTGAGGAGGGAAAAAATATGTGAGTGGATAAATCATGAAACAGAAAACGTACTAGAGAAAGTGTTACTCTCAGTGCTTAGAGTGAGATTTATTTCCCTTAACTGGAAGAGTTTATATGTTCTTTGAAGTCAGGCTGTAGCTATTGTTTTCATTTTAAATGGCCTCTGGTCACTTCTACATCTTCTAATGCACGTGTGTGGAGGTGCAGCTCCAGTTCCCTGGAAACAAGGATCTTTTTTAACAATTGCAGCACACTGGTAGCATTGTAAGGATGGTCCCAGAGGAAGGCTCTTCCTGGAGCTCTGTGTAGTGAGAGATGCCACATGGAACATACAAGGATGTTGAGGCTTAAATTCATTGTGAAATCTGGCCTAGAAAGTAGAGCTGGATCTGAAATGAGGTGTGTGGCAATGTTTTGGAATGATGTTGAGAAATTTGTATTGAAGAAATTGAAGAATGCTGCTCTTGAGGTTCGTGGTCAGTGAATGCCAGAGAACGGTAAATATCTGTCTGGAAAAATGATCAACAGGCTCTCAGTCTAAAGTGACTGCTTATAACCAGAGGCATTTTTCAAAGCATCCATGAAGAACAGTATGAAGCAGTTCAAATTCCCAAATACCTCCTTAAATGCAAAAATTGTCTTAATGTCTCCAATTAATGTTGGATGCGCTAGAAATAATTAGGCCGAGCTCCTCATAAATCTCACTTCTGAAGCAGAAAAGTATTATCCACTCTTTAATCTTTCCAAAATAATTTCAGAAGCAAATATAATACTCTCTTTGTCTCACTGTCAAATCAACAGTATCAATGTCTTACAAACCAGTGGAGTAACCAAATTCACAGTAATATTTATAAGGGAGATTTATTGGTGTATCATTGTAACAGCTTCTTCACTATGGCCATTTACAGTTCAAAAGCCTTAATTGAGGGGGAAGAGGGTGTTAAATTTCAAACAGAGGCTTCCTCTATCTAAAACACTTGTCTGAACTGCTTATCTGTTGAGCTCTAAAGTCTGGTTTTTTCCTAACTGTAGTCTCCAGTCCTGACTTGCTTGCAGAAACTGTTGAAACAGTGAAATTAGTTGTTTCTGTCTTATTCGGGTACAGATTTGCTAGAGTTAATAAAAGGGCCTTTTAAATATCAGGGTCCCAGGAAGAGCAGCAGGCAGAGAAAAGGAATGGTTGTGTTTTCCTTTGCAGGTGACTATTTCATTACACCTTTTCCTAAAGATAAAACAACATCCCCAGCACCCTTGTAATAAAAAAAGTCTGTGTACTTAAAAAAAAAAAAAAAAANAAAAGAAAAAATTAGGGTGGGGGACCAAACCCCAAAGTAAAAAAGCCTTTTCCTGGTAGATGAGGGGTCAGTTCTGGTCCCCCTGCGATGCTGCAGGAGCTGACTCGGGGCGGGCACCGCGCTCTCCTCCCCGGCCGGGTTTGGCAGCCGGGATGGTGCTGGGGGGGACTGGTTGTGTTTTGGGTGCCCCTGTTTTGTCCCTTCTGTTTCTTTCCTTTGTCGTCCTACCCTATGGATTTCTGCCCTTCCCTCGTGTTTTCCTTCTCCGTTCCCTTTCTGCTGAAGTGACTGTTGCACGCAGGATGAAGCTGGAGCCTTTCAGAAATAGATGTTGTGCCTCGTACCTACCCATGGGTATTTAAGGCCATGACTTGGATTACAAAAGTCTCCTTGTGTTAGTACTGGTGAATATATTCCTTCTTTGAATGCCTGGATATGAAATAGATCACAATGTTCCCATTTTCAGCTGTGGTTTTCGTGAAAAGTAGAGGTTTTTTTTAAGCTCTCCTAACTATTTAACTCTTGGTGGGTAACATGAGGAGTGTGAAACTTGCCAGTAAAATTTATGTGTTCTGTGTTGAAATGAGGCTTCTGAGTCCTTTATTGTATTTAAATTCTTTCAATTTAAAAATGCATCAGAAGGAATGGGAGGTTGGGTGCCCCTAGGACTTCTCCCTGACACTAGTTTTAAAGAGTTTTAAATTGAGTCTGAAGTGATGCAAATTTTTAAAATAACCCCTTTGCTTCTTTCCCCCTCTCCTTCCCCCTTTCTCTTTAAACAGGAATTTTTGCTTATCTAAACTACAGAGTGCCTCGCACCAGGAAGGAAATATATGAAACCCTGATAAAAGGATTACAGAGACTGGAATACAGAGGATATGACTCTGCAGGTATGTTAACCAACTCAATGAATTAATTTTAGCAACCAATAACTCATTACATTACTTTTTTGGGTACTTTCAGTGTCTGGCCTCTTGGATTTTTCTTTCTTTATTCTACAGATTAACAGATCAGAGCTAATTAGCCTGATTCTTGGAGTGCTACAGCTTTCCTCAGGACTTAAAATTGGCTGTTTAGCTCTGTAATTAGATGGCTGAGGTTAGTACATGTAAGCAAAACAAACAGGGTGTGGAAGATCTCTGTTCAGGGCCATGTAGTTTGTGCCTCAGCCTTTTTTGTGTCTGTGAATCCCAGTGAAGGATGGGGAAGATTAAACTTAAATTTGTCTTAAACTTGTCTTAAATTTGAGTAGGCTCATTTAATCAGGCAAAATATTTCAGTCTGTTGTCAAATACAACTTGAGATGGCTCATGTATGTTTTAATCTGTGCAGTGAATATAGACTTGATGCAGTTTCATATGAACATGCATAGGTCTAGCAACAGACTTCAAATACATCCCTTTAAAGGGTAATTTAAAAATACTCATTTCAGTGGTGTGTGCCTGTGTGTATTTTCTCAGCCTTTTCCTCATTCTAGTGTATTTCATGCTTTGAATAACACTTATGACTGTGTCCTGTGCTGTAGGAGTGGCAATTGATGGAAACAATAATGAAGATAAAGAAAGATTCATCAAACTGGTTAAGAAAAGAGGAAAGGTAAAGGCCCTGGAAGAAGAGTTGTACAGTAAGTGTTAAAAATTACCCCTTTATTTTGGCCTCCCAGTCAGATGCCATCTGCATCTCAGCAGAAATTCAGACCATAAAATTGCAGTTAAGATTTTGCATCAGCAATAACTGCATTGGGAAATCCAAGCAGCTAAATTTTTTGTGCCCCTCAAATCTGCACTTAAAAAGCAAGCTGATCTTCAGATCTAGCACTGTGAAATTGTCAGTCTGTACTCCCTTCTTTTGGCTGCTCCTTTGTTCAAAACCTGGGCTCCTTTGGCACTTTACTCATGTGATTTCTATGCTGCATGGCTGAAATGGTGAAACATGCACTCTGACAGAATTTATGACCATTTTAGCAGCTGGCTGTCATCACAATCTGCTTTAAGCAGTGCTTCCATCTGTGAAAGGCTGGGGTTGTGTTTTAATACGTTTACATTATAATTCGTAGTAATGGGGTCTGTTAGCCTGGCTGTTAGTACTGGCTAAAAATGCTCATGTCTTGGCAAACAAGGTTTTAATCACAGTTGCTTGAACTTTCTGAAGTGCAATGTCAAGAAAGCAAATGGTTTAAAAAAAAACCCAGAAGATAGCTTTTAGATTTTTGCCTGTAGGAATTGTCTTTGTGTTTTACTAATTGTATGTGTGTGTGAGAGAGAGAGATACAGAAGGAGAGAGGCAATATTAATTATTCAGTAAACTGAATTTCTCCTGTATAGAACAAGATGACCTGGATTCAAAAACAGATTTTGAAACACATTTTGGAATTGCTCATACTCGCTGGGCGACCCATGGAGTACCAAGTGCAATAAACAGTCACCCTCAGAGATCAGATAAAAGGAATGGTATGTAATCTCTGCAGCACCTGAACCACAGGAATCTGAAATCATTCAATCCACAGAGCACATATGTTCTCATTGTTGTTATGGTATCTATTTTTTATACTAGGGCTAATGTGTTGACATTCTATTTAGCTCAGAGACTTTTAAAATGAAATAGCCTCTTCTCAGGCTAAAGTAACACTAAAAGTTAATGAGATGTGTTCTCTGAAAATTGCAAGTGAATCCAAGTATGACATTCTTGTTTTGAAAGGTAAGACTGAAAATATGAATGCATAAATGTTGCCTGGTCCAGAAAATGGAGATTTCATATAATTCTTTATTTGAGATGCCTTGGTGCTCTACTAGGTGTAGTTTAGATCTCTCCCAATAATTTGTAAGCTCCTGCTTTCAGTTGTTCATGTTGTGATGATCTGTAGATCTGAAAGCTCTAGCAGGTGGTTCAAGTGTACTTCCAAGCTTTTTTCCCCTTGTAATTTTGTGTTCTGAATTAAATATCTTAACTTTTTTTGTTGCTCATGAATATATCTATCTATCTATCTTTTTTTTTCTCTTAGAATTTGTTGTCATCCATAATGGAATCATCACAAATTATAAGGACCTGAGAAAATTTCTGGTGAGTCTGCGGCAACTCAATTCTAAAACTAGGAATACTCCCCCAAACTACCATCACATTTTCCATGACTTTGGCAGAACATGAATTCCAGTTTTTTGATATCATCAATAAAAAAGCTATGTGAAAGAGTCTGCCTAATAAAGATACTTAGAAGCTGGTGAAGTGCAATGTGTTCCTGTAAACCTAAATGCAAAGTATTTATGAGTAGAGCAGCAGTTTGTGCTGAGATTCTCTGAGAGGGTGTGTGGAGTGGGCTCCCTCTTGTCTCATGGTGCTTGACAGATGCCAAACAATGTGTCTTACTCCAGTATTTCCCAAAGAGCATCTATGACATGATAAGTCCTTATATTTTATCTATAGTGATTTATATCCACTGGTCCAATGTAGTGCTCTGAGCTCTGACTGCAGTTTCTGGTGGGAGGCAGCTGAGAGACTCTGCAGTGTTTCTTGCCTGAGGATGGACACAATTTTTACTCTTCTATGTGATATTTCAGGAGAGCAAAGGATATGAATTTGAATCTGAAACGGATACAGAAACAATCCCCAAACTGATCAAATATATGTATGACAACAGAGAAAGTGAAGACACCAGTTTTTCAGCCTTGGTAGAGAGAGTTATTCAGCAGTTGGTATGTGGGAAATTGCTTTTTTTTTTTTCCCTGTACAACAGTATAAGACACTTGTGGGGTTCCTTAGCATTCTGCCTTATGCATTTACATCCTCTGCAGGAGTTCTTAGAAGATGGTGCAAATAACACTTTCAGGCTTCTAAATAATGCTTAATAGACCAAGAAATGAGATTAAAATTCTGGAGACTTCAAAGGCTTTTTGCTGTTAAATCTTTAAACTACAGTAGCAGCAGGCTTTGTTTGTTGAGTTTTTTTGTTTAGTTTTGTTTTTAGCAAGAAGTTAACACAGCTTTTTAATGAAGCAGTTTAATTTGAAAAAGTAATAGGAGCCTCTGGGGGTTTAAAATCTCTCATAAATGGCAGTGTGTTCCTAAAGGTTATTCTGATGGTGTTGAAACACTGCTGTGATTCAAGTTTGGCCAATGCCTCAGCTCTCCTATTTGGAAATAGATCTAACAAGCTGGACTAGTTTCCAAACTGTGAAGTGGGAATCTACTGTTACTCAGTATGTGAATGCTTAAAAACTTTGATAAATGCACTGCAAACTTGGAGAAAGCTGGCTTTGTTTCCTCCCCCAGTTTCCCAGCAGATGTTTTCCCTCCCCTTCCTGCAGTTTCTTGCACTCTTTCCACCTCCCCATCTCCTCTTTAAAGCAGCTCTGTAGGATTCCTTGGAGCAGGGCTGGAATCCACACCAAGTCAAGGCCTGTGTGGGTCAAGAAGGAGCAGCCCCAGGGGAAGGGAGGCTCCACCTGCCCCCAGAACAGGGGTGGAATGAATGGAGCCCTGGCAGAGGAGGGAATGTCACCATCTCTGTCCTGCTGGCAGGGTGGGGGACCTTGGCTCCTGCTTTGGGAATTCTCCTCCAGGAGTTTGCCAGCTGTGTTAGTACCATAGAGTTGTTTCTGGGTGTTTGGGGTGGGTTTTTTTTTTCTTTTTTTTTTTTTTTTTTCCTGGTGTTGTGGATTTTTTTGTGTGTTTTGTTTTTGAAATGTGTTAATGGGAATTTGCTGCTTGAACTAGAAATAGTAACTCCAGGTTTTTAGTTGAAACTGCATGGTAATGCACTGCATGCAAATTCTGATTGACAGTCTTACTGAAAGTAAACATCTTGCAGCCTTCATGTTGATTATGAGTAACATCTCTGACATTTTCATAACCTTTGCATTGGGGTTTATTGTTTTTATTTATAAAGAGAGGCTAAGTGCTCACTTCCTGATCTTTCAGCTGTTGCACTGTTAATGTGCATGTCAGGTTGTTCTGCTCCCTGGCCAATTCCTTTAAAGGTGCAGCCTGCCCTCCAGGAAGGGATTCCTGATAGCAGTTCCTTCAGTGCCTCTTCAGAGAGGGGCCCCATGAGATGCAACTATTTGAGATAAGTTGTTCAGGATCTCTTTTTTTTTTTCCTCCTTTGTGTTTGTGGTTTCCAGGAAGGTGCTTTTGCATTGGTTTTCAAGAGCATCCATTACCCAGGTGAAGCTGTTGCTACCAGGTTAGTAGAAGTCCATTTTATACATAATGCATGCTTTTTATTAGGTTAAAAAAAAAAGCCAGCCTCTCTTAAAGATACTAAAATATTGATGTTTAAAGTGCTTAATTAACCAAAATCAGTGAGTCAGTAAAGAATCTGTGTATCTTGTGTTCCTAAATTTGTTTTAAGAGCATGCTAACATGTTTCCTGTATCAAAAAGGGGAGAGGGAAGGGATATTGTACAGTTTTAGTTCCCATTGAGTAAAGAGATAAGTATATTCATGTTGGCTGAAAGACCATCATAGTAACCAGTTATACAAACAGTGTTCTATAGCTGTCAGAGCATTTATGATGTCTTTTGGTTAAGTTCTACTTTTATTTACAACTTGAAAAACAACTTTCAGGAAATGTAAAGATATTAAAATAGCAAGTGACATAGCAAGTGATTAAAATAGCAAGTGATGGGAATAAAGACTGTTTTATATTACAACCCAAGAGCCCATTGCTTTGGTGGTCTAAAATAAGACTACATTAAAATTTTGAAATGCCATCTGTACCATCACTCCAGCTGGAGAACATCTTCTGAAATGAACTATTCTAAATGTGGTTCAGGTTTGGGTTTTTAGGGCTGAGGGATTTAAGAGAAGCTAATCTTGTAATCTGAGTGTGACTTGTTCTTTTATTTCTGTGGGGTTTTTTTAACAAGGTCTTCAGTGACATGTAACCCATATAATTAAGAAATTATCTTAATATTCAACAGTTTCAGAGGTGCAGTAAGAATGGTTGATGCCTCTGAGTTTGAAAGGCTAAAGAGTGTAACAGTATTTCAATTCTAAAAAGCACGGGAGCTTATAGTTTTCTCACTTTAGAGGCAAAATAAGGAAGGTTTGGTTCAAATTGTTCCCTGTACTAAGCTGTTTTCTGATTATTGGAAAGAAAACAGCTGGTTCATAAACATTTTCCTCTACCTGGATGTAGTTCATGGGTAAAGAATCACCAACACACATGGTAAATAAGGATATAATAATATTTGGTATTTGGTGAATCTTACAGAAGAACCAAGTTTGTATAACTCCTGCCATGTAATGGCCTCAACATCAAGGCTGAAGGAGGATCTTCCTATTTAGGGAGCTAGATGGGACATTGTCTTTTCAGCTTCACCAATGTCTGGTAACTTCTTTGTATGCACATTTCTCTTTATAAAGCTGAGTGTTTTCCTTTCTGCAGGAGAGGGAGTCCTTTGCTCATTGGGGTTAGGAGCAAGTACAAGCTCTCAACTGAACAGATTCCAGTTTTGTATAGAACATGTAAGTTGATAAATGTAAAGACATTATTTTTAAGAACTGAAATCACTGTTACTTTATGATTAGAAATTAGGTTAATTAGTTTCTGTACCATAAAACTACCATCTGATGCCCCAAATAGCTCCTTGGCTGGGCATATTTTTATACTACTGAATGTATAGTTCCTGTGAAAATCCCTTGTCCCAACCTATCTCTGTAACTGTGATACTCTAAACCTCTATGGTCTGTAGTCTTAACTTGAACAGAATTGGTTTTGCATTTATAATGTCCTATTTCTTTAATAGGCAACATTGAGAATGTGAAGAACATCTGCAACTCCCAAATGAAACGACGGGACAGCTCAACCTGCCTTCATGCTGTTGGGGATAAAGCAGTAGAATTCTTCTTTGCTTCAGATGCAAGGTAGTAACAGTACTTCAGCTTTGCTGAAAATACTGGGTTTTGTTTGAGATTGAGATAGTTCTGGAAATCTAAGCTGTCTTGCTCTTATATAGTTGGCTTTCTGAAAGAAGAGCTTTTAATCCAGGTTAAAAGCCCCCAGGCTTGAAAAATGTTTGCAGTTCAAATGCTGCTGACAAACCTCCTCAAGTGCAATACCTGCCAGTTTCTAACCTCTATGTGAAATACACCCAGTGTAGGAAAGTAATTTGGGTACAAATCAAATGGACACTCATCAGCTGAGCATTTGGGCAGACTGTAGGTTAGTCGGGGTGGTGATGTTTTCAATTCACATATCGGAGTAGGAGAATAGTGGTGTAGCTCCAAGCTGGGCAGGAACCTGGGCATCAGGCACACATTTATCTTGGAAACAAGAGCATCACCTTAGCAGGATCCATCAAGGACACTGGGAGGCAACTTCAGAGCAGCAGGGATGGCTGCAGTGGTTCCTGAGCCTCCTGCTGTGTGGTGCTGTGAGAGTGCAGGAGGAGCAGCAGATGGAGCCATTGCCTTTAGGATGGCTCTGTCTGCAGTTATGTCCAAAAGGAAGAGAGAAGCAGGGCTGGAAGTGCTCTTGGGGCAGATTTAATTGCGTTGCTATTACCAACTCTGACGTGTCAGGTTTGTCTTGCTTCTGTTTTATTTCTCTGTAGTGCTGTCATTGAGCACACCAACAGAGTGATTTTCTTAGAAGATGATGACATTGCAGCTGTAACTGATGGGAAGCTCTCAATTCACCGTCTGAAGCGTTCAGCCAGTGATGATCCTTCCCGGGCCATCCAGACCTTGCAGATGGAATTGCAGCAAATCATGAAGGGTGGGTTGAAATACCTGTAAATGAGTATCATTAAAGATGGATACTTACTGTTTGTGTAGTGGATGAGGCAGAAAACTGCTAATTTGTTGTGACAATTGCCTTTTATTCAGGCTGTTTGTACTGGGAGCTGACAATTCCAAGTTTTGAGACCAAGAGAGAATGGGCAGTCTGGGACCCTATCCATTTTAGCCTTGGAAAAGTCATAGATCCTTCTATTCATTTCAGTACCTAGTGAAAATGTAATTAATGTTAACATCTTGTAGTTTTTGGGAAACTTTGACTGCAAATTAAGAATTGAAGGGGAACACAGACATTTCCTTATGAAGGAATTTTTTTACCTTGTTAATACTGGGAAATGGAACCAACCAGAGTGACCTATCCATCCTTCTTTTCCTCTTACCTATTCTAAACTTTTATTTAGGCTAACACAGTCAAGTCAGTCTTAAAAGTTCTCTTTGCAACTAGAATAGACTTGAAATAACAAACCTAAGCATTGCCATGTCATGTTTTTATAAACAGGTAACTTCAGTGCCTTCATGCAAAAGGAAATTTTTGAACAACCAGAATCAGTTGTCAACACAATGAGAGGCAGGGTGAATTTTGAGAGCAGCACAGGTAATGGAGAGCAGCCCTTCAAACTTCACTAAGTTTGAAATTTGTAAATATGCTATCTAGAAAACGAAAACCAGCATTGATACATGTGTATTTGTTTGCAGTTCTGCTGGGGGGGCTGAAGGATCATTTGAAAGAAATCCGAAGATGCCGAAGACTGATCATTATTGGCTGTGGCACCAGTTACCACGCTGCAGTGGCTGTATGTTCCCAGCCTTGGTTGAAATGCACATATAATTTAATTGCTGGGGTTTCAGACAATAGCTTTTCATCTGCTGTCTCAGACTTTGTCTTTCATTGAGGGGTCTCACCCTTTTATTTGGCTTTCCTTAGTGCCACATTCTTGATTAATGCTCCGATGCCATTAAGTACCACGCTAGAAGTTAACTTTTTCCACCTTTTTTAAAGCTCTGGTGAGCTGTAATTACCAGCTTTTCTAATAAGAATTCAGTTATATTTTCTCTGACTTATAAAATGTCCAAATGTTAGTGGGTGGCAATATTAACAAATACCATGTTCTGCTTGAATATAGACTCGACAAGTCCTGGAAGAATTAACTGAATTGCCAGTGATGGTGGAACTTGCCAGTGACTTCCTGGACAGGAACACACCTGTATTCAGGGATGATGTGTGCTTTTTTATAAGCCAGTCAGGTGAGCTGCCTTTGCAGTTGTGTGGGTGCTCTAAGATTGCTTTCCATTGCACTTTGCATGGTGTCAGCGTGGGTACAGTTATTCAGAACACGCTTGTGCTGAATTTGATGCTTTTCAGGAATCATTATTATCCTCTGCCAACCTGAAGTCAAGGTGTGAATGTTTTCCAGGTGAAACTGCGGATACACTCATGGCCTTGAGGTATTGTAAAGAACGCCGTGCTCTGACAGTTGGCATCACAAACACAGTTGGAAGTTCAATATCCAGGGAGACTGACTGTGGTGTGCACATCAATGCAGGGCCTGAGATAGGTGTGGCAAGCACAAAGGTAATTGCTGTTCACTTTCTGACTTTCACCCTTCAGCCCTGTGGAATACAATTAAAATTTTAATTGCAGCACTTCAAACTTCGATCATATTCACTCTCTGCAGAATTAGCTGCTAAATGTTTTTGTTTTGTCTGCAGGCTTACACCAGCCAATTTGTGTCTCTTGTAATGTTTGGCCTAATGATGTCTGAAGACAGAATTTCCTTGCAGAAGAGGAGACAGGAAATCATTAGTGGACTAAAATCATTGCCAGGTATATTGATATTTTGGGTTTGAGGAGGCATAAGGGATGTTGGCAGTGTAAAATACTACTCAGGGATATTTCTTTCTCATTTAAGTTTCACTCTCCCCCTCATCCTGAAATGCAGACAATATGAGAAAAATGGACTGGTTGCTTCTGTACTATTTGCCAATTTTACAAGTACCCTTCCAAGAAATTGGAATTTCCATGGGTTGCGTTTTCTAATTACAGTAAGGTAGTTTTGTATGAGAAATATTACTTGATTGCCTAAATTCGTAGTTTGAAAATTTTAAGCTTCCCACTTTAAATCAGGATAGATAAAAGGAAACTAATTCAAGGGGACTTTTAAGTGGATGTTTCACAACTTCCTTTAGAAATTCAAATGGGATATATGACCAGTGTTTAAACCAATAGTTACTTTAAATTTATTACTGTGAGTAAGGCTGTAGAAAATATCCTTAAACTCCAGTCAAAGTTGATATGTTAGTAGCTGAATTGTATTGTATATTGGTTCTATTAGATAATTAGAACATTCTGCTACAAGCAAATTATTTTTTCCAGTTTTAAAAAAATGGTTGTGTTTTCTTTTTTCTGTTCCTCAATAGAAATGATTAAAGAAGTCTTGTCCTTGGATGAGAAGATACATGATTTGGCTCTTGAACTGTACAAACAAAGATCATTGCTGGTTATGGGTCGTGGGTATAATTATGCCACTTGTCTGGAAGGAGCTTTGGTAGGGACTTCTCAATACTGTTTAATATTATTTAAAATTAGATTTTTTTTCATTTCTGCAAGATAGTTTATTTATAGTATTTCATTGCAATTTAATTCTGCAGTAGAACTGCTGCTTATAACTAGGAGCATTTAATTAAACATATACATAAGGTGAATCTGGATATGATATCAGTTTCCTGTTTCTTTCACATAATAAACACAGTGTTTAATGAGTCTATTTAAAAACAAGAAACTAAGACTTTAAGTTGCTGACCCATTTGAAAACAACATCAGAGAAACACAATGGGCTGGAGATGCTCACGCATGAAAGTCATGAATTACGTTATGAACGTTGTGGTAAAATGGCCAGGTATCCATCTCTCAGAGGAGTTTGTGTTAAAAGTAGACTGCAGTAGCCAAGGTTGTGCTGTGTTTGGTTCCTGAAGTTCCTGTTGGTTATTACAAGTGTGTGGGCGAGCTCTGCTGCTGCCCACAGCCTGCCAGAAATCCCACAGCCCCCCGTGTGTTTTCACTAATACTCCATACTGGGTACATGCATTTAAGTGGCAGAGGTACAGCCTTGATGTTTTGCTTCTTGTGGCTGTTGTTTTTTAGAGCTGATTAAGTCCTTACTCAAGGCATTTCCCTTTTTTTTTTTTTTTAGAAAATAAAAGAAATCACCTATATGCACTCAGAAGGTATCCTGGCTGGTGAGCTGAAGCATGGGCCCCTAGCCCTAATAGATAAACAAATGCCTGTTATCATGGTGATCATGAAGGATCCTTGTTTCACCAAGTGCCAGAATGCTCTGCAACAGGTCACAGCTCGGCAGGTACTGTGTTTAACTAATTAATTACTACTGTGTCATAGGAGCAGAGATTGTACATACTGCATTGCTGCTGACTGTGCACCTGCAAAGGGATGTATGGCTGATTAGTATTAATTATTAAGTTATAAATAAGATGCTACATCTGAATTGCGGGTTGTTATTACAGGTTAACATCAGCAGTGAGATCTGCTTTCATATGGCTTGTTTGTTTTGGGGTTTTTCTTTTGAAGCAAACGGAATAATGTTAAAACTACAGGGTGAAAACATTCAAATCTTACAATATAGTGAAAGTCAAGACCCATTATGCAAATCTGGCATTGCCTTTGTTAGCTACTTGAGTGTCTTCAAACACATACAGGCATGCTGTGAATAATATTTCAAAGCAGTTCTAGGCTAGCTCTTCACTTAACAATGTAAAATTTTATTTTCAGGGTCGTCCAATCATTCTGTGCTCTAAAGAAGACACTGAAAGCTCAAAATTTGCCTACAAAACCATTGAGCTGCCTCATACAGTTGACTGCCTTCAAGGAGTGTTGAGTGTCATTCCCCTTCAGTTGCTTTCATTCCACCTGGCTGTTCTCAGAGGATATGATGTAAGTGTTTTCTATATTTAACACTCCTTTTAGTGCAGTTTTGAACTTCCTCCTACCAGTGTAAAGTGAGAGACCCAGTTATATGGCATATCTAAGATTCACTAGCTATGAAAATAGCTAGTGAATCTCATAGTGAGTGTGGCTATAGAGGTAGCATTTCAGTACCAGTTTGTCAGTTTGTTTTTTTTTTAATTAGTATCCTTCTAAAAAAATTATAAAGCTTTTTTTGCTTAGTTTGATTAGTTAAGAGTGCAAATGGGACTTTTTCAGAGAACCTAATCTTGAAATGTGATATTGCACTTTAACTTAAAATAGGTCAGTGCTGTGTATGGCTTGGTTTGTTGATGTGTCAGTGTGTCAGTTTGGTAATGATGACTGCTTTGGAAAGGTACCCTGTGCAAAACAAGTATGTATTTGTTAGGAGGGTTTGGGAAGCACAGATGAATTCAGCTGCAAGTCATTATGTGCAGATCTATAGCCTGTTGTGTGTGTGTGTTAATGTGTCTAGAACAAAGCAGAACTCATTAGGAAGTCTGAATCAGTTTGTTTTATGAACTGTCAAATGCAGAATGTCAGAATTACTCTGTCATACTGAAAGCCTGTCTCTTCATTCTAGGTGGACTTTCCAAGAAATTTGGCCAAATCCGTTACTGTAGAATAACAGCCAAGAACAGCTGATGTCTTTGTCACCAGACCTCTGAGTTATACTTGTACAATGTGCTGTTCTGAATAGATAGGTAAATGTTTTTTTCTAAAGAGAATGACAGTGTTAACTGGAAAGTGTCAGAAGGTTTTATCTTGCAGCTTTAAAAGCTTTTGATGTGCCTTGTACCCAAGTGCTTTTGCTCACAGCAAATACTCCTCTAAGTCCTGAAATTGCCAAAGAAGATAAAAATTGTTTACACATGGTATACTGAATGAATTTTTTTTACTGTGCAATATATATATATACAGCTCTCTCCAGAGTAACTGTGAACATTTTTTAGCCTACACTACATAACTAGTTTCAAAGATATAGTATTTATAAGTACAATTTGTATAGCTTTTTTAAGTTATTTTTTTTTAGTATATTGCTTATCTGTAACATTGGTAATGCTCAGAATGTAAATACTGAGCCTGTTGATACTTCTGTACAGTTGTTAGGGATTTTCCTTCTTCATCCTCAAACTGGAAATTTATTGTCCCCTCTTCTTTCCCAGCTTCCCCTCCCCCATTTTGCATCTGTTTCGTATTTAATCAGTTATTTGCAAAGTCCTTCTGTGGCTGTAAATTCCCAGCTATGTTTTAAATTTCTGCTTCTTTCAACTGTTTTGAAAAGCCAGAATGCCATTTGTTTTGTATGCCACCCCAGCTCTTATTTGCATAACATGTATAGTGCAACAGAATAAGGGAACTGGATGTCTTTCAAGTGATATTTTTGTTTGAAGAGGGTACAATGAAATGACAATGCAATTAAAAGATTATATAATTCTTATTTTGTGGTTTGGTTTTCTTATGTGTGTGTGTGTTTTGGGTTTTTATTTGTTTCATTTTTGTTGGTTGTTTTTAACTTGATGACTTTATCTCAGGTCTGAAGAAAATCCTATTTTAGTCCCATACATATTTGCAAAAGCACACTTAGCTAGTTGTGAACCAACTTGCAGTAGCGGGGCACTTATAAACATGCAAAAAAATAAGGTAGATACACACAAGAAGTTCTCTGCTCATTTGTTTGCTTTTTATTTCCAAATATCCAGTGAGAGTATTTCAAATTTTTTTTTTTGCATTTATTAACTAAATATTTCACTAGTGCAGTTATCTTTATGATAGTCCTCTGCAGGCTTGGTTTTTGAATGTTTGAATGTTTACTTAGGTTAAGAGCTTGAATGTGTTACCCCAGCTTGTTGCTATAATAGGAGCTACTTACTGGAAACTGGCCTAGCACTTTTTATAACCACATAATAGAACCCAAATCATAATGGAAATTACAGTGCTAATCTGACCTAAATGCCAAGAATATGTAACTCTGTAGCTAACATGTTTTGGTAAGCGATGAAAAGGTCCCTTTTACTCTCGAGCTAGAATTAGTATTCTCTTCATATTAAAAAGTGGAACTATCAAAGCAGATTGGTGTCATCTAGTCTATATGCGGCATTTAATTGATTTATTAAAAAGATTACAGGTGCGTTTCTCTAAAATCATCTGCGAGAACAGAAATCACAGAAATGAAAGCACTCATCAGTCCTAGGAGAGGTGGAAAATTGAGTTTATTTTTAGGCTGCACCTGTTTTAAAAAACAACCAGTCCTCGTGTCAAGGCGGGGGGTATGTAATGGATAGAAGGCTTACGATTTTTTGAGTTGAAAATAGCTCGGGGAGGGAATAAATCCCTTCCCTGTGGAAAAGCTGTGGGCAGTCCGTGCTCCGGGGGTTCTGGCAGAGCCGTCAGGGCTGGCTGTGAGGCGCTGACCGGCGGCCGCCGTGCGACGCCATAGGGGCTTCTTGTCCAGGCCTCACGTCACCAAGGGCTTCTCCCGGCCTGCTGGGCTGTGAGGAGCCGGCCGTGACACGGTACTGCTGTGTGGGGATATCAGGACTGTCGTGACAGGCTGACGTCAGGCAATGACATAACTCCCGTGGCGGCCTGACGTCATGCGATGACATCACGAGTATCGTGACATGTTAACGTCACACGATGAGAACACACCGCGGCGGGAGCCGGACTGCCCCGTCACTGCAGGCCTTTAGCGCCTTCCCTTATATAGCGGCCAGAAGGTCCCACCCCCAAATCTGATTGGCCGAGATCCTCGAGCGGGGACTGCGATTGGCCGAAGCGGCTGTCAGTCAGGGGCGGGCCGTGCGGAGCACCGGGAGGCCATTGTGGCTGGGGCAGCGGGAGGCGGCGGCCGCGGCCGGTCCCGCCGCGTCCGACCCAGGTG
>WEIU01004914.1:136787-198689 GCA_013389925.1 Aegithalos caudatus | reverse complement strand
CCGCGCTCGGCCCCCAGAGCCCCGGGAGGGGAGCGGCGCCGAGCGCTGCGGGTCCCGCGCCGAGCCCGCGCTCAGCGGAGCCGAAGAGAATTTCTTAGCCGAAGTTTTAGGAAAGATGTGAGAAAGCTCTTTTTTGCTCGGTTCTCGCATAAACAGCGAAATTGCTTAGGGCACATGCACGTTTAAACTTTTTCTCTCTTTACACCAGCTTGCCCTGGCAGAGTTCTGGGATCCTTTCAGTGTTTGCGTCTGTGTGTAGCAGCTGAATGATACTATAACAGGTAGTGGTGACATTTTCGTTTGGGCTGTAGTAGTGTGGGTTGCTTAAGGAAAAAGGACTACTTTCCAAGAGTTTCCAGTTGCAAGCTACCTCCAAACTGCTGTAATCCTTAGGCGTTGCTCAGCTGGTGCTCTATACTTTAGATCTAGGGGTTATGAGTAGAGCAGTGAGGTGTAACTCGCTGTGATTTTATAGTCGGAATATTATCTTTTGGTAAATACTGTTTTAAAGATTAAAAAAACCTCTTGACACTGTTGGGTGATAGTCCTTATAAAAGGTACACCTGAATTAGAAGTGCTTTTGCAAAGGTGAATAAGAGAGTAGGGGAAGATTTTCTGCACGGAATTCCCATTTGTTTTCATAAATACGTCTGTTTGTATATGTACACATTCACTGTTAATATTGTCAGCAGTAGAATTTTAGCTTAAGGCTTAAAATTCAAGTCAATCTTCATGTTGTTCCTGTGTTTCATTGTCTGTAATAACATTTCTGTAACCAAAACAACCCTGGGAATGTGTTCCCAGTCTGTTTCATAAGCTTTTGACTTGAACATATCCAGAGAACAGATCTGGTTAATAGTAAGTTGCCATTTTAATAAATGTGTTTTAGGGAACTGACTGTTTAATGCAGGATGTATTCTCTAGTGCAGTTGCTTTCAGCTTCTAAAGATTCCTCACTGGAATTGTGTATAAGCCTACTGCTGGCAGGTTTGGTTTGCTGGTTGTTTTTCTAGTAGGAGAATAACAGGTAAGTATTAAGAAACTTATTTGACAGATACACTTCTTACTTGCACAGCAGGAAATCTATTTTTATTTGGGGGCTCTTGCCCCCAGAATGGATTGTCTGAAGTCCTGTGAACAGCTACAATCCCATGGCACCTAAATTTTACATTGATGGGTATGTCTGAAGTAATTCCTGATGCATTCAAGCAGCTTGAAGCCTGAGTGAAAGTCAGGATTCGTGGAGAAGTGCTTTGCACAGAGAACTAAAATGTGTTGAAATATCTAAAGCTTGTGTGTTCTGATGCCCCATTTCTCTCTTTGAGGCTTTTCTGAAGAGCTTATCCTCATCTCCAAGTGATTTTTGAAAGGTGCCTTTGTGCAGACAATGATTCTTAAAGGGAGGGGTTTTTCAGGATCAGGATAATTTCATTTTCCCATATTTCTTTATCCATGGTACAGAAATATGTTTCATTAACTACTGAAGAGTTACAGCATAGTTCATGAGTAGCTAACAAGTTGATAACCTGTAACTTGATAATCAGTTTATGCAAAAATCTGCTTTTTCTTGGTTTTGTCTCCAAATACTTGCAGAGGGAGAATCTTGACCTTCCAGCTCTTCCTTTCTTACAGTATTGAAGATTCAGTGAAAATAGCATAGCTGCTCAGGAACTGTTCATCAAAACACTTGGTAGCTCAGAGTGCATAGCTTTGGCATAATGAAAAGTGTTGGAAAGAAGAGTGGGATGTACTGGGAAAGTCTGGGAGCTGCCCTTGAGGCATCCTTTGGTCTCATGTTAGTGCTTGCTGGCTGTGGAACTGCATCTGACTGCCTCTAATGTTATTGTGTAGGAGATAATGTTTTTCTTCTCCCTGTGACAGAGGCAGAAAGCTGGTAGCCAACATTTTTTTCTAAAGCTTCTAAGAGGAAATGTCACATTTCTAAATGTCTAAATTGCTGCTGGAGATGACCCAGTTGAATGCCTGCCTTTTAAAATGCTGCATAGATTTTGAGCAACTAGAAGGTAAAAAGGACTCTAGACATTTCTTGAGAATCTCTTAAGACTCTTACAGTTTGGCTTAAACTCTTAACTAGGGCTTGGAGATCTTCCACCTATTTTACTGCAGATTCCTTGAGTTTGTCTGCTGACTTAAAACGTGGGAAAGGTGCTGCTCCCTCCTACGTGCACTGAGGAAGAGAGAAATCCAAATTCTGATTCTTGAAGCAACCAAAAGCTATTTGTGTGGCTTTGTGCCCTTTCAGGGTGGGTGTCTGGGTTGCTCTTGAGGCTTTTCTGTTTTGCACTGGCTCACAGATACTCGGTGGGGCCAGTGAAGAGAGAGACAAGCTGTTCTTTCTGTAACCAAAGCAGACAGCACAGAGCACAGCTGCTCTGGGGGAAGGGGCTCCTTGCATTTCCTGTTTTAAGGAACAAGTTTCAAGTGATTTGCCTGTGCAAATCACTCTGGGCTCTAATGGCATTATCTGTCATAGTGAATGCCAAATTATAAAGGGGAGAATTAGTTAGAGAGAGCTCTTCAGTAATTATTGAGGTAATTTTCTTGTAAGGTTTGGAAGAGGGATGGACACCCAGGAAAACTGTTGGTCTGTGCTCTCCTTACTATAGCACTTCAGACCTAAAGAGGTTGAGTCCATTACTGTGCTCTCTGATGTAATTACTTACCTCTAATTCATTCTTGACAGATGAATTTAACTTACACTCTATTGTGGCAGGAAAGCCTCTTCTAAACTAGCACAAAAGTCTTATTCTGTAGTACTACAAGGACACTGAGTGATAGTGTAGGGTGTTGTGGTGTGCATAAAATGGGAAGGAGAATGTGCTGCCATAGGTCTGGATCAGGGAAGGGGTGCCTGGCAGAGGTGAGAAGGCAGAGCCCTCCTTGAAATTTCCTACTAAACAAGGCTGAAGGGGATGTTGGAGAAATGGCAGCAGCCACAGGGATTTGGGGGGCAGTTTAAAACAGAACTTGTTTAGTTGTTTTAATCAAGTCATTTAATAAAACCCAGTCTTCTTCTATCCATGGACTGCATGGATGCCTATCATTGCTTTTATCTGTGTTCCCAGTGTTTGAATAATTTTTGATTTTCTTTCTGTAATACAGAAATTAGTCGAGTCCTAGCAAATAGCAGTCGTTCTAAGTTATGGAGTAGCCTTCAAGGAGTAGAGAGGTATATTTGTGTGGTTTTGTTTTTAGGGTTGTTCACTTAGATGCTTTTTGTTTCAGGGTTTGGAGTAGGAGCATGCATTTCCTTAAAGCTGTGAAAGCTGTAATTGCTGTCTGTCTGCAAGTATTTTTCATTAGCAGTGGTAATGCACAAAACTGAAAGAATGTTTGTTTAATGGCGTGCTGCTGAAAAATTCATATGTATTAAAATATGTATAATATTGCCCATCTTGTCTGCCTGAAATTAGTGAGATATTGAACATTGATTTTCTTTCTTTTTCTTTAAGATCTTGAAAACTTTGCCAGCTCCCTGAGAGAGAAAACTACATGACACTACACCATGACCGACAGCAAATGTGATAATCAGTTTTACAGTGTTCAAGTTGCAGATTCCACATTCACTGTGCTAAAACGTTACCAGCAATTGAAGCCCATAGGATCAGGGGCACAGGGCATTGTTTGGTGAGTAATAAATACTTTATTTAAATATGGAAAGCTATAAATATAAAGCAAAATTTGCATGTATTTCTGATAGAGGTGCCGGAACATAAAACACTGGTAATAAATTCTTTTGTTACAGGGTTATGGACTAAATAAATTCTAAACCAATTGCTTGCTATAGTTCACATGCAAACCTATTTTTTTGTTGTTGTTCTGTTTTTAGGGAAAATTAATATTTGGATAATTGCATAAATTAGAATGGTCAACAGATTCCTTCCTTTCTCATTAACCACTTTTATTTCTGTTTCCAGTTCTCCCATTGCCCTTAGAGTTGTGATATTGCAGTGTAAGGAATGACAATGGTGAGAGATTCTGGGTTTTACTCGTTTCTTCATCATGGCCCCCTTTCTTCCCCCTCTTTTATTCCCAATCACTCCTGTCCATTTCTAGGAGCCATCAATGCAGTGCCTTGCCATTAAGTGGCAGGATGAGGCAGATGAGTGTCATTGTCACTCCATGGATTAACCAGAAAGGGATGCTGTGTGAGGGGCTGGGCTGGCCAGCTCTCCCTTGGTGTGTCACCCAGCTTTGTGGCCCAGGACATGGGAGTCCTTAGGCTGATCCTGAACCTTAGTCTCTTGCATGGCACCACACCTCTGGGCCAGCTAAAGGTAAACACTTTCAAATGTTTTTTAGCCTGCAGCAATCCGTTCTGCACAGCTTAGTGCCTGCCCGTGTTTTGTTGGGCAAAACTTACTTGGTAACAGCAGAAATGTTTATTGATGTGGGTTTTCATTCCATAAACAGGGGAGCAAACAGATGTACTCAGGAAGTCTGTGATATTAACTTCAGCACAACACATGGTGGGCTGTTGGTGCTCTGAATCCAGCCTGCAGTTTGTCTTCATCTATAAAATCTGCAGAATAAGTGTGATGACTCATGTACTGTGAACAGCTCCTTAACAGCACCTGCCCATGTCTTGGCCTTTCCATAACCATAATCAGTTATGTAAGGAGGGAAAGAGGGCATTTCTGTGAGACCAGGCCTTGATTTTAAATTTTTTTAGCTTCCCCTCTTACCTGGTTGATAGGTGACAAACAATCAAAATGAGAACACCACATTTCATTCTTCTTTAGTGGGTTGAGTGATGAGGGGGTCCTAGATCTTGGTCAGTAGGATTTGGGAAAGATGTAGTACAGCACTGCCATTTTCCAGGTGTTGGTGTTCTCAGAGTTGGTTTAGATGGCGTGCAGGAATTTGGGCTGCTTGAAAGTGTTTTTCCTTTCATTAAAAGCAGAACATTTTTAAACCAAATGGCTTTGACCAGATCTCTGCTTCAGAATGCAGTGTAGGTAGTGTTAAGGTCAGCATGTTGGGAGAAAGAAGAAATGATTTGATTTATTGACTTGATTTATGGAACAACAGAGTGAAACATTGCATAAATTTTCATCTTCCTTTGAAATAGCTCAAGTCAAACAAGGTGCAACATCTTAGTTTCTCCTAAAATCTTTATGCAGGGGAAGGATACAAAAAAACTAGGAAGTCAAATGTAGAAAACTCAGTGTAAGAGTGTAAGATGAGTGCTATCCTGCTATGTTTGGGTGAAAAATTTGTCAAGTCATTAGGGTGGCACACAGATGTCATGATTTTTTTATCATCCTGTGTTTAATATAAAAATTAGGAAAAGTTTTTCTGGAGTTTTCTGTCTGTATTTCATTTCTTCTGTGAGAAATTTTTAATACCACCTGTGTCACTTTAGCTAGGAGAGGTCTAAATTTGTACTTTTTTCCTCATGATGTTAATGGGAAACTCCATTGGTTTTGCTCCATGTAGTTCTATCTTTGATATTAGAATGTAGGAAAATAGGTAGTTTTAAAATATATATACTTAGGAAAAATGGTAAATGAGAGCTCGAGGAAGATGAAAAAGCAACTCAGTTGTCATGTAGAGGATATTTCTAGCTCACACTGGACACAGGCTAGGAGAGAAACTGGATATACCTTTTGTATTTTATGTACAAAGCACACATATTTAACTTGCTGCACTTCTTTGTTCCTAAGCATTAATACATCTGAAGTCTGGTAATCTATTTTGAACTGAATCAAAATTACTTTTCTCCTTAACTTCCTGCTATCTTTTCTTTTTTTTTTTTTTTCCTTTCTTGTTCTTGATTTCCTAAATTTTCTAGTCAAGCTACAAAGTAGGAGGTTCAGGTGGAGTTCATCTGTGCTTAGAGTTCATATGAAGCTTGTCATACATCTGATTTGTCAGATCACAGGGGGACACTTGCTATAAAATTATTCCTCTATCCCCTGCTGCCCTGTGATTTACAGCTAATTCATGCAGACCCTTTTGGTTACTGGTTTGGTACTAATTCACAGGTATTGTCATTAACATGTGGAAGACATTAAACATAAAGGGCATTACCATATAAAAATTAATTTACATGTAACATCTTTTGGGTGAATACTGAAATATCAGTGCTTTCATGTTTGGGAGGAAAATAATTTCTCCAACTGTCTGGCCAGTTGCCTTCCTCCCACTCTGTGTTTCCTTTTGCACAGGCATAAAGGCTTTAAATCAGAGACTGATGGTGACACTCAGTAATGACTTGTGCATTTCACAGAACTAAGCTGAAATAAATGCTAGCAAGTCTTTAGTGTAAGTGGCACGTTGGTTCAAACTGGAGGCATGTCCCAAGAAAACACATCTCCTGGATGAGCCCTGCTTTGTGGTGGTGGTGGTGCTTTTTTTCAGGAGGGCAAACTGACTTTATGATGGGAAACTTATTATAATTTGAGTATTGTTCTCACAGGGAAGCTGTGCTTTTTGTTAGAGCATTGTAGTGTGATGGCCCTTTTAAATCTGGTGTCACATATAACTTGATGAGAGAGGAAAGGAGCTCACAGAGAGCTTAAATGTGCTTGGAAAAAATGTGAATGAGAATTCTTTCCTACCCTATGAAAGTAACATTAAATGGAAATAGGGTAATGAGGGAATCCTTATTTAAAACTGAAACTGTTTAAAGACTCGAACTCCTGAGTAGCATGTGCTAGGAATTCACATATATTGTGCCAAATAGTCTGTTTACTAATGAAGACTATTCCCACTTTAGTCTTGTTTTGTTTCTACAGATACATTAGCTTTAGATTTTTACAGCTATTAAAGAAAGTTTAAATTTTGACCTTAAACTGCAGAGGGAAGGAACAAATAAAAGTGAAAAACAGGGCAGATTTAGTGGTCATGGTCACTTTTAAGTCTTGTATTCCTCCCTTCAGTCTGAGTTTTCCTTATTTCCCAATTCAATGCATTTTTTCCACCCAGAAGCAGATGATGAATGTAATTTTCTGCTAAGCACTACGTTTTTATCATTGCAAACTACCCATGTACAGGAGAATATTGATCCTGGTAGAAGGGATCATGAAGACATCACTGTGACTCTACTTTAGCAGAGAAATTTGTGCTGCAAATACTAAATGATTGTCAGTCAGCAAAAATGCCCAAAAAATATTCCAAATATACAGATTAGGCAGCTGCGATCCTTCTTGATTTTAAACAAGCCTAAAATATTTTTAGATCTTGCAATTTTGGGTGTGAATCTTGAGTCAGCAGTTTCAATCTAAAGACAAAAAGGAGAGCAGGAAGACCTCTGATGAATGTCAGTGCTTCTGTTTGACTTACTTGTGCTTATGAAAAGTCGTGTAGTTTTTAAAGGACGTTTCTTTTCTGAATTAAAATTAGGTGTAGTACCAACAGATTAGTGGGGATACTTTGTCTTAAATCTTGATTTCTTTCCTTCCTCACTTCTACCTCCCTTTTTCCCCCCCCGCTCTCCCTCCAACAAACTTCATCTTGTTTGTCTTTGCACACTTCTAGTGCTGCTTTTGACACAGTGCTTGGGCTCAACGTTGCTGTGAAGAAGCTGAGCCGTCCTTTCCAGAACCAGACCCACGCCAAAAGGGCCTACAGAGAGCTCGTTCTTCTGAAGTGCGTCAATCACAAAAATGTGAGTCGCCCTTTGTGCTGCACTCTCAGCTAGCAGGGAAGCTCAGGGTTTGCTCTCTCACTTGTTGTTAGTAACCATAGGGATGGGAAGAGTGATAGCTGGAAGGATTTGCTGTGGGCAGTGCAGTTCTCCACAGCGTGTGGCTCGGTTTTTGGGTGAGCTGCTTGGGGAGGAGGTTTTTGCTGCAATGTCAGTGTTAGAGACCAGGCCTTGCTTTGCTGTATTTGCCCTTTTTAAGCCACATGTAGCAAAATCCTGTTTGGCCCTGGGATGGTTTATGGGTTTGGCCATTTTAACTTCATGGGTTTGGCCATTTTAACTTCATGGCTTTGGCCATTTTAACTTCATGGCTTTGGCCATTGTAACTTCATGGCTTTGGCCATTGTAACTTCACGGCTTTGGCCATTGTAACTTCACGGCTTTGGCCATTGTAACTTCATGGGTTTGGCCATTTTAACTTCATGGCTTTGGCCATTGTAACTTCATGGCTTTGGCCATTGTAACTTCATGGCTTTGGCCATTGTATCTTCACTGTATTAAAATCTTCTGAGCTTAGGCAAGATTTTTATTCACTGGTGTTTAACTGGTGAGATTTGCAGGGGTGCAGCACTGTCTAGAAAAGCGAAATGCTATGGACAGTACTTGTGAATTTTGAAATCTTTAAACTGTCTAAAGTGAGCCTTGATATCAATACTTCATTGTTTAAACACAAGAATATCAGGTTTATGTGGCTGCTGTGTGTTGGTACTAACAGGAACAGAAGCACTGGGGATCACTGAAGTTGTGCAGTCATCTCAAACTTCCTGCAGTCAATTAGCCTCACAGGGTTGCTTTTTAAAGTAAGTTTTGGTGAGGCCCAGGTGTAGCAGAATAAAAGCAAGGTGGTTATTAAAGGTAACAGTACAGCAATTTTAGCAGTTATGGAAATAGTACATCATAATCTAAGTTTAATGGGATGGCATGGGGCACCTCTGTGCACGTGGTGTTGGACAGCCTTGGTTAAAATTCCTTGCACATCATGTGATTTAAAATAAGAGATTATTATTTATGAGGGAAAATGGGATATATTTCAGACACTGGAGAGGGAGCTAGAAGGTGTCATGTAACTTAAAAAAAACCAAGTGATTTTCTTCTGTCTTGGTTCTCTTGGCACACATGCTGCAGTTTGGAACTATTTCTGAATTGGCAGTTTTTCAGCATATGTGAATTAAGTGCAGCCCAGTAACATTATAGTAACAGTGTGCACTTTATTTTGTGTAGTAACTTCTGCAGTAGTGGAGTTTTATGTGAATTAAAGCAGAAGTTTCTTCTAATGTTTGTTTTTATTTTATAGATTATTAGTTTATTAAATGTATTTACACCACAGAAGTCACTAGAAGAATTCCAGGATGTGTAAGTACTCGATTTTTTTTTTTTTCTATTTTCTCTGACAAATACTGGCCCAAGCCCTAGAGATGGATTTCCAATATCCTACAGACTTCAGGCTTTGAAAATCAAGAGTAAAAGTTTAAGTGGGCAGTGAATAGGGGATATTTACCTGTTATTCATCAGTTTGCCATACTTTGCTTGCACATGCAGCAGGTCTGTGTGCATGGTCCTTCAGCTCCATGGATCACCTCAGGATAATAACTTGGTCTGGATAACATGAGAGCAATTTCTTACTGCACCAGTCACATCAGCACAAGAGTATTTTGGCCTCCATTCAGAACTCAATACATTTCTTTTTTATTCAAGCATTATCAATTGTTCTAGGAAGGATTCCTGGCCATTTGATTGGTGGGATGTCCCTAGGTTCCAGTCAATGTTCTGTTTTGGTTTGTGAATGGGTTGCTTGGGTAAATGAGGGAGTGTTTGTGTCTGAAGTGGGTAAGTAGATGACAACTGAAAATTATTTTATGATTATTAGCTTTCACTGTGATAATCCTAATATTCTTATTTTTAGAGTAAAATACAGTGAAATAGAGCATTTGTGTTGCAATATCTGCAATCTCTGCATCAACTACCCTCAGTCTTAGTTTTTCATGATGCCTAAAGATAGAATTATTCTCTGTATTACTGTTTATAAAACTAGGGAAATTTTAATGTTTTGTGATGGAATATTAAACACTTTTAATAGTAGGACTTTTTGCATAGATAATTTTGTTTTGTAACTGTGATTGTGCATGGGGTTTTTCCTCATTGGTTTTTTGACACTTATGTTAGCAAAGCAGGCAATTTTTCTTAAATATCTCTTATGCTAAGATTGAACCTCATGTGAAAAGTAAGACTTGAGTTTTCTTAACTCCTTCTTTTTTGTGCTTTAGATATTTGGTTATGGAGCTGATGGATGCAAACTTGTGCCAGGTTATTCATATGGAATTGGATCATGAAAGAATGTCTTATCTTCTTTACCAAATGCTATGTGGGATCAAGCATCTCCACTCAGCTGGTATCATCCACAGAGTAGGTAGTAGTAGATCATTAACAATACTCTTTGTGAACACAATTTTTATGAAACAGGGAGGGGGTTGTATAAATAAGCACATACACCAGGGCAGGAAAAATGCAGTCATTAGTGAAGTGAATTTTTGGCTTATCCTGACTGTGGAGGGGGGTGTGTGGGTATTGTTCTGTCTGTTAATCCTTCCTTAACTGAAGTAATTTCTTGTTAGGATTTGAAACCCAGCAACATAGTAGTAAAATCAGATTGCACACTAAAAATCCTTGATTTTGGACTGGCAAGGACAGCCTGTACGAATTTCATGATGACTCCCTATGTAGTGACTCGGTATTACAGAGCTCCAGAGGTTATCCTGGGAATGGGATACAAAGAGAATGGTAAGTTACTGCAGTAATGCTTTCAATCTGCTGTCTGAAGTATGTCTCTCTTGGAACATAACTACTTGAAAAAGAGGAGGGAGGGCTGTTTTCCCCCTGTCAAGTTTCTTGTTCATGGTATTGGAAATGAAAATTATTAGAGTGTAATTTTTTTGTTGTTGAGAATATAATAATCTGCTTTTCTCCATTTATCAGTAACTGCTCCCTCTCCCCTGCTATAGTTGATACCCTGTCATATATTCACCAATTAACTTTTTGGCCATGTTTTTTATTCTCAAAAAAACTGTTGAGACACTGATGCTGGCTGGTATCAAAAAAACCCCAAACGAAAAGATCAATTTATAAATAATAAACCCTTTAATCACTGTAATTTTATTCTGAAACATCTTCTTTTGACAGTGTGTCCACTTTTGGCTCCCTGATTATTAAAATGTGCTGCAGATCCCTACCATAAACCTTGTGTTATATTCCCTTAAGTCTGCATAGTGCTCAAAGAGGCTGGGTGCTATTAAAACCAACACAGCTGTAATATATTGAACATTCAGCCAACAAATTGCTGCCAAGGAAATTGTCCTTGCATTATTGGGGGCTTTACCTGCTGATTTTTACTAGCACTGGACTTGTGTGCTCTTTGCTTTATCACAAGGGGTTGTGGATGCCGTGGGTTTGTATATCTGTAATTCTGGCTGTGGAAAACAAGGGACTTGTGGGACCTTGCTGGGCCCTGGATAATGATAAAAAAAGACTTTATTTAGTGCAGAAGGCAGCTTGTTGTACAGCAAGTGCTGATGTAGATTGGAACTTCAGCAGAGATTGTTCTGGTTGGGACAAATATTAATTATCTGCAGGACTGTGGGAATGCAGTGTGAGCTTTCAAATAAATAACTGTGGTATTTCAAAAAAAAATCTCTTTAATCTTTTGTCCTTGTTGTACCTAACATATGATAGTGGATATCTGGTCTGTTGGGTGCATTATGGCAGAAATGGTCCTCCATAAAGTCCTGTTCCCAGGAAGAGATTGTATCCTTCTTCATGGTCATTTCACAAGTGTAAGCACTGACTATGCTGTACAAAATACAAAATTCAGGAACAGTCACTTGGTGTTGATATGATTGAAAATTCACGTGAGCAGTTTGGTTTTCCACCTTGTTGTGTTTTACCGTAGATGCAGATGGTTTTGTTTGTTTTCCTCCCATTTGTTCATGATACTTCATAATTTGATCATTTCACTTTTATTTTCAGTTGATATCTGGTCAGTTGGGTGCATCATGGGAGAATTGGTGAAAGGTTGTGTGATATTCCAAGGCACTGATCGTATCCTTCCCTTGTCATCCTTGAATCCCATTCCACTTCCAACAGAAACACAATTATTTAGAGCTGGATAAAAGCATAAACAATATTTTCAATGATATGTTTTACTAGATCCACTGTACTCTTTGAAATTAGTGTCATTAACCAAATTGTTGAGCTTTCTATTTTATTTTCTTAGTAGAGTCCATTTCATGTAATTTATAGTGGTTGAATCCAATCTGTTACGAGCTTTTGTAGTTTAAAAGACAGATACTGCTAGGCTTGAAAAACAGAAAAATCTGGTTTTTTACTCTTGTTCTTTGTAGATAAGTGTTTTAAGCAAAAGCCTACAAAGTTACTTCTTAACTATGCATGGATTTTGCTTATTATTTGTTTGAACAGTACACTAATTTCTTTTTATTGCACAAATTTTTGAGTTTTAATCAGACTTTTTTTCTTGTTTATTAGTGCTTACTGGGTAAAGACCTAATGGCAAGCACACTGCATGACATCTTTTATTATTATTATTTAGCATAAAAATAAAAAAACTTTCTGGAGTTTCTTTTTTTTTTTTTTTTTCCCATTTTATGAAAATTTGATTTTGGACTTACTTTTTCTATAAGATTGTTATCATTCCATTTCTCCCTCCAAAATTTTTTATCAAAATTTCAAAGAACCATAATCTCAGAACAGTTGGCCTTAAAAATCACCTCATTCCAAGGGCAGGGACACCTTCCACTATCCCAGGTTGCTTCAAACTCCATCCAGCCTGGCCTTAAACCCTTCCAGGGATGGGGCAGCCATAGCCTGTCTTCATAATTGTGCTCTAAGTTTTTTTTTTGTGCTCCAATATTATGATTTTTGCTCATCAGCAAGGAGCAACCACCACTAAAACATCAGGTGCCTGTTCACAGATACCTGTGTATCTTACAGAGGAGGATTTCCAATTTTAATGCTAAATTTCATGACACTAATCTTCAACAGCTGATCATACATTATTTAGTAGTAAAGTGATTTAAAAAGTCTTTTTTTTTCTACCTTTCTTCCTTTCTATATTTATTATTTTTACCTTTTGAAGCCTTCAGACCAACCTAACACAATTCTTCATGGATGTTGTGTGTCTTTCCACCTGCATGTTGTTAGCATGGGCTATTTTGGTTTATTCATGAATAAATGAAGGAAATTTTGTTCATACTTGTTGAATATCCAAGTTAGCACTTGTGATTCTCTCAGGGCCACTGGAGCTCTACCAGTCTGTTTCAAGGAGTCTCCTCCCCTGACAGGGAAGTGCACAGCTGTGCTTGCAGGGATTTTTGCTTCTCCTAAGAGTTTCAGTTCTCTTCAGTGTGAGATGCTGAGGAGTGTAGGTGTTGTTGAGGCTTTTCCTGAGTGATCACTGCTGGGTCAGGTTCACCTTCAGCTGCAGGATTCTCTTGGCAGGGTGGTTTTTATGGGCTGTGCATGGCCAGGAAAGTTTCCTTTTGTTGATTGTGTTTGGGGTTTCTTTTGTTTGATTGTTTTTGTTAAGTCAGATTTTAAAATGTCTTACTATTTGAGCATTTAGAGGGAGCCAAGCTGAGCATATTGCCCAGTGCTTGTCCTTGACTATCTTCAGGAAAAGCTGCTCTTAGATTCAGTGATTTGTATTTGCCCTGAAGGTGGGTGGGGATTTCTGGGATGCTTGCAGCAGTGCTCTGGGTGGAATGAGATGCTCTGTGTTGCCAGGGTGATGGATGCACAGAACCTGCTCCTGACTGTGCTGGGGAGGCCTGAGTTACTGCCACTTGCTGCTGGAAATGGGAAATGGAGAAAATCCAGGGATTGTAGACACTTAAGGTGAAATAGTGCAAAAGCTTGGCTGCAGCCCTGTGTTTTTGATGTTCTTTCTGCCCATATGGAGAAGGGAACTGCCTGACCAATGCAAAAAGCACAAGGGGTATTTGTGCTTTCTTGGGAGCAGTCATGCTTAGTTGTGATTGTAATAAGGACTCTGTTTTCAACTTCTTCCAGAGTCCCAAAAGGCAAATAGGCTTGGCATGGATTAAATGCCTGCTTCCTTCTCACCCTGAAGTCTCAGGAACAGGGAGAGTGGCTTTGTGTCAAGGCTGCCAGGTCAGTCACAGAGCTTACTCTGCCTGCTTTTTACTGAAATCCCACTTGGGTTTCTGATAAGAAAGAGGCTTATTTTAAGTCCATCCTATGTTGAAAATATTTGTTTTCAACTTTTACCTTCTGTAAAGCACTTTGAAACTGAGATATTGTTTTTTTGCCTGTTTTTTACCTCTAAAGTGGGCTGGGATATTTTCTGCCCTTCCCTGCAGTCTTCTGAGGCCTCAATAAACTGGACTCTAATTTGATTATCTGACTAACCAGGCTGCTGTTTCTCGAAGGAAAAGCATCTTCTTGAATCTAGATTGGTGGAGATCTCAAATCAGTTTCTCAGCTAGGAACAAAATTTCCTGATGTATGTTAATTTTCTCTTTGTCTGTGCTTTGTTTTAGCATGACAGTTAACAATACTCTTTTCTTAATTTTGATTTTAATATAGCTTTTCCATTGGAATGTATTCAATAAGCAAATAAAATTTTCAATCTTTGTATCAGAAGTGTAAAGATTTAGCGTGGAGCAGTGACTACATCTATTTTCATAATTGTATTTTTGACACACTCACTGAAATAGAAGCACCTCAGTGTTTTTTAAATATATCTCAATTCAAAGGACAGCATATTTGTTGCTTAGTTTCCTAGTCTGTCTATGAGAATGGATAGGTTGAAGTGCTAGATGGTTGTGCTAGATGTGAAGTGCTAGATGAATGTTTGCAAGGTCAATGGATAGGCTCTGCTGGAATTGCACATTCTTTTTATCAGGTAAAACTGGAAAGTGTAGATCTGAGTTGACTTAAATATCAGGAATATTAATGCAGTATCCCTGAGTGGGATAAATGTTAAACCCTTCCCCAGCTGGGCTGATTCAGGCTCTGCTCTCTCTGTATCAAGTGTCACCATGGCTGGGGAAAATGCCTTCACTTGAGAGAGGGAGAAGGGACAGTCCTGAAGAAACAAGAGGCCCAATTTCAATTTGTGACTTGTAAATACTAATCTTATAAAATACTTAAATTTTGAATTATAAGAACAGTTTTACCTGTGAGTATTACCATGGTTAATACACTTAAACAAAAGAACCTGCAATAGAACCTTCTGGGATATAGATTTCCTGTTCAGAACTCCTCTGGACCTTTTCTGAAGTTGAAAAAGGAAAAGAAACCAACCCCACCCAAGCACCAACCAAAACCCCCAGCCATGCAACTACACCCCTGTGAAATATTCCAACTCAAAGTTGGATTTCCTTAGGAGACAGGTACAAAGTGCCTTCCTTTGGGTGGCTTGCATTTGTGCTTTAGGGTTTTTGTATATTTTTCTCTGCCTTCAAGAATCTTCAGTGTTCCTGATGTTACATTGCACTTCAGAAGATTCCACAGCAGCCTTTCTTTTCTGACCTTAGAGC
The DNA here is from genome assembly GCA_013389925.1 of Aegithalos caudatus. NCBI lineage: Eukaryota > Metazoa > Chordata > Aves > Passeriformes > Aegithalidae > Aegithalos > Aegithalos caudatus. Next base: position 183,446 of record WEIU01004914.1, on the reverse strand, counting down.
TGTTTTGCTATGGATACAACTGCTAAATCAAGCTTCTTTTGGATTCTGGAGAAGTATTATAATTAGAAAAAGATACTTAAGCATAATGCATTGTGCAGCACTTCCAGCCTGTCCTTCAGAATGCAAAATCTGAGTCTTACTTTTGTGTCAGTGTAGCTTTTTGCATGGCAGCTCAGAATCCTGCTGATGCTACAGTGCAGTTCATCTTTGTGTCCTCTCAAGTTTCTGTTAACATCTCAGATTTTGCAAGTGGTATTTTTGTAGAGTGCAGACTTCAAATTCTTCAGCTGATTTTCCTAAAGATATGGTGCAGATATTGATCAATGGAATAAAGTTATTGAACAATTAGGAACACCATCAGCAGACTTCATGAAGAAACTGCAGCCTACTGTGAGGAATTATGTAGAAAACAGGCCTAAATATCCTGGTATTAAGTTTGAAGAGCTCTTCCCAGACTGGATATTTCCATCAGAATCTGATCGTGACAAGTTAAAAAGTAAGGCGAGTTTTTTTTCCTCTCTTTTTTCCTATTGTGTTTATTTAAAATGTCTGCAACACACTTAAAGCCTAATAAAAATACTTATTGCAGTAGGTGTCAGCATTAGAAGCTGCATACCTTCTGTTTCTTTCATTTATGACAAGTTCTCAGATTGTAGTAGTAGTTACTAAATATGTACTCTTCCCCTGTCTCAGGATTCTGTTTAATTCCCTTAATTTTATAATTAAGAATAATGTTTGTCACTTAATGTTCTCCAAAAGTAATACTTTTTATTGAGATTATTGCTGATCATCTTTTTCTAAGTGCATACAGCTCCTATGTGTTACACTTTAGATAATTACTGAGAAAATAAAAAAACCCCAAACCCAACAATCCACCTTATTTTATTCTGTAGAACAGAAGTGAAATTTTGCAATGCATGTCCTGAGTTCCCAATATTTATTTCCTGAGTCAGACATTAAACTCTACAGCTCTTTTACATGTGTGTTCTTTTCCCTTTTACTTTCTAGCCAGCCAAGCTAGAGATTTATTGTCAAAAATGCTTGTAGTAGATCCAGACAAGAGAATTTCTGTAGATGAAGCCTTACGTCATCCTTATATTACTGTCTGGTATGATCCAGCTGAAGCAGAAGCTGTAAGTGTGCAATTAAAATACATTTTTAATATTCCAGTTAATAACTTTAAAAATACCTTTAATTTTAGTCAAGTGCATGCTTTGAACTCATTGGCTAGCAGGAAACCTTGAGATGAGCATTAGGGGAAGAATCAGCTGAAAGACAGCTGCTGGGGGGGAGATGATATAGTTTTGGAAGTGGTTGTTAATATTTCATTTTACTTACAGAAAGAGGTGCCTGTTTGGTGGCAATCCTGGGCTTTTTGAAACAGGGACTTGGTCTAAGGCCCTGTAAAGCCTTACAATGAATTTAATTTTGGTTGATGCTTTTAAACAGCCTTTCAGTGCGAGGCAGGTCTTAAAAGCAGATTCTACAGTTGTAAAATGAATGTGTCTTTGAGGTATAGGGAATAAACTGCCAATAGTGAAGGTAAAAAATGCTAAAAAAGTTGTTATTTTTAGATTTTTTTTTTAGTTAAGATTGTGTGTGTTAACCAGATATAGTAGGCACTATAGACTTTTCTTTTCTTTGTAGCCTCCACCTCAAATCTATGATGCACAATTGGAAGAAAGAGAGCATGCAATTGAAGAATGGAAAGGTGAGAAGTGAGCATGACAGATTACATTTATTGCAGTATCTTGTGTTATTAATGAGTGTGTCTGCAGCATGTGCTGGATTGTGTAACAGACTGGAACCCACTATTCCAAATAAGCAATACTGCCTCTGGCAACAGGAAAAGAAATCAGTGATGGAAACATGTGGTGTGTGGAGTGAATACATGCCTAGGTGTGTGAATGCTCAGATATACATGGAACATTCTGAAGTCTGTTCAACAAAATGCTGCAGTTTTCTTTTTTTCCTTCCCTTTTTGTTCTTAAGTGCTTGCAATCTATATGGCTTTTTTCCCTGATAGAGAGTTCTCTAAAAAAGAAACATGCCTCTTCTCAGTGTGCATTATTTAAGCCATATCTCTTGACAGTATTTACTAGTTCATTTGTTCTAGAAGTCTTAAATAGCAGGAGAGTCCTTTGGTCTAGTTTTTTTTCTCTAATCTCATTGCTTATTTATTGACCAAATAGATTTAACTGTTGACTTAAACAAAAGGATAAACAGCACTGTGGTATTACCATCAATTCCACCTTACAGTTTTAGTCAAAACCATTGAATGGTGAGGCAGTTAAAATTTTAACATCTGCCACCACAAGACCAAGGGTAATAGACATCTTTTATGACTACTTTGAAAGCTGCTTGCATTTGTAAAACAGCTTTATAAATTTCAGGTATTGATTCTGGCTGATCTATACACATATTCTCCTTAGGGCATGCCTGCACAGGTAGGCTTCAAATCATCTTTGATTACAGCAAGGTGGAAAAGTAAAATGGATCTGCTAAATGTAATTGAATGCATTTGTAAACACTGTTACTCAGAATTGAAGACTCCTTAATCTATTTAGATACTGTTATCTAAGTTGCATTAAGATATGATTACATAGACAAGCTTCTGTGATTTAAGTTACAGCTCTGGATTTTTCTGGGTGTTTTTCAGGTGAATGTATCCTAAGTTATCCTTGATAGGTAAATGAGGGTTTTCATACAGTATTTTAACTGTTAAGCCTTCTTCAAAATATCCAGACTTTCCTCAATACACAATGGAGATGGTTCTTCAAGAATAAATATTTGTGTATAATTTTGTTATCAAAGTAAAATTACCAGGGAGCTTTACATACAATCAGATTTTGAATCCAAATCTGATTTTTAATTGTTTTTAAAGTTAATATTAGTACAATGTAGGTATACATGAAATTTTGGGGTGGGATATTTGTTACTTTTAAGTGGACAGCTATGCTATTTATATGATATGTTGATTTTGGTACAGTCCTAATGTCTTTCTGTGATGCTTGAGAAAATCTGTAAAATTCTCTTACCATTGCTGTAGGGCTGGAAAGAGAGCAAATAAATACCTCTACAGTTCTGCTTCCAGACTGACCCTTTTAACCATTTCCTTGTACCTTGATACAAATGTGAATTGTATACAAATCCTCTGTGATCTTACAGTGCTTTTTCTGTCTCATTTTTCTTTTGTTCTCTCCTAAGAATTAATATACAAAGAAGTAATGGATTGGGAAGAAAGGAGCAAGAATGGTGTGGTAAAAGATCAGCCCTCAGGTTAGTCATTGTTTCAGTAGTTCTGTAACAGTGCTGTGATTGAAGAAATCTGCTCAATAATCCAGGTAGGCAAAGCTTTTATTGACTGGAACTTTTGAGGCTGATCTGCCTTTGGCAATCAGAGTGTGCTCTGTTTTTTAGTTGTTCTGAACTTGCAGAAAAACTTCATTGGTCTTTTGTGTCCCACACCCTGAGCTGCCTTGTCCCCAAAGAGCTCAGTCAAATGAAATGTCAGCACCAGTTGGCACACCTGGTGCTCAGGTAACTGCTGAGTGCTGTTCTGAGGCTCAGCATGAACCCCTTTCCTCAGGTTAAACAGCATTAGGGCTCCCTCAGGGTACTTAACAGTGCTGTTTGTGCCCATGGTGGAATCCTTGTGTTAGCTGCTGTTCTCACAGCTCAGCAATCAGAATATTGTGCTGTCTTATATTAACTGTATCTGTTGGATTTCTTGACACTCAAGTCACTATTCACACTATGCATTGTTAGCTTTTCCTTCCTTTCCTTCACAGAGAGGGAGGAAAATAAAAATCTCTTAAAAGGTCACCTTGGTTTTTGAATGTTAGGGCCCTTAGTACTTGCTTTTCTCCTTTTTTATTACTTCCTTGGTTTTCTAAGGATTCCTGTGGGGAAATTGCTGCTCACATCCCAGAAGCGTGGTTATTTGTGACTGTAATATTGTCTCGCCTCAGATTTTATTATGTTTGGTTCTCTTAGCACAGATGCAGCAGTGAATAGCAACACCAGTCCTTCCCAGTCATCATCTATCAATGACATTTCATCCATGTCAACAGAGCAAACCCTGGCCTCAGACACAGACAGCAGCCTGGATGCCTTGACAGGACCCCTCGAAGGATGTCGATGATCAGCCACGATTGCAGACTTGACTTTGGAAAAGAACTCTTGTTTCCATTGGGCCTGAATTGCTTGTAAGTTAATGGAACCAAGTAGAAAAACTCCATGTTCTGCATGTTCTGCTAAAGTAATGCCTGTTGTTTTATTTTACTCAGTTGTTATGAAATTGCCTGCTTAATGTTGTAGAATGGAAGCAAATCAACGTCTAAAGAACAAAAAAAAAAATTAAATTTAGACACTATTATAGGCTTTTCTTTGTTTCAGCCTATTTCAGGTGAGCAGTTATAATAGACTTTTAGCCAATAACTCCTCTTAAATGGGTTCATCAGTCTCCAGTCCCAGCTGGCAGGCTTCTGTGACACAGTGGTTGTTTACATTTTAGTACAATATTGGTCATTAGTAGGTTTTTTGAATGTACAGTCCCTCTGAAGTTTGTTTTACCGTGTGACTGTGGCAGTTTGCTTTATTTAATGAGCAGAGTGTTGTGTGTAAGTGTGAGCTCACATGTGGAATGCTCTCAGTACTGTGTTTAAAGGGCAGTTTTTCTTCCACATAGCACTTTTTTTTTACTCAAACCCTTTTAATCTTCACTTCTCAGCAATTCTCTCTTCTTGTAGAAGAGATAAATGTGTAGTTTAAAGCATAAATCCATTACTTTGTATTTTACCTGAGTGTCTCTAACTTTTTCAGTCTTTTAAATGTGGATGGAAGATACAATGGCTTAAATAAATCTTGAGGAAGGATGAGTGAGTTTTCTGTGAAGCAGTGCCTATTTAGAAGAGGAGAGTGTGCTAAAATGTTTTGTATTTTCTAGCTTGTGATACTCATCCTTTAACAAACATAAACAGAAAAAGAGGTTTTATCTGTGATGCTCTTCATTCACTGCAAACTCTGATAAAAGGAGAGATGACTTGGAGATACTTGCAGCCTCAAAAAGCTGCATAAATGTTTTCCATTTTTTTAATGGGTCCATTCTATCTAGTGAGTAATTAAAGATATAAAAGTACAGTAGTTCTGAGTCACTTGTAAATGAAGCATTTAGTTAATAGAGCTTAACTCTATTCTCACCTTAGGAAAGTCTCTCTACTTGTCATGAGAAGTAAAACCTGTTTGATACAAATTTTCTAAATGCAGTGTCAGACAAGAGGAAGAGGTTATTTGCTGTTTCCATACAGATTTATCAATACAGTTTTCAGAATCAGATAGTACAAAATTACCTGTTGCACTTCACAATCTGTTGAATTAGAAGATGCAATTGCAATAGAGTAGGGCTTAAATTGCTTTATAACACACACTTTGTGCATGTTCACTTGGGAATGCACAGGTGTGAAATTCTGCTAAAGGATCTCATGTGCATGTGTGTGACTGAACTATAGAACTGTGAGAGTAATAGACATGTACAGGATGAGGTAAAACACCACTTTCTTAAAGGCACTATATTTAGTTGTTGATCAGATACTCTTGTCTTGAATATATAAATAGAACCTGTAAAATATACTGGCCCAGACAGCCATGCATTACTGACATACTTCTCCTGTAAAACACAATTGTCCATTGTTCCAGACCTTATGATTGGAAAAGCAGCACTTTCTCCTCATGCAAACATTGCTTTTATATTAAAATTTCACCCCTTTTTTAATAGCTTAATTTGCTGTGCTAAAAATACCAAGATTTTAGTGTCCCAGAAGATTAAAAAGAAATTAACAATGTAGTTAATGCCGAATACAACTCGAGCTGTATTCTGGTATCTCTGATTTTTAAAATTCTGTTTAATTGAATTGCAAGGTATTTGGGGCTTGTGTTTTTTCTTATTGTTTGGTTTTCAACCAATAGATAACTTACTTTTATCTTTCTATACTGACAGTATATGTGAAATACTTTTAGTGCATTCTTGTCACTGGAAAAAACATTTAAAAATACCTATTTACCACATAGAACAGTACACTTTACTGTTCTTTTGCTTTTTTTACTCCATGTTATTTGTGTAAGTTACAATAGCTGAAGACACCTATTCACAATGAACAATTAGTGATTCATTATGGAAGTCATCTGCTGAATTTCATTTTTCAAGACTTGTAAATTTTTCAGCTGAAGTTGCACTGTGCTAGGTTCATTTTAACATTCTCTGCTTGAGAAGACTTAAAGATTTATTTCTTTTTCCACATGTGATTTGAGTATTCTCAGAGTTGGATTTTTTTCTCTTGGACTTGGGCTGCTCAGCACAATGGGAGGATTGGAGCAGATGACTTCCAGGTCTATTCCAACCTGAATTATTTTGTGATTCAAATTGTCTTTTAATGTTTTTAACAAAACTGTCCTGTCTTCATGACTCGAGCTGGTATTTGACCTTCTCCTAGTACACACTGTTAGCTTGAACATATACTCTTGAAACAAGAAAAGAAACCCCAACCTTGAGATTAAATGAGTTTATCTGTAAATCTTGTAGGAAAAGCTGTCTCACACCTAATTTTTTTGATGTCTTCTTGCTATGGCATACATTGAAGCTTATTTACAGGATACCTTCAGAGCATGCATGAGATATCTGTGAATATTGTGGATTTTGACTCCAGTTTAATTCAAAACCATAGCTCAAATGCAGAGCACGCATGCAGAAGAAACCCACCAAACCCAGCAGGTGCATGCTGCAGTCCCCAGGCCATCCCAGTGTGCTCCTGCAGGTCCCCAATGCACTGCATGCAGCTTCTCCTCAAATCACTGCTCCTGACTGCAGGGGAAATTCAGTGCTGGGTTTGTGACGTGGTTGTCAAAGCCACCAGAACATCCTCACTGATGGAAAACAAAATATAATGTTAACTTGAGAGGAGTTTAAAAATTAACAGAGTTTAGTGTGCAATATAATCACTTTTATTCCTGATACTAAAATTATGTATGTAAAGTGATGCAATTGACCTTTTTTTTTTTGCACTTTGGCATTTATAAATATTTATATGTACTTAAAGATTAAGAATATGTGTGTGTGAACATATATATTAACAGCTCAGTTTTGTAAACATGAATGTTACTTTCCTTTGAGAGACTTTGTATAGTGTTAACACTACTGCAGCATAAACAGACAATTTATGAACTATGACTAAAATAAATGGTGGTCAACATAGATACAATCTGTAATCTTAACTGCTCACCTGAAAAAGAAAGGGATCTTTGGCTGTCAATAGATACTTTACCAGAAACTTGTTAAACATCTGAACACTGAGTAGCTGAATGGCATTGCAGAAATGGAGTATGTTTTAAATAGTTCATTTCATCTGTGCTCATATCATTTTTCCTCAAAAAAAAAAAGCCTTAGAAAGAGGAGTTTGGCATTTTGCAATCTGGGTAAGCAGCCTGTAAGTGTACTTTGAGGAAATACTGTGATATGACAAGTCTAGGTCTTTATGGAAAAAGACAAGAAATTAATGTCAAAATTAAGGCTTTGTCTGCATGGATCATACAAACTAAACTAGTCTTAGGACTGGAGACTACAGTTTGCAAACAGCCTTTGAAGTTTTGTAACATTTCCAGCAAGGGCTTGCATTTTCTTGTCAAAATAATGAGAAACTCAACCTTGACTAGAAATCAACTAGTTGGTTGGAGAGTTTCAAAAGCTGTTAGGAACCAGAGGGCTCTTGAGGTTTTGTCTTTTTTTTTTTGCATCCTAACAGAGCATATGTGTTTATTCCAAATTAATTAAAAGAAAAAAAAAAGCGATTCCATATGTTTTAATTTTTCTTTCTTAAAGGAAGGACCTTAAATGCTAAATCGCTTTCCTTCAAATGATCATTTTCTGAATGAAGTAGGATTTAACAATTCCAAACAGAGCTGATGTGTGGATTCTCCAAGGACAGGGTGGGTGAGCTGGGAGGTCCCAGCTCCAGGTGCAGACAAACCTTTGTGGTTGTGCCCAGGGTGTTTGGGGTGAATGCTGAGCTGCATTTGTCTGCATGTCCTGCCTGTGTCAGATGGGTTCCAGCAGGGCTTGGTGCTCATTTACTGGGAGCCAGATTCCTGCCTGGGATGTGTGCTGTGTCATTCCTGCTCAGAACTGGTTTAGATCCAGGGACACCTGCATCCAGATGCAGAATTTGGACTGTAATGAGTTCTATGAGTGTCTTGAATTATTTTTTTTTAATGTGTTGAAATATGACAAAAAAAGTGTATTCTGGCTTATTATTTTACTTATTTTTAGATTGTCTTTTACATGAGTGATGTTCTAAAAGCTTCTTACACAAGTTGTCAAATCACTTTTGGTTTTTGCCCGCTGTGCATGCTAAAATAATGTCTGGAGCTAAAATCATGTTTTAAGTAAACCATCTTTTCTCATATTAGCTTTGGAGGAAAGTGGAGAGATAACCATTTATTTCTGTTTGTGTTTTATAAAATGATTCTTTTTGCAGCTAAAATTTCAGTTGTTGGATTTCAATCTCACAGTGTTGCTTTGTGGATATGAATTTCCTGCGTCCTTTATTTCAAAAGTGTATAAAAAGTCCAGTATAAAATTTAACTAATAAAATGCACTCTTCTGCAATTTGTTATTGAGAACATGGCAAATCTTTTTGGTCCAAGGATTCAAAACAAACTAGAGAAAATACATTTAACTATTTAAGTTTATTCCTTGATGCTGCTGCTTATTTTTTTAAAAGGTGCTTGCAGTTTTGCACAAAAGAAATCAACTTTATTAATTGCTGGGTTTGAAGCACTTTAGGTTTCTTCTAAATACAATCATATATGGTGTGAAAAGGAATGACATAACATGCTTAATGTGCTTAAATTTTGGTTGTAGCCTTTGCCAGTCTGCTAGATTTGATCAGCATGTTTCTTCAAACCTGTTTTTAGAGATCAGCAATCAGAAACCTTTTGGGGGCTGAAATTTTAACACATAGTAAGAGATGATTTGAGAAATTCTGAGTGGGTGACTTGATTGGCAATGTGACCACCTGGGCCATCTATTAGATAAAGACAGTGTCTGTTCCTGTAGCAAGGGCAGCTCGCTGTGAGCACTGGGATTCTTTTGTTTTTTTAAACAAATGAACTTTTCTGAGCTCCTGGCTGTGCATCATCAAAGCTGTGTGTGCTGTGCTAAGGCCAGGCCAGCAGATGCTCTGTGACTGCCATGGAGAGGGCACTGTCCCTGCCCTGCAATGCCCCAAATAGCAAAGCCCTGGTATTTCTGGGGTGTCCCTGAGCAAGTCCCTGTGTTTCTCTCCCCACAGCACTCCACAGGCTCCTTAGGATAACAAAAACCAGAGGAGAAAGGAGTCAGGTACAAAGAGTGTTTGGTGCTGGCTGCCTGAAGCAGAGGCTGTGATTGTTGCTGATCACAGAGCTCCTTACACCCCTGAGCACGTGCTGCTGTCTTGTCTCCTCATGGGGAAAACCTTTTTTTGAAAACCCAAGTGTGTCACAAGCTTTTCTATGAATTCAGATGCTCAAATTGGTGCTAATTTTTTAAAAGAAAATGTAACAGATGGTTAGCACTGTATTTGTCTGTTTTGATACCTATATTTTCTTAATGGTTAGCAAGCCAAACTTTATAAATTGACTAATGTGCATTTTCAGCTTCATCATATTCCCAGATTTTCCTCAAGTAAAATGTTTAAATTTCCATAGTAGCTACTGCTTCTTTGGAGCCATTGCCTTCAGGTGTTTTAGAGACTAATCAAATGAACACAATTAGGACAGCAATACCTAACTATCCCTTTCTTTAAATCTCAACGTGGTTCCCCAGGTGGTTTTAGCAGTTTAGTGTGATCAAGATGCCTAATTAAGAGCAAGTTAGAGATACCTGTGTGCAGTTAACTCAGTACATTGAAGCCTTACCTGGTTGTTAAGATAATTTATAAAGATTATACAAATCTTCATCTATTTTAAAGAGAGAATAACAAGCAGAAATAATGAACTGTTTTTTGTACAAATTAAATGTAAATTCCAGAAAATATGCTATTTAATGTATCACAGAACACGGGTTATTAAAAAGTGTAATAGGCTCATTGAGTGCTTAGTTATGAAATCCAGTTTTATCCAATGATTCAAAATAAACCCCCTCCAAAATGTAATTCTTGGAGAATTTCTTTTGAATGCCTTCAAGTTTAACTCCCTGAGAATCCTTTGTAGGTTTGGTCCTCTTTCCCACCTTCTGTTCACCAAATGTCACCAAAAGTAGCATCAAGCCCTATCACTTGTTACAGTGTTCTGGTTTTATGGCCTTAACATGAGTCTGGTGTATAATTTCAAAAGAAAGATGTGCTTTGAAGTCTAACTATAGATACATGTGGCCTCTTCTGCCTATGGAATTAGGCTTTGATTGTCATATCTCATTCTCAGTGCTTGTGCAATAGGAAGATATTCCTCTCAATGCAGTGGCTATTTTGTCTGATGCTGGACTTTGGTTTCAGGATGACTAGAAAAGTTTGTTTTGGTTTTTTTTTTTTTACTGGACAGTAGTCACACTTCATTTTTTTTTTTGACTGATACTCTTTAGAAAAATAGAATTTCATAAGGAAAACTGTCAATAACTAGTTCTGTAGTTATAGTTAAAGCCTTGTTCTGAAGCTTTTTGATTGGTTTTTTTTTTTTCCAAAAACATTCTTGTAAAACAGTACTAAAGCCACTGTAAAATTACAAATAAATATGTATACATAAAAGATTTGAGCAGTCTGTCTTATTTACAGTATTTTTTTTCTTTCTTGGTTCTTCCTCTGTTGAAGTAGAATGTTTTTTGTAACCAGTGATGTATCCTTGATGTATAGATTACTTCTTTCAAAACATGAAGTTCCAGTTACCACTTTACCTTCCAGTTAACTGAAACGTAGGTATGGGCATGAAAAATGAATGAAAAAAAAGTCTAAGAAATTGATTGAAGCAGCTTCTTCCTGAACAAATGGAACATTTGGACACATTAACAGCACTTGATTTTACTACCCAAGTGTGTTTTGAAACTTATTTGAGGGGTTTTGTTGTTGTTTAAATGGTAGAAGCTTGAAAAAATCAGTTCCACTCTGCTTCTTTTGAGGATGATGTGAATGTTTTTGCAAAGACAGTGATGAGGTTTCCAGGCACCTTGCAGAGCTGTCTTCTCTGACTCCAGGGAATGGGAAATAAAACTGAACTGCTGGATTTAATGAAGGGTTTCTGATATTAAAGGGAGAATTAACAGCTTCCTTCCCACATCCAGGGCTAGGGCTCTCAGCCAGCTTTTGGTATTGTGACAGCTTCACCTGGGACAGTCTGAAATGAGTTTTACTGCAATGTTTCTTTCTTGTGTGGAGAAGGTGGAAGTGTGACCTCTTCTCTACAAGGCTTTGCAACAGAGTATCTGGATAAAGCAGGGATGTCCAGTACATCCCAAGTTTATCCCAAAACATCCCTGTATTAGATGAGGGGATGTTTTTCAGGTTGCTGTTTGAGCTACAAGGAAGATGGAATCCATGAAATACACACCGACAGCAACAAAAAAATTAACTGAAATGATGATGTGTGAGCAGGGAAGTACTTTGCAAAGCATTACTCAAGAACATTCCTCATTTATGGAATGCCTTTTCTTTATATTTCCTGCAAGTTCTTGATGCTGGCAGGACAGTTTTTAAAAAGTAAGGAGGGAGTGATGTGATTGAACAAGACTCAAATACTTTTTGAGGTAAGAGTGACTTCAGAAGCTGATTTTTCTCATACTAATGAGGTCTAGAAAAGAGCAAAAGTAGAAAAGAGAAGAATACAAGTGCTGGAATTCCAATTAAAAACCTGCTCATCTGTGATCACTTGGTGTGAAGGTGGCAATGAAACAGGCTCTGGTTCAGAGCTGCACTCACATGAGTGTGTGGAAGGGGTTGGCCAGCAGGCACTTGGGAATGAAGAGTTGCAGTGCTGCCTGGGGCTTGGAACAGAGCAGGGCTGTCTCATTCCATCAGCCTTGTGGGGTAAGGCTCTGGGGTTTTGAGTCATTCATATCTGATCTTAAAACAATCTGCTTGCTCTTCTCTGGGGAGGAAGGACAACATCTGTGTGGCTCCTGCTGACACACCATCAGCTGCTTTGGAGACACTCAGCTCTCAGGTAGGTGTGAGGTGGCCACTCTTAATCTGGCTGGAACAGCAAATAACAACCACATGTTTTTATCATACAAAGTATAGTTTTAAGTTGGTACAGGTTTAAGTAACATGGTATTTGTTTATGTGAAATTTCTGCAGTGGGTCCTTTTGTTGATACTGTGTGTGATAAATGCTCTATCAAGATAGTTACTGTGTATCTTAAGACTAATGTGTTCTTATGGGAGTGCTGTAGGAGGCTGATTATAATCCAGAGGAGCAAATGGCTTTGTGAGACACCTCCTTGCTGTCCAGGAATGAAGACCATCCCTTCAGTGAGAGGGACAGCAGTGTGATCCCAGGCACAGTGCAGGTGGGAGCTGTAGTGCTTTCTCCTTGTTTTTGTCTTTGTCTCTACCTGAAACAGCTGCTGTGGGGTGCAGGTAGGAGCTCAGCTCTCTCCTCAAGCCCAGGTGATCTCTCTGGCACCCCTGGGGTGAGCTGCTAAAACTCCACAGGTGTGACACACTGAGATTGAAACCACTTGGACATTCAGAGCATCACTGGAGGCCACCCCAAACCTGCTGGAGTGCTGCCCCAGTGCACTGCACAGGCTGCTTGGGAGGGGGTAGTGCCAAAAGTCCCAAAGAATTTTCCAGTGGTAAGAGAAAGTGTCCCTGGCATTAGCAGGGTAGTACTGATGGGGGGTCCCATCCTGTGTGTAATAATTGCTCACTGCATAATTGACAGCCAGGTTTTCCTGTTGGGTTTTCTGTTTCACCTCAACAGGAGCATGTGCTGACCCTAGGACTGGCCTTTCTCCCCCAGCTTACCTCCACTTCCAAGTGACACACTCCTGTTTATTTTTACCTGTGCATTTCCCCAAAGGTTCTAAAGAACTCCTCCATTTCTGAGAAATTTCATTTCTTTTCTCTGCATCTTCCTTTGCTCTCTCTGCATTTCTCATCTCCATCTCCCCCAACTTAGGCTGCTGTCCCAGTTTCCAAAGGATCCCCTGAAACTCCTCTGTTCTCCTCCAGGCTGGTAGAAACACAGATACTGTAAAGCACAAGATTAATTTCCCCCTTAGAAAAGCTCTAGTCTTTTAAGGTTAGCCTTTTTAACCATATGTTCCCAGAAATACAAGTATTGGCACCCTCAATACATTCCCCAGTCTTTGGTGTTGTGTATTAAAAGCTGCAATTTTTAGTTATCCTAATTTATAATAAGTATAAATAACCATATGGCCAAAGGAGTCAGTTTGTGGGTTGATTGGTTTTTTTAGGGTTTTGTTTTTGTAGTGGAGTACTCCAGTAGTCTAACAGCAAATGGCAATGCAACATATTTTAGGAGACACTGGTGATTCTGCTTAAATTGCAGTTCCCTTGTACTGCAGGGGAAAATAGAATAGTACAGCAAAGATATTAAAAAAAATATTAAAATTCTATAAACAGTTCCTTTACTGAGAAGAAATTGAGGAATATCTCAAGAAATTAAAGATTAAATGGATCTTTTTCTTTACACAAGGCAAAGTGTCATTTGACATTTCCCACTTGCCATCTGTTGAAATGCAGCATGTTGAGGTATTTTCTGGTTTATGTCAATTTGCATGACATACTTGTAACTTTTAACTAATTAAGAATGTTATATTTAAAACTCCCTTTAACTACACAATAGCAGAGCAGCACTCTTTGGAAAATGAAGCCTGGAAATGTTGCTGCCTTTTGGCTTTGATAACAAGCTATGGGTAAATCTCCATTCAATTTCTAATCATAGAAATTGGGGAAATACTAATGAACACTTTCCTCAGAGCTGTTAAAATTCATGACTTGCAATTTGTAAAGAATAATGACTTACTGCTAATGCTGCTGAGCAGCCAGCACATTATTCCCTGGAGAAATGCTTGATATTGGATTAAGGCAAAAAGGGAAAATACACAATAGACTAGGGGCTTTTCAAGAGCTCTGTGCAGCCCTGCAAAAAATCTTTCAGATGCTCTGGAGTTCCTCAAGCACCTTACATGAAAATGACTTTGGGTGACACTGAATAATTGCCTGCCTAATGCTGTAATGCTGGATCCTGGTGCCATGCCCAGTGGCACAGGGAGGCACTGACTGCAGCAGCATCCACACACCCTGCTCCTGCTTACATACAGTAGGAAGGGATGCCTTCCCTGAAGCTTCACAGTGTTTAAAATCCTTTACCTTGCAGTTACAGATTGGTACTCAGCTTTTTGTCTGGCATCAGCATCCTCAGAGCTGCCAGGCCCCCAGGGCAAGCGAAGCTGTCACTGTTTCTCTGATCCCACAAAAACAGGACTTAGAGCTGTCTTGGTTTCTTGGGAGTGTTCTGGCCAGGCAGGTTTTGTCAGATACCTTTAGAGTTTTCCTCAATTGTGGTTCCTCAGGAAGGAGCCTGTGGGCTGCCCAGCTTGCTGTCCCCAGGCCCTCCACCTCTGTCACCTGCCCAGTGCCTCTTCTGCTCAGGAGTGACTTTGTTTGTGTGTATGCCTTGCTCTGCCTTGCCACAGCTCCTGAGAGTTTTCTTCCTCCCCACAGCTCTTTGGAGCTTTTCAAGTACTTGGAAAGGGTCCATTTTGCCAGAGGTGGGATCTTATTTCAGCCTCCAGCTTTGCTTTTTGTGCACAGCAGGTCGAGGTCTTGAGCTGCTGTACCCATCTGCTGCCCACTCCTATTGTCACCATGGCTGATTTATTGTCACCTGCAGCAGCTACTGCTGCTTTCCTACCCTAGCTCTGTTGGCTGTGGGTTGTCTGACACCTGCAAGTGGCTCATTTGAGAGCTGAACACCCTGAAATGGTTCAGTTCCCTGGCTGGGAGGGGAATTCTGCAGCACAGTCCCAGGGCTGCCCAGGAGGAGCAGGGAACCCCCTTAGCAGGCATCAGGGACACAGCTCCTTGAATTCCTTACATTCCCCTCCCCATACCTTAGGAGAGAGACCTGTAACCTGTGCTTGGCTGTGCTGTATCCAGCTGGTAGATGAGAAAAATTGCATGGATGTGAACTGGCTCATGCTGCTCATCCCTGGAGCATCCCCTGCACTGGCTTCAGAGGCAGCAAATGGCAGCAGTGCAGCAAGAGAGACAACTCCTCTTGTCACAATGCTCCAAGGACAAGAAGCTGGAGGTTAAGGAAAAATAGGCCACATCAGCGATATTTCAATTCCTCTTGGAAAAAAACTTTGATGTGAATAGATACAGAGTGTTTATTTTAGCTGCCTGTTCTCACAAGAGAATCAAGCACAGCACAAAAATAACTCGGTTCTAACTAAAGGAAGAGCAACCCTTGCAGTTTAAATGCATGTCTCAGAAATAATGGAGATGGTTTAAAATAATCTGGAAACATGTTTCCTCTCCCTCATCCCCACATGTTTAGTCTCATGATACAAGAAATTAAAATTAGCTGTTTTAAGTGCTCCTGTGTCTGTAAGTGTTTTACAGGTCTCTTCTGAAAACCTCTTTAGGTTTCCCTCTGCCCACCTGACAAAGCTGGGATATGTCCCCAGCAGAAATTGGATCTGGAAGGTTATTGAGATGCTTTCCCATCTTAATCTGCACTCCCTTCAGTAGGAAGAGTCCTGAGAAATGAGCAGGCAAGTGAGTGTTTTGGGGATCTAAAGAAGGCCTGGGGTGTAATATGTAAAAGCCAAGTAAGTAAGGCTTTAACTGTTTGTGGAGGAAGATGCTGTGCTGGAGGAAGGTGGAGAGAAATCCATGAATTTGATTTTGTAGAAGTGAAATAATAAAGTGGTTTAAATTCCACCATCAACCACCCTTCCCCACCCAATGCTGCAGTTGCTGCAACCTAAACTTTTTCCTCCAAAGAAAGACCTTCCCAGAGCATTAATGGCAGTGCTTTACAGCAGTTCTGTGCCTATTAATAAGCTGACAGATGGCTGTAGTTTCTGATGAACCAGATTCGGTTTCATTGATGAATCTGTTTTCTCCCTGCCCCAAAGGACAGGCACAGCTGTGCCAAGCAGCAGCTGCTCCTGCACTCCTGATTTCCACAGGCACATCTGCCTGCCTGGTGAGGAAGCTGGGAGGGAGCTGGCCTGGAGTCTGTGCCAGGGCAGGGTGGAGAAGCTGGGCAGCCAGGGGGGTTCCCATTTGGGAGCTGAGGCACTGGGAGGGAGCTGAGGCACTGGGAGGGAGCTGGCCTGGAGTCTGTGCCAGGGCAGGATGGAGAAGCTGGGCAGCCAGGGGGGTTCCCATTTGGGAGCTGAGGCACTGGGAGGAGTCCAACCTCATGGCCCCCATTGCAATCACACTGTTAAAACAACACAGTGTGGGTGAAATCAGGAAGTTCCACAGAAAATCCAGAGAGCTGACCTGTGCTCCCCAAGCCCATGTATTACTGGAACTGATTGACATGGGGAGAGCCTCTGCAGGCAGCAGGTTTGCAGCACATGGGGCTGGCATTTGGGGACAAGCAGCCCTTAGTGCTGTGTCTCTTTTACAGGGTGGCTGCTAAGCTCCAGGTTAGGAACTCAAAGTACCCCAGAGCAACATCAATGGGATGTCACAGCTGGGATCTCATCTACCCTGTGCTTCCTCTCCAGTTAGGATCTTAATGAGGTACAGCACCATATAATGCTGATTTTCTCCCCCACACCCCTCTGGATTTGTGTTTATTCATATGCCATGTTCTCCTTTCACCTTCCCTATGGCTTCTCCAAGAAGATTGCTTGTACTAGTTTCCTGACAATGTAAAGGTCAGCAATGAAAAGAGCTATGGGTTTGGGTTGGTTTTTTTTTCCCTGAGGCAGAGGAAGAGCCCTGTTCCAGACTCTCAGCTTGCAGAGAGCTGGGATGTTTTGAAAAATTGTTTCTTATTTTGGACTGACTTGGGATGGAGCTTGTGATTCTCTGCTATGACCTCTCCCCGGAGCGCAGAGATGCTGCCATGTGTGGTTAAAATTTAACATGCTTGAAATAGTTCCTCCAGGCAAGCTGTGGGACTCAGCCTCCCTCAGTTCTGGCCCTGTGCCAGGTGCCTGTTCCCCTGGAATTGCTTCTGAGCTCTGGAAGAGAGACCAGAGTCCCCTCTCAGTGCCTTTGTGGGGTATCATTTGCACTGCAGACAGATGAGGTGTGACTGTTCCAAAAGGGACATCCATCAGCCCCAGGGCCATGTTTGAGGTCACTGTCTGGATAACAGCTCCCAACTTCCTTCACACAAAAACTGAGGATGGAGTTAGAGAGTCAGAGAGGGGTTGGGATTGGAAAGCACTTCAAAGGTATTCCAGTTCCAACCCCTGCATGGGCAGGGACACCTTCTGCTATCCCAGGCTGGTGCAAGCTTGGTTCAGCCTGGCTTTAAACACTTCCAGGGATGGAGCAGTCACAGCTTCTCTGGGCAACCTTTGCCAGGGCCTTACCACCCTCACAGGGAAGAATTTCTCCCTAATATGTAACATCTACCCACCCTTTGCCAATTTGAAGCCAATCCCTCTTGTCTGGTCACCACTTTCCATTTTCCAAGTCCCTCTCAGCTACACCATTGGAATGTTGTTGTAAACTGGGTTAAATCAGCACTTTCTTGTCTTCAGCCTGGGGCTAGAGCTGAGCTCAGCTGCCAGCAAAGGAGAAAACAGAGAGATCTGCACACAGCTGGCAGGACACCTCCTTGTGCCAGGCTCAGCTCTTCCAGTTTGTTAAAGCAGCCTTGTGGTTTGTGCAGGTAGCCAAGAGTTCTCAAAGTGCACTTCCAGGAATGGCTGGGCTTGAACCCAGCCCTGAACCCAGCACTGTGCTCCCAAATCACCCAGTTCTCCATGAGCCCCTTGTGCAGCTGGGCTGGAGAACATGGCCTGGTATGGGGAAACACTGCTGCCCTCTTCTGCAGGATGCTGTTAGAGCTGTGTGAGGAATTAGTGACTTTAATGCTCTCTTGGTTTGCCATTAATGAATTGAAAGTTTTGTTCTTGCTGGGGTTTTTTTTCAGCCTGGACTTCCATGATGTTAGAATAATGAATGTCACAACTTCATCTCTTGTTTTCCTCCTGCAGCTGAATTAAAAATAAAAACAGTTTCCTGTGCTTTTTTTTTTTTTTTTTTTTTTTTTTTTTTTTTTCTNTTTTTCCCTAAATCCCATTTGGATTTAACTCTGAACAAATTATTTATTGTAAATATGGTGAATAAAGGGAAACAAAGAAAATATTCTCTGTGCACCTGCAGAAAGAGAACCAGGATGGACCAGCCCTGGCTGGGACAGGCTCTGGACCCAGGCACCTGCCCATGTCCTGGGTCTGACCTCTGTTAAACTCCTGGCAGCAATCTTGTATTGTTTGATAGCAATCTTCTTACAAAAAGAAACAGAAACAAAACAATAAAAAGCAAAAGTTCATCCATGATTTTGAAATCTGATTACAATTTTAATCTTAGTTTCCCTTTTTCTGATGCATGTTCTTATACAAAGGTGCTGTCCCATTCCAGTAGAGGAGGAACTGGTGGGTGTGGCTCGATGCCATAAGGACCTGAGCTTTTTAGGCTTTGGGGCTTGTCAGGAATATTGGATATTGCCCATCTGCATAACAGAATCAAGTGCATAAATAAAGGTCTAAGGCTGCAGCCAGACAGCATCACAGAAAATGAGGGTGCTGCTTGCCTTTGGGCAGCTGGAAGCTGCTTGAAAAATAGAGCTGGAATGTGGTTTTTGTGACCCCAGCAAAGATCCATGAGCACATCTCAGCTCCTGTGGCTCGTTGGGGGCTGGAGCTGAAGGGGCATCCCCCCCCAGAGCCATTCCTGCTGGGACAGCTGTCACATCCCCAGGATGCCTGGGAAGGAGAATTTACCTTTTTTCTCTCCTCTCTGGAGCCCATCTCCCACTAGATGTCACGGTTGGGGCTGCTGGAGCCAAAAAGCCCGGAAAGGAAATAATCCCATCCTTTTTTTTAAGCTCTGTGACCGTGTGTAACTCAATATTTTATAAAAACAAGCCATAGAATTATTTACATGCCTTAAAAAGGGGAGCAAAAACACAGGTGTGGGGGAATATTTGAAAAAAAAAAAACAAACCCAGGTTCCTGGCAGGAGAGGGCACTGTGTACTTGGCTATATCCAAGGGATGTGCAATTGGGATGAGTGTATTTATTTTAGCTGGAATGATGTGCAGCCGCAGAGCAGGCACCCCCACCGCCCCAGGGCTGTGGACAAAAGCCCTGAGGACAAATCTCCTGCTCCTCTTCCCTCACCGGGCTGCTTTGGGTTAAAACCTGCTTTGTACCTGGCCCTGGGGTGCAGGGGTGGAGGCAAAGCCAGCATGGGGAGGTGGGAAACAGGCTGCATCATAGGCAGCATCTGCATCACTCTGCAGCAAAAGCATCCTCACCAAACACATGCAAATATCTTTAATTTGAGATGCTTTTCTCCCTCAGCAATTGTATTTTGTGTCATAACTATGATTTACCTGTTTGCTTTAATGTAGGGTTTTCATCTGGGGGAAAGGGAGTTTCACTGGAAATGTGTACTCAAATTAACTCTCTTATCTTTTGTTTTCTTCTGTAAAATAACTCGTGTTATAATGGGGGGAAAACTGCTTGGAAGGGGCCTTCCCAAACTGCCTGTTCCACGGACTTGGCTTTTAATGGAGGCAGTTTTGATGCAATTCCCTACTTTAGTTTTGTTTTAGCTCTGCAGATCTGCAAGGAAGGATTGTTCAGCACTAAAGGCAAACTCAAGACTTTCTTGTGCTTTCAGAATCACCCTCAAACCCTCACACAGGGAGCAGCCTGTTTAGTTCAGCATTTGTATTTCTGGTAAACACTAATGGGAGTTGCTGGTGTTCAGGCTGTTATTCCATTTTAAGGATTTATTTCCCTTTCAGGTTCTTCCCAAGGCGTGTTTCCACGTGGGGCTTGTGTCTTTGCATAAGGACGAGGCTTTGACTTTAAAATAGGGGAAATGCTGAGAGCTGCTGCAATTCCTCTGGAAATGATCCCTGTACCAAATTCCTGCTGCTCAGCTTGAAGGGAGCTGTCGTGTTTAGCTGCATTTGGGATGGTGTCTATAAACACAGCAGCTGTCTGCATGAGAACGGGGCTTTCCAGCAGTGCAGAATATGAAAAGAATCTTATTACCAGTTAAAAAAAAATTAAAAAAAAAAAGAAAAAACAAGAAAGGCTCAAAGAGCTCAGATGATGGCAGCTTCCTCTCAGCTCCAACAGCAGTCTAGACATCTCGGGGAGTGATCAGCCTAATGTGATGTGCGTGAGGCATTTACAGCTCTGCGTGCCTTGAGGACAGCTGGGAGCAGGGAGCTTCCCTCCAGGGAGCAGCACAGCTCCTGCTGTCCCCCAAGACACTTCCCACCCATTGCTTTCTCTCCTGGGATTGGGGTGCCAGGGGTCACCTCTTCAATGAGGCACAGCACGTGATGGTGAATTTCTTTTAGTGTCATTAACCTCGGTGACATTTTGCCCAAACCTCAGGTTTTTTTGCAAAGGTTCCTGGGGCAGGGCTGTGGTCACTTCATTCATTCCCTGTGGCCATGGAAGGGTTGAGGCTGCAGGGACACTGTCAGGAGCTCAGATGCCTCCACTCTTCCCCCCTGGGCCTTTCCTCAGGGTGCTGAAGGAACAAAGCCAAGGTCTGACCCCACTCCCAGCAGTTTTCCCATCCACAAGCTGCCTTCCATCTGCTCCAAAAACTGCTGTGCTGGGATACCCCAAGATAGGGCAGCTCCTCCTGCCAGGGACCATTTCTGAGTCGTGTCCCCACCACCTCCTGCTCCAGGCTGCTCTTTGGGGCAAGAATAAACCATCTCCCAGTTGCAGGATTCAATTAGTAAAACATTACAACAATTTGGGGAAAAAAAAAACCCAATGCCTTGCTCTTTAGCAAGTAATTTACTTACTTGAGTGCAAATCCAGGGATTCTAAGTGGGTTTTCTTCCATCCCTTGTGACCAGCTGAGCTGTGGGCGATGGATGCCACAGGGAAAACTCGGCTCTGCCTGTACTGAGGAGGTTCCCAAAAAAGAAATACCAAAACACCAGAGGAAAGACTGCTTTCATGATAACTTCTGGCCCATCCAGAGGGAGAAAATGTCAGGAATTTCCCAAGAATATCTTTGACTTTCCAGCTGAACTCTAGAGCTGTCTGGGATGGAAGAACACCAGAGACTGCAGGTGTCCTGCCTCTCCTCAAACACCCAGTCCTGGCATTTCTCACAGGGTTCTTTTAACAAGAGTCAACAAAATTTATTTGGTGCTTCTGGGTTTTTTAGTCTTGTGGTTTGTATTGACAGGAGCATGTTGGGCTGGATATATGGTTTCATTGTTTGCATGTTACAGGGGAAAAGCAGCAAGAAAATGGTGAGGCTTATGGTAAATTAATAGTTCTTTGCTATCATTTTTGGAAAATACAGCACAAAATTCATTCACTAGTCCCAAGCAAAGGTACTGAAGAAAGAGGGAAGGAAAAAGATGTCATTTAACATGTCATTTTTCCTAGGCAAAGGAAACAGAAAATAATGGAAGGAATAAATCCCTGCTCTTATTCAAACTGATAAGTAAAATGTATATTAAAAATACAGCGAGGGAACTCTTTAGGGGGCTCAAAATTATGGCTCCACAAAGCCCTGACAAGTTACTGGCTTGAAGGCACATGAGTGAAAGTGGTTCCAGTGTAATCACTGCCCTGTGAACGTGACTTTGCTCTTCTCTGCCCCCAGTGCTGAAGTTTTGTTCTTCATTGCAGAGTTGGAATCTCCCCTGCCTGCTCAGGGATGCTGAGGGGGGGTCAGTCCCTTCCTTTACCTCACCCCCATCCATGGGGGCTTTTCCTGGCTGGAGGGGAGCAGGAGGAACCAGGGGTGCCTGCTTCAGTCCACATGAGGGCAACATTTTGGTGAGAGTAAAGAGAAACAATGAGTAAAGAGAGCCCTGTCCTGCTCTGATGCTGCCAGGGAGGCCCAGCACAGGGCACAGAGAGGGACAGCAGCATATTAAACCCTCTGATTCAATCATTTTTTTCCTAAATGTCACTTGAAGAGAGTGGTCGTAATGTTGAGTCATTACCAGCCATTTGCATGTACAATTACAACAGGGAAAAAGATAAAAAAATCAATGACAGGATCAATGGAGAGCTCCCTGCTCTGGGTCTTTTGCCTGGAGCTTATCATTAGTAGACACTCACAGAGCAGAGCACTATTAATTAGAGGAAGCATTTGCAGTCCACAGGAAATGACTGGCAGGTGGAAAATCCTTGGATTTTTTTTAACTGAATTTTTGGAGGTGAGTTTGTTTTTCCTTTCTGGACTCCTCAGTGTCCTGAGTGAAACCTCTCCTTGCCACCCATGTTCTGAAGAGTTTTCTCACCTGGAATTATGAGAAAGGATGACTTTCCAAAACATGTGATCAAAAGTCAGGGACAGCTCTGCTTGAGCTTAACTCCTCTCAAATCACTTTGCAGTGAGCCTTGATCCTCCTCCCTTGCACCCTTTCCCCCAGCACTGCTCACAGCCTCCTGTAGCACATAAATAACAAACATTTCTGTTGTTTTTACGACAGCAGCTGATGGATTTCCAGGAGAGGGGAGCTCTGGACAGGCAGAACATTCTCCAAGTGCTGGAAGCCTCAGCCCTGGCCTGAGCAGGACCAGAGCAAGGTTGGTGAACCCCAACCTTGGCTTGCATGCAATTTGAGTCACTTGAATGGGACCCCAGGAAAAAGCCTTGTTCCTCTAGCTGTGCCCAGCATCTTGCCATCCCCAGCTCCTGGCACCATCCAAGGCAGGGTTGGTGCTGTGGCCTTTGGCTCCTGACCATTGGGAAATGGGTCTGTGCCAAAATTCAGCTCCAGAGCCTCCAGCCCACCCTCTGCAGAGAGCAGTTATACACTGGCAGAGAGCAAAGCACAAAATTAACTGCAAAAAGTCCAATTATTTTGCTTGTTTTAGACAGTTCTGTGAACTAAAATGAAGGCAAAATGCAGCAAATGTGTTTAGGGACAGCTGTGTCATGGCTATGCTGAGGTGAAGCTGTGCCAGGGCAGGGACTGCCCATAGCCTTGTGCTGGGGAGAACCCACTGGATCTCAGGCTGATGGTGAGGATCTCAGCAAGATTTATTTTATCTTAGCATTTTGGGGGGTTACAGCAACTCTAAATGTGTGAGAGTGTACACAATCCTGTCTGGACTGGCTGGGCTGTAAGCCTGGCTCTTGGCACTCTATTTGCTTTATTGTCTGTGGCTGTTCATTTACTTTAATTAAGAAACAAATGCTGAAACCACATTTGAGATACTCTTCCTCCTCTGCATCATGGTTTAGCTGATCTCAAGCAGCTTCTATTAGGTGGCTTTGTATTTTGGGGATTTTTTTTTTCTTACTTGCTATTACTACCATGAAAGCATTTCCAGGCCCCAGGGAAGATGGGGGAAAAAAAAATCTCTTTAAAAACAGCAATTATTCTTAGTAAAATATTCTAAATAATTCATTGCTTACTGTCTGTAGTGCACTATTAAATGCCTTTTAGCTACTGCTTGTATAAACTCTTAAAGCCCTGGTTGAAAGCCAAGCTCAGGTTAATGATACAGAGATTTCTGTGGGAAGCTCTGTGTGTCCAACAGAGCAGCTCCTGCAAAAGCCCCACGGAGAGGGACACAGAGAGGTCTGTGTGGGCAGGTGCCTGGGTCACTGCACTTGGGTTTAGCCAGATTCTCAGCATTTCTGGACCTAGGAAGTCTCCTCATTCTTGCCCAGCTTCTGGAGAAGCTGGATGGATGATGTACTGTACTGGAGCAATGCTCCTCAAACAGAAACCCAGGGGATCTAAGAACAACTCTGGACATGGAAGAAAGAGCCACAGATGTGAAGCCAGCAGTGCCTCAGTTTACCTGCCTCCCCAGGAGCCTGCTCTCCATCCATGCCTGCTGGAGATAAAGGAGAGTCCTCAGCAGGCTGGGCTCGCTCCAGTGCCCAGCAGTGTGGTGTGAAGGTGTTTTTTCTTTTATTTATCATATGCCTGCCACACTTTTTTTTTGTTTGGTTCAGTTCCAACCCAGCACTTCAGCCCCTAAATCTGATCCAGATGAGTCCTTACTTGTCTGAACACTTGTCTGACAAAACCTTTACCTCAACACTGGTAAAAAACTGTGTCAGAGGACTGACATGGGCACAGCATTAGAACCAGGGTGTCTGCCTCCAGCTCATCTCTTTGAGCATCACTTTTGGCTGCAGCTATAAAGAAAAGGCTGAAAGATACTGAAGCATGAAGATTTAAATTTGCATTTCCTAAATAAAGCTCTTTTTTTTAGTTGCCTATTAGCAGGTATTAGCATCTCTTTGCATCCTTAACACATGGGTAAAAAGGAAAAGCTGTGGCATGGCTCAGCAGCCACCAGGTACATCAGATTCCAAGGTCATTTCCATCAACAATTCAAGCAGTGCCTGTACACTCTGTAGGATGGGACATGTTTCAAGGAAAAAATGGCTAGCAGAACCAGTTAAATGTGTTCCAGTTTCATTCCTGTTTAGATGATGAACATTGCAGAGTTTCAGCAGGCATTGAACTGTTTTATTTTGGATTTTTGAGTGAAAATACTTCAATTCACGATTTAAACCTTAGAGCTCTTTGCAGAGCTGATCCAGGTCATTTTCCAAGAAACAGAAATTTGTTGCTAGAGCTGACAAACCCCCATCTCAGCTGCTGGCCCTTATCCAGACCCTGCTCACCCCATGGCACTGGGATCCCTTCCCTCAGATCAGCCCCAGAGCCTGGATTTGCAGGGTTTGGCTCAGGGTGCTGCTGTTTGGGACCCAGCAGACACAACCCCAGTTCTGCTCCCCCCAAAGTTCTCCAAGTATTTCACAAATGGTGACCTTCACTTTATCTCTTGGAGGTAGGCAAATAGTAACACACTAATTTTACAGATGACTAAACAGCATAGAGAGTTTAAATGATTTGGCCAAGGTCAGAGCAGCCAGCAGTGGGACTGGGAGGAGATCCAGTCCTGCTAAATCCCATCACCTCCTCCCACAGCTCTGAGCCAGACCCTGCCTTCCACAGGGCTCAGGGGCATGGGGTTGAATTTAAATAGAGCTCAATTTCATTTACAGCAGACTCCAGGATATAAACTCGGGGTTTCAGAGCAAATCTTTTATCTGGGCATTTTTTAAGGACTGTGTCATTTAAAATTGCACTTGGCAGAAATCAGGCTCTTAGAAATCAGAAAATAAGCTACCTCCTGAATGACAGCTATGAGGAAACAGGCGAGTTAGGGGATTAATTTGTTTGATTAAATCTTTAAAGAGTTTACTGAGAGTGCAGACAGGCCTGCAGATTATAGCATGGGTGCAGTGATGGGCAAAGGAGTTATTTAGATAGAGTTCAGGTGCTATCTTTCATTTTTCTCAGTCTGTAATTACTTATAAATAAAATAAAAGCAAAACCACAACTGAAGCTGCAGAATTAGTTACTGTGCTATTTTTGCTCCTCCAGGATAACAAAATAGTGTGAATGACTGATGGCAACAGTGCTTCCTTCAGCCACCAACACCCTGAGATGGAAGCTCCAGGAAGAAATCAGTGCCACAGCCCAGATGGGCTTTTAGTAAAATCCTTTTTCACTTTCCCAAACATTAAAGCAACCACTGAAAGCACATGCTCAGGATAGGAACAGGCTGAAGACACTGAAGTTTTTGATCATGGTAATGAGGTGTTTTCATTAGGGCTGAGAGGCTGGAATGCCCCATTTGTCTCCAGGTTCTGCTGAGCCCCTGGGAAGCTCTGCTGGAGCAGCTTCTGAGAAGGGGTGTCCATGTCACTGGCTGCTGCCATCAGCAAACAGAAGCACATTTATTTAAGCCCACAGTAATTAATGGAGTGTTTTTTTCTTAATTTTTTTTTCTATGATATGCAATGCAGCAGGAACCCAGGAACACAGATTTCTACTTTATTTAATGACCCTGAATGCAGCAGTTCTCTGCCAGCCCTGGGGCTGCCAGGCAGTGGCTGAAGGGGCTGAAGGAGCTGGTTATTAACTCTCTTCTTCCCAGGACTAGGAAGCTTTTCACAAAATGTTAACCACAGGGTAAGGTGCTGCTTACAAGGACAGCTTCCCTTGACCAGCCTTTGATGGGACACATTAGGAACAGGTGGGGCTGGATCTTCTCTGCACTCTCTGGCTTAGGAGTGCTCTCAGCTGCATTCATCACTTCAGGGCCAATAAATCCTTTGCCCAATTTGCCATTAGCTGCCCAGAAACAGGGGACAGCTTCTTCCAATTTAGCACATCACCTGATGGCCCTGGGGTGGGTATAAATAAGGGACAGCCCCTAAAATCCAAGGTTTGCAGTGTGGCTGAGGTTGGAGCTGGGCTGAGTTTGTGACATCTGAGGAAAGATTTTTGTCTTGATTGCAAGTTCTGAAGGGCTGTGAAGCTGCTGAGTTGGACCCTTAAGCTGCCTAAAGGATATACCAGGTGAGAAAAATGAAATTTCTTTTAACATAATAAACTACAGAGGAGCTATAGGTATTGAAATGCCTCACCAGGCACTTGGCAGTCTTGTGCTGGGCTCGTGAAAGGCTCATGTGTGGGGTGAGCCTCTGCCTGGTGAGAATGGCGGCCCTGGGTTGGTGGTGGCCAGGTGGTGAAACATCCAGAGTGGGATCCACACAGGAGGTGTCCCTGGGGACAACTGCAGGAATGGTGTCCTGAGCAGCCCCTGATCCCTGCCCCAGTGTCCTGACAGCATTCCCTGTCCTGTGCCTTCAGGGAGAGCTCTTGGAGGGGCTCACTGTGTGTGGCTTGCTCTGCTAAAAGGCTGCAAGTGACTGCTCAGAGGAGACTGGTGCCAGGTGTGGGGGAAGTGCTGGCATCTCCTGAAAGTTTGGGAGCCTTCCCTAAAGCTATGACACCACAGAGCTGAGGGGTTGGGTTCTTTTTGCAAACATTTGGCCTGGGAAAGGGTGGAAGTGGCCAAATGATGCTGTGGCTGTCACAGGCTTTCAGAAACTCAGAAGGATTTTGTTGCAGGTGCAGCTCAGAGCCTTCCCCTCTGTGCTGAGGTCCTTCAGCCCCTGCTGCTTTGTCCCCTGTGTCTGATTGCTGAGGTGGGGCTTGCTTGGTGTCCCCCTTGAGCCCTGTGCACACAGATGTGCTCTGTGCCAACCACTGGGCTGCACTTGCTTGGTGGGGGTGAAGTTTCCCAGTGATGCTGAAACATCACTGCCCTATTGACAGAGCAGCTGATGGATGTGAGCATCACTCTTGCTTTTTATTTGCAATTAATGCTGGGTTTGTGCCTTGAACTCTTGTTTTTTCAATGCATGCAGACCTGTTCTGAGCCATTAAGCTGACAGCCAGTGAGTAGTAGCCTTTATTTTGTTGTTTTCAAAACAATAGAAGTCCTTTTCTGGAAAATTAATGGATCAGGTTATTAAAATCCTGCAGTGTGGTGAAGCTCTGAGAAACCAAGGTCCTGCTATTAATCCCAGCTGAAGACAGCAGAGCTTTGCTGGCCTGTGTCAAAGCAAGACTCTGACCTACTGTTTTGGCTTTGCTCTGGGCCAGGATGCTGATGGCAGAGATGACTCTGGTTGGTGTTTGAGTAATTCCCACTTTTTTCATGCACTGATTACCTGGGGATACCATGGGGTTTGGTGGACAAATGGTGTGTTCATTGTGAAATGGGAGATTTTCAACACAAGCCCTGTCTTGTAGGATTTCCCACATCTGATGGTGCACAAGCCTTCTAGCTTGGTCAGGGGTGAAAAGGAGTTGGGTACACAACACATATAAACTTAGACAAATTTGAGATTTCTAGTGTAAAACTTAAAAATTGAAAGCAAGTTCCTACTGTCCTTGTAAAAACAATGGTGGTAGGATAAATTCAGAGTCTCTCTCCTGAAGAGCAGCAGAGGCTCCAATTTCACGTGGTGTTACTCAGAACAAGATGAATCTTTGCAGCAAGTCTTTGCAGAGCAAAGAGTTCCTGTGCAGCAAATGGCCCTGAGCTGTATTTTAATTGCAGTTCTGATTTTTTTTATTGTTAGTATTCCAGAAGCAGCTTGGACTCCTGTACTGTTCTGCTATTAAATGCATAAATAGGCAACAGTCTGGGCAAGAACAAGTGTATGGTGCAAAAAGGAATGTCCTGGGGGCCTGAGTGTCTCTGGGACAAGGTTTAAACTCAGTTTCTTCACAAGTTCTCCCAAGCCCTTCCCTGAAGGAAGGGATGGGGCAGAGAGGAGCAGCAGGTAACATCCCTGCTCCCACTGAGGGCATTGCTGCCATTCCATGGCTTTGGGTTGTAGGGAGAACTTGTGAGACTTCTGGGTGGCACAGCACACAAATGCACAATATGCAGCATGGAGGTAGAAACAAACACAAAGCTGTAATATTTTAGTTCTCTTGAAAAGGCTGAATCACTTGAAGAGAGAAAGGGAGTTACAATATTTTGTCCTTGTTTGCAGTTTAAGTATAGCCCCCCTCTGCTTTTCTTGTTACTGCAGCATAAGTATTTAGCAAAGCATTAATCTTGCTTGTCAGTAATAACATGCAAATTAAACACCTGCTCTAGGAATCTGTAGTGCTTTGTTCTATTAGATGGTATTGACATGTCAGGTATTTGGACTTTAATTCAGAAAAATGGTGCCATTTTTATTTATCTCCCCTAATGAAGAATGAAGGTGTGCACTGATACATGGCTGCCCATAGCAATGCAGCTAAAAGTGAAAAACAATACTTAATATAGCCACTAAATTACATGTGACATCTCATTTAAAGATAAACAGCCTGAAGGCATATGTCCAAGTGGCATTGATGAAATTTTTAAATGTTCCTTTGAATTTTCATTTAACCACCAATTTGACAGCGAAGGTGCTGTGCTGGCTGGGAGCTGTAATGTGTTTCTGCTTTAAATGTGAGCTGGAAGGAGAAGCAGGAGAAACCTGCAAGTCCTGAGGGACATGGGTATGGATTGGCCCAGACATTACCCTCCACTCCCTTGGGGAAAGAGGAGCTGTGGCCAGGAGATGGAAGGGTGGAAGCAGCTCTTGTGCTGTGAGAGGTCAAAGCTCCCTTGTCCCCACCTGCTCAGTGACACTGGTGCCAGAGCTGGGGACAGCACAGGGGGGCTTGCAGGGCTGTGTGTGACTCTGAGTGTCCCTGGTGAGCTGCAGGCTGGGCACTGCTGAGCCCCCACTCTGGCACATCTGACCCCTTCTGTACACCTCACTCTCCAGCATTTTCTGGAAAGGCCCAGATTTTACATGGAAAAATGTGCATACAAGGGGGAATGGCTTTAAACTGAAGAAATTCCTTCTGTGAGAGTGCTGAGACACTGGCACTGGTTGCCCAGAGAAGATGCAAGTGCCTCATCCCTGAAAATGTTCAAAGCCAGGCTGGATGGGACTTAGAGCAACCTGGTCTAGTGGAAGGTGTCCTATCCCATGGCAGGGGGTGGAATTTGATAATCTTTAAGGTCCCTCCCAGCCCAAATGATTCCATTAATCTATTAGAAGTTCCTTAGCAATTTGAACATGGAAATTAGGTCCTATTTTCCATCTTAGCAGGGAAGCCCTCTATGCATTTGAAACATATTCCTTGCTTGCTCTTTTTCCCCCCCATCTAAACAATCCAAATTCATTCACTCTTTTTTCCATGAGTTTTTCAGGCAGGTTTTGTTTTCCCCTGGACCTGATTTGCTTTGCTGTGTGATGCCCAGCTAGACACAATAACTGAGCTGAGGTTCTTCCAGTGCAAAACAGAAGGAAAATCCCTTTTGTAGGGTTCTGGCAATGAAAAGCCCACGTTTTCAGCAGAGCTTCATCTCTGACTTTGCTGGTGTGGGCAGTCTGGGCTGTGGAGAAGCAAACCTTGTTTGTGTGTGCAGCTTTCAGGAATCTTCCACAGCCAGTTCCTAGAGGCAGGCCCTGGGGCAAAGCACCTTGTGACAGAAACAAAGACTTCCAGAGGGAAGGCACACAGTGCCATATTCTCCTGCCAATATTTGCCCATCTCTTGAAGTGATTGCCTGAATGGTGTCTCTATAATGTTTTTCCATTGCTGTTTTTGGGTGAGAACCTTTTGATTTACTTTCAACTAATTTCTTTTGAAGATTGCTCTAGAGATGAGCTCTGTGATTTATTTTTGTCCAGATCTCCTGAATTTGTACCAGAGTTTTTTTTGTTTGTTTGTTTGCTTGCCTGTTTTCCCCCAGAAGGTAGCTGGCAGCAGCAGGAACAAGCTCATGCAGAGGGTGCTTTTGTGGCCAGACACTGAACGCACAAATGACCAGGCTGCAGATCTTCAAAAGCATCCCAGCAGCATGAAAAAGCCAGGCTGGAGGCAAACAGCAGGCACTGCTAGACCATTCCCTCCAAATCTTTGATTAGTCACATTTAATGGGATTTCTTCTCATGCTTTTGAGCTGCTCAGCAATGCTGAAGTTTGACCAGCATTCATGGTCACCTATTACTGGCTCCAGCCAACCTCCATGCAGTCACTGAATATTTGTTTGTGTCTCCTTGGTAGATGTCAGGCTCAATATAAGCTCTCAGAATTTCCTGGTATGGGGTCACTAGGATCCAGCTCTGGGACAGATTGCATGCTTCTACTTGTTCAGGCTTGATTTTGATCAGAAGAAGAACTGGTGTCATTGCATCATTCCTAAAGCTCACCCTCTCTTTTGGTTTGGGTTTGTTTTAAGAATATAAAGTCATTTGACACAACAGGCTGTGCTTTGTTGGGTCTTATTTTTGCATCTTGCAATGTGACAATATCCATAATAAACACAGGCTGGAATTGTTTGTGGAGAATCTCCCCTTATTTTGAATAGATCCTTTCCTTTTCCTCCAAAGATATTTAAACCTTGCCTTATTAAAAATAATAGAAATGCATTTCCCCTCACATAAAATATTAAAAGCAGTTTGATGGGGTTTATTGTTTAATAAATAGTTTGTACTCCCAAGGTTCTTTCCAGCAGAGAATATGAGTACTTCACAATCCTTTCTGCAGTTGCCTCCAGCAAAGAGAGTTCTTAATTCACAGAGCACCTCCTGACCATGTGCAATTGTCAACCCCAGCCCAGTGTGCTCTGATCACAGCTGGCCCTGCTGCTGCTGGAGCCTGGGGAAGTCAGACATTTCCATACCCACTGAAGCTCTGGGTATTTCCTGATGCACACAGCAGCCTGCTAGAAGCTGGACCTTCTCCACAAACCAAGCAGGAATTGGGTATTTCTAAGAGCAGCCTCGTTTATTTACACCACAGAAGCATCTGTGTGTTTCATAGCTGCTCATTTACTGACCTCTCCCAGACTATGTGGGGTTTTTCTGTGTTTTCCTCTTGTCCAGCTGGGAATTGAGGCCCAGAGAGAGGAGGGGGCTGCTCAAGAGAGCCAGGAGGGCACAGAGGTGTCCTGGCCCTGCAGCCCCATCCCTGCTCCAGCTTCTCACTCACATTTCCCTGAGCTGTGTGTCCCGGTGACAAGTGACATTTAGCAAATCATGTCAAACTGAGAATTTGTTGATATGATTCTTCTGGCTTGATGGGAGGGGGTGGGGAGGAGGATGCTGCTTAATTAACAAGGAGAACTAGCAAGAAAAGCTCTTTTCCTCAGCAACAAATCCTTGCCAAAGCAAGAGAGCTGTGCAGGGGAATGGGGGCTCTGCTCAGCTCCCTCCACCTCTGTTTCTGCAGCTCCATGGCAGGTGTTGCTGTGGCTCACAGATGATGACTTAATGCTGCAATATTTTGGTGGCCTTGCCTCCTTTCCCCAGCACAGTGCAGGTTATTTGGGAATGTCGAGGAGCAGCCCCTGCCAGCCCAGCCTGAGGATGCATCTCTGTGATCCCACCACTCGAGGAAAACTTAGATTTCATAATAGTAGGCTTAAAAGCCACCATTACACAGTGGGTTTATGGTGCCCTTTGTGTATATTTTCTGAATCACATATTCCTCTGGATGGCAAACCCAGGGCTCTCTTGGCTCACAGACTGTGGCATCCTTTAGCTGGGTGTTTGTGGGGGATGGCTGCTGAAGAAGGGGGGGTAAGTGGTGATCTCAGCTCTCTGAGCTAAGGGAATGGGGTGTTTGAGACTGCTGTAATGAGAAGTGAGTGAAAATGGCAGCAGGGAATAGATGCTTAATTTAAATAATGAGCGCCCTTTGTTGCCTGACAGATGGTCATTTTCTGAGAAATGCAAAGTCTCTTTGGAGGGGTCAGATTGCTTGTATTTACATGGAATAATGAGGGAGAGGCACCGGTCCCAACACATGCTGTGTTTTTCACATTTTTCCAGGGGTATTCCCAGCTGTCTTTGAAAAGAGCAGATTTGATCCTTTGCAAACCTTGTGTGAATCTGACCACGAGTTATTATTGCACAAGGAAATCAAACAGTGATGGGAGTGACTCTGATATTCAGGCAGCTATTATAATGTCCTTTAAGCATCTTTAGTTGCTAGAAAGGAAGCTTGATACTGATGCCAGAAAACATCTTGGGCCTGAATGTGCCTTTACTTGTGCAGGGCTGGCTGCAATACAATATCCAGTTATCTGCACACTGGTGGTGTCTCTGGGATTTAACTGGTGGGAAGGCAGATGGATGGCAAAGGACTTGCCTGGGGTAGGGCACCTTCCTACACACTTCTTCCCTTGCTGCATCCACTTTTAGTGTAAGAACTAAAGATCAGGCAGCCAATACTCTGTTTTAACCATTATTTATTCCACCAGTTCTGGTGGTGGGCAGCAGGGGCTGTACAGCAGGAGGGGTTTTGGGTACACCAGGAACTCCTTGCTGCTTTGTGATGTTTTAACTGGGATGGTGGCAGCCCTGTTGGGCATCATGTCTGCTCTGGCTGAGGTGCCTCAGTTGTCCTTCTGCTTCTCTGGAGTGTGCAGGTTCTTGCTGTCTCATCAAACAGAGCAGAAAGGGAAGCAGCCTGTCCCAAGCCAGTGGTCAGGAGACAAAGATCCTGGTTGCAATGGCTCATTCTTCCATGATGTTCAAAGACTTTGTTGCTTTCTAGTCAAGGTAAATATTTTGTGTACACAAGCATTTAAAAGAGGCACAGCACAAAGTAACCTTGGAAGGAGGAGTTTGACCATCCTTGAGCCCCACAGAGGAACAATTAATGGCAATTGGTGACCCTAGCATGGTTCCCTTATTGTTCATCAACCACCAAGTAGGCTGAGGATTTAGGTCAAGTAAACCCTTACAGTTCCATTAAGCTTCTCCCTGAACAGCAAGGAAGACAAACAATAGTCTTGAACCCCAAATTTTCATGATGGCACAGATGGGTTGATGGGTTTCTGCCTTCTCCTGTATGTGGGTTCCCCTTCTGCCCTATTTCTTCCAATGCCAAAGAAGGATGAAAACTTTCTGTGGGTGAATGTGCAGTGATGTCTGTGTCCCAGACAAAGGAGAATTCAGCCTGAAGGTATACTAAATCCACCCTCTTTTGAACTCCCTGCAGCAGTGCAGGGATAAAAGTTTTGCCATCACACTTCAAAAAAAAACCCTAACCCCTTCCCAACCTCCTGATTCTGAAAGTCTAGAAAGGCACATACAAGTTTGAAAACACTAAAGGCAGTGACTTTAGTTGTGTTGCTTGGCAGCTGAGAGGTGCTCCCATAAAATTCAGCAGTTTTGTACATCCTCACCATGTGTTCTTTAATCCCTGGGTAGCAATGTGTTTGGAAGAAGCCAAGGCAATCAATACCCATTTTTCACAGTGAATCGACTACTGGTGTCAAGTTCTGGTCTGTGTTTTGTGCCAGAAAAGGCTTGTTGTCACCTAAATTTGGAGCATACCATGTCAGGCTGCAAAATCACTTGTTTCCTGGACATGGCCCTTAATTATATACACCCTGTCAAGTCTTGGAGGCTGAAACCAAAACTGTATTGGCAAGGTTCTTCCCCCTTTTGGTTAATTCCTTGCCAAAGGTGGTTGCCTGCTGTTTCCCATGTACACTTTGCTCAGACTGACAGACAGAAAACAGATTTGGGCAGCATGGTGTCCCTGACAAGGTTTTTGCCATTCTGTTGGCTGATGCTCCTTGCCATGAGCTCTGTGCAGCTGGGAGGGAGCTCCCAAGGACCTCAAATTGCTGGGCAGCTTGCAGAACACTGGCCTGATCTGTGTGGTTTCCTGGCAGTGTGTGGAGGCATTGGCATTGCTCTGGCAGGGATAAGCTGTGACAGCTGACCAAATATTTCCTTTTAAAAAAAGGTGGTTTATCTGGTTGACCTGCAGAGAACCAAACAAGCATGTTTACCAGTGGCATCCATGTGGTTATTTTCAGGGCTGGGAAGAAAAGGAGGAGGACAGGAGTTGACAGTGTGCAGTATGACAGTGAATCCTTTAACATAAACCAAAGCATAAGGAATTTTTAGAGGTTAGCATTCTAAATTTAGCTTTAAACATCCTAAAAGAAGATGGGTAGATGATACAACTGGACAGTGCTCTCACAGGCAGTGAAAAGTGTGTGTTAATCCAAAAAATATATCCATGATCTTCTGTACCCCCTCACCCACACAGGTTGTGTTTGTGCCCAGGGATGAAAAGTGTGTGTGCATGGAGTGGTGATAGACAGGGCTGATCCACTGGTGTGCAATGGGATGCCCCTAAAGAGCCTGCCCAGCTCTGCTGTGCTGTGTGTGAATGCAGGTAATGAAATGCCAAGGGCTTTCATTACACTTCCAAATATAAAGGAAACCTTCCTTTATCCGTGCTTGGAGAATCAGAGAGGGAATCAGCATCAAAGAGAGCCTCCTACTGAAAGCATTTGATGTTAAAGGATAAAGAGTATCTGGCAGAGGCCTTAGAGGGGGGAAATCTGACAGGCACTCGAGTGCTACAAGCAGTCCAGCCTTGTAGCCTCCAGTAAAAAATGCTCCAAGACTACAATCATAATGCACAGGGGCATTCAGAGCATAAATTGATGTTTTGTCTTTGCCCCCTTTTTTTTTTTTTTTTTTAATTATTATTTTTCACTAAGAATTTGCCCTGCAGCTCCTGGATTAATTAAATGCTGACAGTCTACTAGAATAGGGGTGGGGGCTCCTTTGGAAGTGTTGTGCAGAGTGGAGTACACTGCCCCTAGGAAACGAGCTTGTTCCATTAGGCAAAATCAATAAGGCAGAAATCTCTGTGAAGTCCTCCTATTAAATTACAAATAGACTAAACCTCCAAACCAGGTGACAGGGATCATTGCTTTTTGTCCAGGACAAATGCTTGTGGGAGCACTTTGGTCAAAAAGGCACGAGCAAACATCGTTCACATCCTGCAAACATCAGTTTTGGGCTGCTTCCCAATGTGGCTGGTTTTTCACTCCTTGGGCTAGAAGAGCAAAACTTTATTTTGCACCTGTGCCTATCAGCTGTTTCCTGGGGTACTCAGTGTAACTGGTATGCCTGTTCATTTACCATAGAGGATCATTTCATGACAATACATTAATGCTCTCTCCCCAAGAACATTGTCCTTAATGTCTAACTTTCCTTGATGGCAGCACAGAAGTTTTCTTGTCATGCCAGTTTTATCTCATATCCAAGCTTGGTGGGGCATGAAGAGCTCAAACAGCTCTTCAACAAGTGCCAGAAGTGCCCAGGCACTGCCTGGGATGGAGCAGCAAACATGCCATGCATTTACAGTCCTGGAGCAGCCCAGGCTGACACACAGCCTGCCACCAACTTTTTTGTCACCAATCCTTTAATATTGCAGTACTCACTTCTGCAAACACCCTCTTGGACTTCTCAGCTGGGGCAAAAATCAACAGGTTGTTTATTCCTGAAATGGTTGCACAAGGCTTTAATCAACCCAGCCTAGAGAAAGATGTCACTGCTCATGGCAGGGGCTCGGGGCAAGGTGATCTTGAAGGTTTCTTCCAACCCAAACCATTCTGTAATTCTATGTCACAGGAAACCTTGTCTGTAAAGGCAAGAGCTTGGACACCAACAGGTTTTGAGACTTGGCTCTGAGGTTTGGCAGTCCTTTCACTTCCCCTCACAGGTCCTGTCTCCAGCAGCTCAGGAGCTGTTCAAGCAGCAGATGCCACAAAACTTCATCTTCTTAGGACATGCAACACAGGGGAAGAATTTCAAGGAAATCATGATCCTTACTGGTGTTATTTTCACAGGAGATCAGTCTCCTGCTGCCCCAGTCCTGGAAAAATTCATTTTACCTACTAGATGCATGTTGGTTTTCTTACCCCTGGTGGGAGATGCAACAAACAGTGGAGTTCAGCTGTAGCACCTGGGGCACTTTTTGGAATGTGGGCAGGGACTGGGCTTCTTTGGATGGGAGAATGTCTGTTTCAAGAA
Source organism: Aegithalos caudatus (assembly GCA_013389925.1). Taxonomy (NCBI): domain Eukaryota; kingdom Metazoa; phylum Chordata; class Aves; order Passeriformes; family Aegithalidae; genus Aegithalos; species Aegithalos caudatus. The sequence goes on along the minus strand of WEIU01004914.1, from coordinate 147,001 downwards.
ACTCTTAAGAACAACTGGATAAGTTTAGTCAGAAGTGTTTTCCCTGACTGACAGCCCAAGGAAAAGGTCAGGTCACTTCTCCTTGTCCTTCCCAGGGTTATTTGTCACCAGTGCTGAAGGTCCTGTGCTGTGTCAGGCTGCTGTGTTCCACACTACTTGTTTTTTGGAGGTTTCCAGAATTAAGTCTTCCTTGTAGTTCCTGGAAGAAATGGCTTTTGGGAAACATATTTTGTTATGAGGGTCAGAGACTAACACCCTTCCCAGCATCCATAGCAACCTGCCTTAAGAATCTCTGCTTGGAAATCTTGTAATCTTGCTTGGATGTTTTTTGAACAATTTCCAGGAATGTTCTGCTCTTTCCCATTCACAACTACTAAATATATGCTCTGTTTGGACTGCAGACCCAGTCTATTTTTATGTTTATTTCCAGCATATTTTAATTTTCCTACCCTGGGTAGAACAATTTGGTCTGTTCTTAAACCCAAGACCTTGCTGCCCCCTCTCCTGCCACTGCCTGATTTTGGCATCACTTACAAGGAGTTTATTATTCTGGGGTACTTCTGTGCTTCTGGACAAGGACTGTGCCAGCTTCTGACTGACTGGAGACAAACTTAAAACCAGAAAAAAATATGGCCAGGAAAAAAAGGAAATCAATTTTCCGTACACAGAGGAGTAATAAAGAGTACAGAAGTGCCTTATCCTGATTATAAAGGGTTAACTGAGTTTTGGGGCAGAAAACAGTGTAATAGAGCAGTGAATTCCTACTTGTGGAGCATTTGTCATCCCTCTGGGTTGAAATGGCCCAAGGTTTTCATGTATAAGGCAGAAAACAAGTGGCTGCTTGCTTTCTTGTCCTCCTGTGTGCTCATATTTAGCAGGGCTTTATTTATTTGATTAGGTGCAAGGAATATGGGCTAATTGTTTACACTACAAGGATGGCAAAAAAATAGGTTTTTATCAGTTACTCTTGCCTTTGGTTGATACTCTGGCCTCTGGAGTATTTATTTCTGCATCTGGTGAAGATTTAAAGGTGGGGGGAGCAGGGTTTCAGAAAATATTCTCAGGCATGTGGGTAGTGAAGGACCATTCAATTTGTGTTGTGTCTAGATTAAGCTTACATACCTCCTTATGACCTTGACATGGAAATTCCCCCTTTAAATAATGTTTATAGGTCTCCAGGGTCAAATCCAGGCTTCTGTGATGCAAAACATGACTAATGAAATTACTGTGTCCTGAGCTGACAACATCTTGCTGGGCTGTAAAAAGCTGAGCCTAGAGCAGTGCTGGGATGTCCCAGCTCTGCTGGGAACCTCCCTCCAACCTTTGGGAAGGGGTTTAAATTCAGAAACAATGGTGTTTTTAAGTGTGGGTTGAAGCATTGCAAAGCTCCAGTCCCACAGGGACAGCTGTGGTTCTGTCCCATTACTCCTCACTAACACCCACCACAGCAGCTGGCTTGGCTCTGCTTAGTTATTTTTCCTCCAGACAAGGACTGTGACCTTTGATGGTGACAGAGGGAAGCTCTCCCAGCAACACTGGTGCTTTAGAAATGAGGGAAAAGGAACCCAAGCCCTGAGTTTGTTACTACAGAAACAAAATCCTTAATTCACAGGGGCTGGATGGTGCAGCAGGGATGGTGCAGCAGGAATGCTGGCTGGAGTTTCCAGCAGAAAGGCAGGTGAAGGGGTTAAAGACAAAGCTGGTACTTGTTCCTCCGTGGCATTATCTGTATGATTGCTTTTCATATCTTGTTTATTGTGGTTAGCAGAGCAGCTATAATATAAAGTGCTAGATGCAATAAATCTTGTCACTGCAAACAGCACACTTTTCATCAGAGCTCCAGGAATTGCAAGGTAAGCATTCAAAGGCAATCTATAGATTTAATTATATAGAAAGCCTAACCCGTGTGTAGATCTTAAAATAAATTATAACTGTGAAGGCTGCATTATGTTCAGTTTTATTTGGATTACGTGTATTATCCTGTTTTAGTTGTTATGAGGACATTGCCAACAGTGTCTTCTGTGGTTTTGTATCAGCACTGAACAGCCAAGGATGCTGGTAATTTAAGGGATGAGAGTTTTCCAGCCTTTCTGACAGCTGTGTCTATAAATTTACACTCCTGAGTTTTAAAATCTTCTCAGATGCTAATTGTAGCATCAAGAAATCCCATGGGGTAAAGGAAATCATCTCCCATTTTATTTACTGAAAGAGGCCTGTGAGACCACAAAGCAAACACTGTGCATCAAAGTGACAGGTCCAAATTGCTCCAATCTCTATAATCTCACACTCAGGTGCTGGCACTGGGCTGGTCACAGCCTGTCCCCACCCAAGGGATGCTCTGCTTGTCCCCCTGCCTGGGGCAGGACTGAGGAGGTGCCTGCCCTGCCAGCAAAAAACACCCACCTGAGCCCTGGCTGTTTGGAATTATAGCACTTTCAGCAACTTTCATTTTTTCCCTGACTTGCAGAACCCCCAGCTTGGTGATGGTTGGTTGGTTGGTCTGTGTTGTGGCATCCCAGTGTGGGATTTTGCTCCCCCAACACGAATTTTGTGAAGGCTGCAGGAGTGCCAGGGCTGCTGTGGGATGGTTTTGCTGAGATTGGTGTTCTTGGGAGATGCCATTCAGTGAATCTAACATCCTTCTGGGGCTTGAGCTGCTCTGCTTTGGGCAAGGTGTGGTTCAGTGATGCTTTCCCCAGCTGAGGCCTGAGGAGCAGCAGAAATGGGACTGTCAGAAATGCAGAGATGGATTTGTCATTGCCAATTAGCCACGAGACCAAGCTGGGTGAGAACAACCAGCTCTGTGGCAAACACCAGGACATGATTCCTGGCTGGCAGAACCTGTTCTGGCCTTCCCAGCTCAGGAGCAGGGCTGGGGAGCTCCTGGGTGGTAGGTAAATGTGATGTGTCACTGAAGTGTTTCACCTGGTCACAGTCAGTGATGTTTTTGGAGCCCTCCTACACACCATGAGTCAGGAGAAGGTTGCCCAACAGGCCCTCAGGGTGAATGTTGCTCAGACAGGTTTGGCCAGGAAGGAGCACCCAAAAATTCCTGCTGGAAAGAGGCAGAGCAGGCAGTGCTCCAAATTCTCCACACCTTTCTCATCAGCAGCCCTAGGTAGGACTGAAAGGTGTTTGTGCCCATTTCACTGGCTCACTGGGCACTCTGGACTTAGGGTGGGGAAATGAGGTTCACAGCTCTGCAGATGAAAACTGTGAAGTTGCTGCCAGTTTATTTCATTATCTTGGGCTGTAAAGTGTGGCTGAGGAGCTACTTCACAAGGGATTTCACTATTGGTAGCAGAAGGAGACTCAGGAATGGTGCCAGGCAGGAGTGGAGGGGTCCCCACAGCACCAAAACTAGAGTAAATACTGGTTTTAGTCCTGTTTTTCTCTCATGGCACTGCCCAAAGTCCCCTGGCTCTACAAACTGCTGAGTTTGTCCAGTGAATCTGTCCATCATCCTTTGTTGGACACAAGGATTTCCTATTTCATAGTGAGGGCTGAAAGAGAAGTAATTGGTAGCTGTAAGGGACTCTGTTAAGTGGTAAGAGCAGTGTAAATATGACATAAAAACTGAAAAACGTATTTTCTTCCATCTCACTTTGCTGAAGTAAACCACATCTGACTAGAAAATGTAGCCTAAAATCAATAACAGCTAAGCCTCAACAACAAAATACATGTACTTATTAGCACAAAAGCAGAGATTTATTTCCATTTATAAGCCAGATGCTGAGGTTTCACTCCTGCCTCATTGTCAGCAGTATCACTCTCCTTGCACCCCCCCTGCCAAATCCCCTGAGGTCTGGGGACAGCAGCATTCTAGATTTAACACACTTAAGATGCTGCATGGGGTGAACTTAAAATATAATAACTGTCTGGCAACTGTGCCAGGGTTCAAACTTTGAATAAGGATTTTCAGCTGTGTGCTGGAGTGATGGGGTGAACTTAAAATATAACAACTGTCTGGCAACTGTGCCAGGGTTCAAACTTTGAATAAGGATTTTCAGCTGTGTGCTGGAGTGATGGGGTGAACTTAAAATATAACAACTGTCTGGCAACTGTGCCAGGGTTCAAACTTTGAATAAGGATTTTCAGCTGTGTGCTGGAGTGATGGGGTGAACTTAAAATATAACAACTGTCTGGCAACTGTGCCAGGGTTCAAACTTTGAATAAGGATTTTCAGCTGTGTGCTGGAGTGATGGGATAGGCAGGGCATGGCTCAGTCCCCTTGGTGGCAGGAGCAGGGGGACATCACTGCCAGATCTCAGTGTGAGCCAGGACCACCTCAGGGGGAACTTCTGCAGCACAGCTCTGCTTCCCTTGCTGTGCTTTAACTTCAGGGATTTGTTTTTTCCAGCCATATTAGTATACATCTGAGCAGCAGCACAGTCCCAGAAAGGAGCTCTTTTGTTCATACACACAGCAGGAGCAGAGATGTGTAATTTGTTTGTGTGGACTGGGGAAATCCTGTCCCATGTTGTTTTTAATGAGATGTCCTTAAAGCTGGGTTTTGTGCTGATGGCAAACCTGTGATCAGAGCTGGTGACAGCAGCTGTGCACACAAGGACTTGTGCTTATTAGCTCAACACAGGCATGTGATCCTGAAGAGAAAAGGCCTTTCCCAGAACCTGTACCTACCTTGTAAACCTCTGCAACTCCTTTCACCTCTCCTGCTCTGGTGGGAAAAGCAAAGCATCTGCTGTGACCTTCCACCTGTCCTGGTTTTTGGCAGAGCAGGCAAACCTCTCTCCTGCAGCTCTGATACAGATCTGGGTGGTTTCTCCTGTGCAGGATGGCAGCACTCAGAAGTTGGGGGCTGAGATATACCCTGTTGCTTGCACAAACTTACATTCTTCAGAGGAAATCCCAGTCCTCATTCACCCAGACCATAGTTGGGGTGGTGCTGAGCTACCTTAATCTCACTGCTCTCTTTCCAGGGGCTTTTCCAGGGCCTTAATTCAGGATTAGACCCTGGGGGCTGGTGCTGTCCCTGCTCCCCCTCTGAGCAGGCATTGGGTTGGTGACAAATGGGCACGATCATGACACGTGTCCTGCTTTCAGCATGCAGAGCTGCTCTGTAAATGGAGTGTTTTGCTAATGCAAGGGGAAGTGGATGGATATTAATTGCTCTCTGGCAGTTTGTCATTTTTCCTGTTGGTTGCTGATGAAATAGCAGTGGCACGAGGGAGAAGAGCAGAAGAGACACAAATGTTAGGAACAACCTGAAGTCAGAGGAAGTTGAGTTTCACCTCCCAATAATGAGATTCTATCCTCCCTGAAAGCAAGGCTGGGAAAAACTCTAAATAGGCATAGAGCAAACAGTCATTGAAATGCATCACTTTTTTTCTTTTTTTTTTTTTTCCACTTCTTCCCTACCCCCCACCTCTGATGTAAACTGTTATTTGGCTGCCACCTGGAGCCTGCCACCTACATCCTACATGCCATTAACATCCTTTGCACCCACTGGGCCCCTTATTCCCAGGAGTTTGTGTTTCCCAGGTCTAACTCTGTTCATGGGCAGGGGAAAATTCAGATTCCCCAAAACCCAGACTAGGAGAGATGAATGGGTTGCATGGGGCTGATTTTACACAACCTCAGACTGAAAGTATTCACTGCAGCCAGGATTTTGTGCAGGTGCTGAGACATGGGGGGTTTGTAGGTGATAAGGAAATGCTGGAAAACCTGGGGGATTTTTAAAAAATTATGTACTTGTGTGTGGAAACCGTTTTTCAGACTCTTGGAAAGAGTGGTTTGGCACATGTGGTGTGATGCCATTAAAGAAAGCCAAGCTTATCTGGCTGGAGGTGAGGGCAGGGGCTTTTCAAACACCAAAGTAACCACACAAGTGATGTCTTCTCCTTTTGGGATGTACTGAGGCAACCCCAGCTCAGCTTTCACACCCCAAAGCAGCTGGAGTTTAGGATGTGCCCTGATCTTTCTGCAAACCCTCTGGAAAAGCAGCTCAGAGGGATTTCTGCCAAGCCCTGGAGTGGGAGCAGGAGTGCTGTGGGTGTCACTGTCACAGGTGAGAGGCTCAGCACAGCCTCAGAAAGGGACCTTGTGCAGCTCCTGCTGCTGCTGTGTTCTGACATCAAAGGCAGCAGCTGAGAGGTTTCTCAGAGCCTCAGCTTTGTTGTTCATCTTCTCCAATGCTCATAAATTATCAACAAACAACCTCAGCTATCAAGTCGGTGAGGAGGACTGGGTAATGATGTTTGTGGTTCAAAATGAGGGTTGTCAATTTTAATTAGGGAAATCTGAGGGCACAGGGAATTTTTAATGTTACTACCTGAACTCTGGAGTGCTGCACAGGAAATAATTGTAAATAAAAAAATTAATCAGGCCTTGCTAGTGAATGCAAGGGGTGCTCCTTTTCCTCCTATTTTATAATTTTGCTTTCTTGGAATCAAATTTGTGTTTAGTGTGATACAACTTCCATGAAGTTTGATTTTAATTACAATAAGGAAAAGGTGTAGGTACGTGCCAAAGGGTGATTTCAAGGGGGAATCAGGTTTCTAGAACCCAACAATCACTAGTATTTGAGTGATTTTTCTCAGGTATGCATTTCAGAACAAATCCACCACCTGATGGGTGCTGCTCTCTGGGGTTCTGGTATCAGCAACAAAATTCTGAGCTGGTTCTTATGGCCCTGGCCCTTCCTGCAGGTTTCCCTTGCCCTGATGCTCTGCCCTGGTACAGGCAGGATTTGGGCTTTGCACCTTTCCTGGGCAGGGCTCAGCAGCATGCATGGAGGAATTTTAGGACTAACCATCAGCAAGTGTCACTGCCATCATCCCTGTTCCTCCTAAAATCTGGGGACTTTCATCCTTTAATGTCACCAGCAGCCAGAGGGGCTGTGTTTGTGTCACTGCAGTATCTGAAGAGCAGGCAAATGTCAGCCAATGGTGGGGAGTGTGTGCTAAGTTTTAATCAGCAGGCCAGTATCTTCTCCTGATTTATTTTCCTTCATTTAGACAGGATTTTCTGTATTGCACGTGATGCTGTCAATATTTATGATGAGAAAATTCTTTCTCTTACTGCTGCTGTGATTAACTAATTTGGTACTTCCCAAGGCTGAGCACAGTGAAGGTTAAACTGATCAGGACCCATCCTTACCTGGCATTATCCTTCAAGCATCAGCAGAATGGTTGGGTGTGATTTTTGGCACTAAAGATTGTTTTTCTCAGCCAGACAACTCTGCCTTGCTCCAGCTGTGCTTGCTACCAGCAGAGCTGTGTCCTAAATAGCCTCAGGACAGATGATTTAGTGGGCTTATATCAGCCCAAGGGGATTCCAGGTGCCTGCCACATCGGTGGGTAAGGTCACAAATTAAGGGAGGAAAGGAGGGGAGCTTGTGTTCCCAAAGCCCCTGGTGCTCAGACACTTCTGGGGCACTTGCACCTCACTTGGATGCTCACTCCATGATCCTGAAAAGCTGGGAAGTGTCTGTGGTCTGGGAGAAGAACTCAGAGGATTTTTATTTTATTTTTTTTTTTTTTGCCAGGCAGGGTGACCCAAACATCACTGGTGTATCATCCCAAATCATGCTCTGGAGGCAGCTGCCTTGCTGCCTTTCATTAATTTTGATCTCTTGCTGCAATTACTGATTTGCAACCAGACTTAAGGAATATTTATATCAAGGAAGGCTGCAGCAAAGTGAATTTGCTCTCATGCCACTGTACCCAGAGTCAGCTCTAGAACTGTTTGATATTTCAGCATTTGGAGGGAAGACAGGCACAAGTGAAATACATTCCTGAGAGCCTCCACATTTGGGGTGGTTTCTGCAAATTGCAGCTGATGGTGCTTCAGGCTTTGCTGTGATTTGGGGCTGGGAGGTCAAAGTCTGGCAACAAAACAATTTGGCCCAAAGATTTTGAGACCTGGGGACATGATTAAGACTCTGTTGCTTGGTTCCTATTTATTTTCCTTGCTCAGTACAACTCTGTATCCAAAGATCTGGCCTGTTTATGGATTTCTTATGTCAGGAAGAGACAAGCTGGGGGATGCTGTCCTGTAAATTGTTTGGTGCCCTCAATTATTTCTCTCCAGGAGCCTTCTTTGTTCAGCTGCTTCCCAGGCGAGTGCCTGGCATTGTCTGGAGGGCAAAAAGTGCCATCGTTCATCTGCACCACGGTGGAGAGCTTGTAAACTGGCTGCAAATGGGATAGAGGGTGGTAATTAAAATGTGCTCTCAGAACACAGAAAAAGAGGTTGCAGACAAGTATTTATCGTCTCCCAGGCCTTCAACAGGCTGCTAAAACATCAGAGCACATTTAAAACAACAGCTTAATTAAATGGTACTACAGTCTTAATCTTGCCTGGGAAAATCATTGGTTTATTTCCTCTAAATTATGTTTTTAGAGAAAGGGAAGGACAAGAACGTGCACAGTCAAAAACTTGCATGTCAAAAATACCTAAAAATGCAGAAAGGAGATACAGCATTTGGCTGAGCTTTAGCAGAATGACCCTGGTTCTGCTGATGGCAGCTCCTCTAAGACCCCCCTGCTCTCTGGGTCTCCTTCTGTCTGTCCATGCAGGACAAAGCTGGTTTGCAAAAAGCAGAGCTGCAGACACTGCCCTCAGTCCCACCTGGGCAGCACTGCCTGTGCTGGAGGCTGTGGGATGGGCTGGTCTAAAACAGACATAATGGGGAATAAATGGCAGAAGAGTGAGGCTGAATCTCCAGTAAAACAGAGAGGAGAGGACACTGCTTCAGTCCCAGGCTGGTGCCACCCTGGCCTCTCCCCACAGCCATGCCAGGTACAACTCAAACTGTATTAAAGAAATGGGCAACCCCTGCTTTCCTCAGCCCTCCAGACACAGGTGACAGAGGGAGAACAAAGCTTTATTAAAATGATTTTAAAAATGCTAATGAGGCCAAATTGAGCCTGGCTTTTCTCTCTGTGCCCAGAAATGTTTCTGTTTCTCGGAGTGCTGTTCCCTGGGCTGCTCTGCAGAAAATCACCTTTGAGCAAGCAGGGAGCTCTGTTAAACCAAGTTAAGGGGCTGATCCCAGCTCCTGCAGACATATGTGATTTATTTTTGGAGTTCCAAGCAAGTGTGGCAGTGGGTTCTGGAGCAGAGCCTGTGCAAGGAGGGTGTGGTGGCCACAAGTGATGCCCAGATAGGAGCACCCCAGCAAGGAGCCAGCTCTCTGTGCCTGGGTGCAGGGCTTTGGGGGGTTTTGGGGCTTGTTACAAAGCTAATCCCAAAGATGACTGTAAAGAACTGCAAGTGCCTTCTTCCCTGTCTGTTTGCATTTGTGGGATCTGACCTACTTCTTATTTGTAACACAAAATCCTCCCTTGTTTTCTGCCTTGCAGTGAGCTTCTGCAGGAGTGCTCAGTGCCTGGGAGTCCCAGGGTCCTGCAGGGCAATGAGCTTCACCTCAGCAACACCCCCAAGGGAAGGAAGGAAGGAAGGTGGTTTTTTGGGAAGCTGAGTTAACTGCCCATGTGCCAGGGCATGTCCCCAGCCTGCCAGCTCTGTCCTGCCTCTCCCTGCACCCCAGCTCTGAGCCAGCCCTCCCCACTGTCAGAGTGTGGGGGTTGCTGCCTTTCTGCTCCCAAAACCTGAAAGTGCAAACCCCCAGCAATAAATCCTGCAAAATCACTCTCTGTGTGGCCACAGCCTCTCCCTGTTTCCACAAGCAGAGGATGGATGGTTAAACCCCCTGAGGTGGGGGAGCCCTTCAGTCCCTGTGCAGCATGGCTTGGCAAGGCAACACTGCCAAGAGAACAGGGGCAAGTGGAAGGGCAGGAGGAGCTGCCTCAGCTGCTCCTCCTGATTTGCAGCACCAGCATCCCTTGGCTCTGTGTCACAGCCTTTTTTTTTTCTGGGCACATAGATTCTGTCTTCCCTGCTGCCCATCCACCAGCACTCCCTGGCTGCCCTCTCTCTGGGGCAGAAGCAGCTGATGTGAGGCAGGGAAGAGGCACACAGGATGCACTGTGGATTTTAGAACTAAGCCTGAGCAGCAAGGAGACATTAATATATGCTCTTTCCCCTCGTAAATATTTCTTCAAAAGGCACTGCAGCTATCTGGGATGTTCCTACACAACAGCAAGTCATAAATGATGGCTTTCTTCAAGGAGAGTAGACTGGAAGTTCAGTTAAATACATCAAATTAACTGTCAAAATAATCTTCCAGGAGTTGATGAGCCCAAAGATTAAATGGCATGTTATTTCTTCTCTCTGCTTTTTTTTTTTTT